>CM062816.1:741059478-741659478 GCA_031772625.1 Pinus tabuliformis
TCATCACTCTTAAAATTATTGATAAGAACTTCCCTTGGGAATATTTTGGTGGGTCGGCTCATGACCATGGTTGTGGGGGTCGAGCTGTACTTCACATTACTAAATCACATTCTTTCAAGCTCAAAATGGGATTGGGAAGAGGCACCAATAATTTTTTTGAACTCAATTGTCTCAGACACCTTCTCATTTTTTCATTGGAACAAAACTGCAACAAGATTCAGACCTTTAAGGACTCTAAACTTGTTATAAATTGGATCAACTCTTTATATCATTGTCACATGCACACACTCAAGGGTTTACTGGATGAATTCATCACTTAAAATCACATTTTGATTTTATTTTATTCTCGCATATATACCAGGAAAGGAATTCGATCGCTGACATTCTTTCCAAGGAGGTCATGCAGGAACATAGCGGGTAGTGAATAATTCAAGAATTTCAAGACCTGGATATCTATCAATGCTTCCATCATCCATTCATTGAACTGGATGGGGTATATTCCGAATGATATGCCATGATCATTCAATGGTTATAAGTATTTTTGTGTTTATCTATTTTGAACTATATGAATAGTTTATGTTATTACTTGTATATATTTATGTCCTTTTTGTATATGTGGAAGGTATATATGAATATTGTACTGGATAGAATGGCTTGGTCCATTTCTTAGTTTTTTCATATTCATATGAAGATGATACAACATGTAATTTTCTTATTGCTAATGAAAATTATGATTTTTTCTTGGGAGAAAAGAAATTAATAATAAGGAAATACACTAGTATTATAGGGACCTAGCATGCCCCTCTCCTTCAAAAAAGTGTTGTCCTCAATGCTTGAATAGTTTTGGATGCTTATGTATAAAATTTTATTCCTCCCATGTGGAATCTTCAATGGGTAAGTTCTTGCACTTAATGATATACTATGAAATTGATCGATTTCGTAGTTGTTGAGTCCTTGTTTCTGTGACTGCTTCAGGCTACAATATGAGTTTTCCTTCCTCATCATGTTCTAGAAATATTGTCTGAGTTGGTAGCTTGTCAACTATAACCTTCTTTAACCACAAAACATGGAAAACTATGTGCACTCGGGAAGATGTAGGAGGTTCGAATTTGTATGGCATAGTACCAATCCTTTGCAACACCTTGTACGGACCATAATAATTTTGTGATAATTTATTATCATTCTTAGCTTGCTTGAGCAACATTTGTTTTTATGGTTGTAATAATAGAAATACCCAGTCACCTACATCAAAAATTATTTCACTATGATGTTGATCTACCTATTGTTTCATTCTATTCTGTGCCAAAGTGAGGTTATCCTTTAAAAGTTGGAGAAAATTTTGTTGGTGCTCATTGTGATCTTCCACTGCTTGAACCTTAGAATTTTCTTTTAAATATCATGTGATGGATGGTGGATGATATCCGTAAAGTGCCATAAATAGGGTCATTTTTCCTCACCTTTTACTGTAGTATGGAAGGAAGTGTTATACCACCATTCAGCCAAAGAAAACCATTTGACCCATTATGTTTTCTTACCAAATTAAAAGAAACGAAGAAATCCTTCCAAACATTTATTCGCTATCTCAGTTTGCCCATAAGATTGAGGATGATAAGATGAGCTATGAGCTAACTAAGTCCCCATACAAGAAAATAATTATGTTTTTTGAGTGAAAATAGGATCTCTATCGCTTACAATAATCTTTGGGTTTCCATGTAGATTTTGAATTGATTCCTTGAATGCAGTAGCAACTGTACTAGCTTTAAATGGATGAGATAATACACAAAAGTGTGCATACTTGGTAAGTCTATCAACTACCACCATGATGACACTCTTTCCTTCAGACTTAGGTAAACTTGTGATAAAATCCATTGAAACCTCCTCCCATCATTGACTTGGAATCGATAAAGGTTGTAGTAGACCTGGGGTCTTAATTGTCTCAACTTTATTTTGTTGGTAAACCAAATATTATGCCACAAACTTTTGGATATTAGATTTAAGGCCATCCCAAAAAAATTCCTTTTTATCCCTGTGGTAATTTTTTAAAAATCCTGAATGTCATCCTAAGGGAGAGGTGTGCAAATGGATAAAATTTTCCTTCCCCAAAATTTATCCTAAAAGAGGAAACAACGCTCCAAATGCATGGAATATTCTCCTTTGGGGTTATTTCTCACTTCTTGTTTCCTTTGATATGCCCTAGCCACCTCTTTGAAGATTGAATTCACAGGTAAGTGGGCCTTTGAACCTCTATTATGTGTCAAGTGTCCCCAAATGGAATGTGGTAAGATATACCTCCAAAAAAACCCCCATCAATCCACGATACTTCTACACCTTTATTCTTCCACCACTTTTGTTCTCCCACCTAATGACTAATGGTGCTCTCGAAAACTAGCAAATGGTTCATGGCATCCAAATATCTCCCCTTACAACTTGTAACCTTCTATTGTGCATAGTGAGGGGACATGCAATTTCTATCTGCAATAACCTCTATGCTCACACCTTTGTGAAATGTTTCCAATACACAGAGGTGATCATATAAGCTCAATATTTTATATTGTATATGGTATCGAGAGAGAGATTATCACATTTGATGTATATAGTATACCTGTCATTATGTTGTCTATTGTCTATTGTCTATTTACAAGAGTACAAACCTGTGGGAGATTGATCTTGTTTGAACAAGTTTCCTAAAATAGGCTTGTGATTAGTGTGCCAAATTACTAGAATATACAAAATATAAAGCGCTAAAATACATTATAGAAATAAAGTACAATATTGTACTAAATTACAACCATTATACATGTTCACTAGGCAATGTCTCATTGACCTCTCTAGAAGAGAAAAGTTCAATGTCGCTGCAGGAATAAGAATGCGGTAAAAATACTTCCATGTGCTATTGTCTATTTACAAGAGTACAAACCTATGGGAGATTGATCTTGTTTGACCAAGTTTCATAAAATAAGCTTATGATTAGTATGTACCAAATTACTAGAAAATACAAAAGATAAAGTGCTAAAATACATTATAGAAATAAAGTACAACGGTGTACTAAATTACAACCATTATACATGTTCACTAGGCAAAGTCTCATCGACCTCTCTAGAAGAGCAAAGTTTAATGTCGCTGTGGGAAAAAGAATGTGGTAAAAATACTTCCATGTGAGTGCAACTTTATTTTGCTTAAAGGGATGCATTCAATCTTGGGCGAATATTTTGACAGCCTTGGCTGAAATCGAATAACCATAGTGTTCCCTTTATTAGATCAAAGTATTTTCTATTTTACAATTAGTAAATGAGTGAATGAATGAAATGAATAATTTTTTTGTTTTTTAGCTGGATATGTTTAGAAAGGATTATAATTCTGTCTGTTTAATAAAAACTTTTATATTGAGGTGTTTCTTGTCTCATCAAGGTTAATCGTCTTCTATGACTTTGTTGTTTGCACTGTAGACAGAAGAAACAAAAGGCGCAGACAAGAATGGACCATATGGAATTATAAGTGGGATCATTATATAATCATTGTGGGTTGGGGCTATATACTTGGCATAACATTTGCAGTTACCAATATGCCAAATCTTTTGGACCAGTAAAATGATGCTGGTGGTTATGCAGTTGCTGAAATTTTCTATCAATCGTTCAAGAACAGATATGGAAATAGAACTGGGGGGTTTGTCTTGGAATTATTGACATGGAAAAGAAAATGTGGCATGGCCTCGGTCAAAAGTAACTCGAGTTTAGCACTTAGAAAATTATTTTTCTGGATACAGCTCATTATTGATAATACAAAAATATTCTGCAGCTATGTATTACATTTTTGTGTTTTCAAAGTGCTTCAATCTTACAGTTTCCTCATTGCCGATGATTGATTTATTTTTTTTGCTTCTTGTTAAGAGATGTAGAGGACAATAACAAATCTCTAACAACCCTACATCTGAATATGTTTATCACAGAATGACATATGCATTTTCTAGAGATGGAGCAATGCTATTTTCAGAACTCTCGTTTAAAGTGAATAAGCATGAGGTGCCTTTGAATGTTGTTTGAATTTCAGTTGGTATTGCGTTTTGCATGACATTTCCTGTAAGTACATAAAATTTATATATAGCTTCAAGAGTTTTTTAACCTTCTTAAATTTCCTGGTAGCAGTTCTCCTGTTGTCTTGAAAATAATATTTTTTTCTTTTAAAACATACTTTTTATAGAATTTATTTCACTATGATGATGTACTATGAGCTTCATATTTATGTTGTCAAAGTCACAGAAACTACACTTAGCCTCATGCACACCCACTCACCGCTATTTTGAAATTGGGTCTGTGTGTTAATAAAAGTGCAGTCACCTTGTTGCTTGTTGTAGACCGGATCTGATAAAATTGGAACGATATAAGAATATTATTCCCTATTAATCAATTAGATTTTCAACAAACAAGCATGCAATTGTGTATGAAATATGTTAAAGTATTTCTGGCTTTAACTTTTTACTCTTTGTATTGATGGTTGCAACTAGTAAATCGACTCATTGACACACTACATGTTAAACTTGCATTGTGATCAAAGAGGTCTGCATTTGTCAACAAATAAATTGACTCACCTTGTCACCTTAGGAGGGCATTTAGGACTTTTATAAACTTACCACAAGGGTAAGAATGATTTTTTTTGGAATCTTGCCATCCAACATCCACATATCGAGCTTTGGAATATGGTTGGCCTTTATTATAAAGTTGGAGTCTCTAAAATCATGATTCACATTGTGTTTTTTCTCTTCATGAGTTTCATGAAATACCTTATCACCACTAGGAAGCCTTTCTTCTAGAAATTTTTCCAAACCTTCCTTCAAACCTTCCATGTATGCATATAAATGGTTCATGTCACTTTTTATTTATGTTTTTAAACTCTCTATATCACCTTTTATTTATGTTTTCAAACCATTCTTTAAATCCCTTATGTGCATTTTTATTTTGGCTTTTAAACCATCCATGTCCCCTTTTAAACCATCTATCTTAACATTCGTCATTACTTCTGATTCATTTTTTGTTACTCTTTGCAAGAGGTAAATTTGTGCACTTGGTATTGTAATTTTGATATGCCTTTTGGATCTCTTCAAACTAATTTTTCAAACAAAAGTTATGTAATTTTAAAAACCAATACACATTCCTTTCTTGCTTTTAGGAGCTCGATCTAGAAACTATTGTATCTCTATAATTTTGGCTTCCTAGAGTCTAAACCTTCCTCTTCACATAAATATTTGTGTCATTTTTCCAACCCCACAAGTTAGACCAATATTTGATTCTTCAAGGTAAAGTTATACCAAATATCCCACGATGATCTGATTATGAATTAAGTCAATATAGAAAACTTGTACAGACTGCCACATGTCACTTTTTTCACCTTCATCCCTGGAATTCCTCCTCAATAAACTAGCGTCTATTCAATTTTAGGAATTTTTTATAGAATTCAAATCTAATGCTTGAAGTGAAAATTTTGATGATTTTTACTAGGTCACTCATTTGAGACAAAATTCTGGAGCATGCAGAAACCATAACTTCTTCACACCATATCTTAAAAACTATAGAGAACCAAGATCAAAAATTCTTACAACAAGTTCAACAATATTTTGTCTTGACGTCATCGAAATTTCAATTTCAAAATATCCGTAGAAGAAATCTTACAATTAAAATTCCAAGAAGACCTATTTGAAGCAGTGAAACCCTAGCGTTGAGATCTTTGATACCAAACATTATGTAACCACATCGTAAAATAGAAAAAAATTAGATCAATGGCTTAAAAATAATCCTCTTCAAGGGGGAAACCTCCTTTTACATTAGATAATTGAATAATTATTGTATGATACAAATGAAAAGACCTATTTTGTATATATAGGGGTCTAAAGGGTCATGATATAATCAGGGCCTACATAACAATAATATTGTAATGGATCAACAATAAAAATAGTGGGCTTCTATGGGGCACAAAAATAACAGTATGGGGGCTATATGGGGCACAACAATAACAATATGGGGGCTACACTTATATTATAGGGACCTAACACAATATGTCCTTCATCTAATGGAACATTTAGTGATACAATAAATTTGTTTTGCATATCATTCAAAACAAACTTATCTGACCAAAACTCAACGTCCTTTCCATTCTCAATTTGTTGGGGAACATACATAAAATTAGAACAAATCTAGTAAGTACATGGTACATATCGATGATCACATCATTCTAATATTCAATCTTTTTACAACTAGAAACAACAAGTGCATCTCACCTACTACAAAGATTTATTTTCTTGTAATCTCTTTCACTTACAAAAAGGGAGAATATTCTTTAGCCATATGATGGTTGCAACCAACTTTGAGTTTCCATTCACACACAGAAGTATGAGCATGCAATGTGTGAGAAGCCCTAATAGAAAACATATAGTTACCTTCCTCGCCTTCTAAATATTGGTTCTACAAGTCAATTTATCTTCCAACCGACATGTCTTCTTCAAGATTCTTTACTTTCTCCTTCAAGTCCTTGGTCTTCTACCATTAAACATTCTCCATATGTCCCAATTTCTTACAGTATCTATAGGTACTTTTCTTTTTACATTTCTTATTCCTAGTCTAATCTTTGTACTTTGTTTTAATAGTAAATACAATTGAATCACATTCCTTCTCCTAATTACATTATAAACCTCTTTCTCTACAATTATGTTGACATTTTTCCTTGAATCAATGGAATTATGTATTAACCTTAAGCATCCCTTCTGTTATCCCTTACAATTTCCTAGGCTTAGGAGGAGATCGAGAAGGGTAATCTCGAACCACTTTTAGCTCAGTAGCTAGACCTACTAAGCCAGAGAGGGATCTCTCAAAGGATTTGCCAAGGAATAGCAGTAATACCAAGGTTTTAAGCTAGATATGCAAGTTTGTTTTGAGTATTTGTGAGTTTGGAGTTTTAGATTTCCTAGAGTAGGGTTTAGAGAAAGTAATTACATCTAGGCTTCAAGTATGCAAATACAAACATAAATAGGAACTATATATCAATGTTTTATGGTGCGATTGAAGTGTTTGCCAACGTAGTATATATTTGTGAGCTTAAAAGAAACTAATGAGAATGTGAAAGCATGAATTCATTAGCTTTAGAAGAAAGTAAACACAACTATGAATTCCACATAAAAAGAGCTTGAATTCAAGAATCCTCTCTATATAACTACAAGGAAACTCATAGGAAGATGATAAATCATGTAGAGAGAGATGATAAAATCATTAGAAACTGAAAGAAAGAGTAAGCAAACACCATGGACTCACTAAACTAGAGTTCCTGAAAAATAGTTGCAACTGCTCCTGTATTAGGTGAAGAAAACATAAACATAAAAGCCTCCTCCACAAAAGTCCAACCATTCTCACTGAATGAGAAAACATACATAGAGACTCCCAACAACTATTTCCCCACCTTCAGGGGTTTAATCCTTAGGTGGTGGAACAGTTAGCAAAATTCTCTCAATAGATAAGAAGAAGTAAGAAGGTCAAACACAAACTCTTCCTTTAGACTTCAAATTGAGTTTTCCTACATCTATGAGGGTTTAAATAGACACTAAAACAACCTAGCATGTCTATTAACTTCACAATTACATCTTCATGCCATTAATACATCCACATTACATCATTAAAAACAAATCTGGCGAATTTGTAGTAAAAAGTTTGCTATAGGAAAATATAAACAATGCAGCTTTTGCATAAGTGTAGTGATGACTTCCAGACAATTTTATGAAGTCTTCTAGAGGTCAAATATGAAACGAAAGAAAACATTCAACTAGAATTTTGAGTCTATTTTCCAGATCAACTCGAATTTTTGAAAATTGAACATGGGAAGGCCTTCAAAAATACACTCTCCTGAGATGGCTTTGTACGTGTATCACATGTTCCAGAACAGTGGCAAAACGCGTGTTTTTCACCTGTTTTTTGGATTTTCTTCTTCACCAGTTTGCTAACATTCTCCCAAAAGTCTATTTCTGACATCCTTATGTCAAAATATATCCAGGAAAATAGATTTTTCATTATTTGGAGCTCTGAGGTGAAAGCGTAGCGCCAAGGCGCTACGCTTATAGATATTTCTGAATTTTCAAAACAGTAAAAAATGCCTAAGAATTTTAAAATGACAAAATTTTCCCCAAATTTCTTCAAAATTGCCGAGTAGGAGTAAAATGAGGTATGTTATGCCATGAGTGATGCATCAATGAGTGTCTCAAGGCTATCTTTGTCTTTTTGGTCAATTATGTTTTCCTTAAGTTTGTTCTTCAACTATTTAATCTTGACCTAAGATATTTTGTTCCTGGTGTAGTAGTGCATAGCCATATGCCTCTGTAATTTGTTGTTCCTATTGCCCTTCTTGAGGAGCTTCTCTAGGTATCCATTTAGCAACTCTATCTTCATTGATGTTTCTAGTGATTAGGTCATCTACCATTATTTACTCCTTTGGTGGTGAAATTTCTTTTTGCTGCTCAAAATCTCTCTTGGCTGCCCTAGTCCTAGGTCTACCTGATGCCACTTTCTTTCATTTACCCTTGGAAACTATCATTTGAACCACTGCTTTTCCCTTTGTATCCACTTTCTTTGAAATTGTTGCTTGCTTGTCCAGCATCATCTGGTTCACCTTTATTTCCATGTTCTCTTGTTGTAGGCATGCTATTATAGCATTTTATTCTATCAATTTTCCTTCCAACGTCTTGATTTTAGCCTCCTTAACCTTGATTATCTGATCTTTAATTTTTCCCTCTTTTTCTTTCTCTTTTTCTATCACATGTGTGTCCACCTTAGAGGGCTCTTCATGCTATGAGGAAACTACTTCTTTACATGTTGTACTGATGTAGGAGCATCTAGCTGAAGGGGATCATCATGACGGAGGGTCATTTGGTCTCTGTGAGGACTGAGGAGAAATTTCCAAGTGAACATTTTAATTTCATTTTAATTTTATTTTCTTAGTGATCCAGCATTTAGGAAGGAAAGGATTGAGTTAAAAGAACAATTGTAGTTAAAAAAAAATTTGCATTTATTATGTTATCTTTTACAAATCACAGCATAGGAAAAATAAACAGTTTTCGAAACTGGAAAAACCATCAAATATAACTAACAGCAGTTAAGGAAAAATTGTTTGTCAAAATCATTCAAAAGACAACAAAATGGATGGTAATGGGTTTGATTTTTGAAAGGGAAAATAATAGAAATCTCTGAATACACAGAAGTTTACATTTTGACATCCCATAGCAGTCCATTTACAGTCCTTCAATCTAAATTACCTAACACAGTGAAAGAAAGTCATTTTTATTTTATTCTACAGAGCATGTATATTTTTCTATCTGTATAAATTTAACAGGCCTATAGACAGTTAGACTTCGTAAGTGTCAAAGCTAGAGAACCTACAGAAACCCGGACGGATATTGGAGTCCCAGACAAATTAAAGCAAAACGAGCGAAAGGAAGTTTTGATAACACACAAGTTCCAGAGAGTGAAGATAGAACGAATCAACACAGGTACTTCTTGAGTAATGGAACTTTTTTTTTATTCATAAAAAGAAATAATACAATCTCTGTCAATATAAATTACAGTCCATACAGAATTTAATACTGTCCAAGTTCAACAAGTTCATAGTGGGAAAACGGGTTGAAAAACCCTAACATGTAAATCCTACAGTCACAAACATAAACTGTGACAACGCAAGGCCAGAGGCCTACAGTAACACTACGCAGAAGTAAAGATAGAGAACTCTATGCTTAAATCTAATTGGGCCATCACTTAAGCCGATGACAACAGAAGCAACTAAATAAACAAAGTTATCAAGGAGCGACCCTACTGGGTCTTGCCAGCATGCGTAGTAGAGGGAACCAGGGTCTCCATAGCGATTCCACTTGCAATCATTCACCAAAACAAAGTGTGAGAACTACGTGAAAAAAAAGACTGAAGGAACAAAATGACAAAGAGTCTAGGGTTTGAAACTTACCAGAGAAGAAACAGAGTTTTAAGGTCGCAGCCACCAAAGGGTTTCTCTGCTCACAAGGAGCAATTGTGTCAGTTAACAGAGGGAAAAGCAGAAGTTAATGATAGCTTGGAGCAATGACTTACCTTGTTGCTGTGGACAAAGCTGAAGCCATAAACCCCCGAGACCACAACCTGCAAACGCAACAGAGCAACATAACCTGATAAATTTTGAGAGCAACTGAGTGGAAGAAACCGAGGGAAAAAGCAACCACTAACAGTTACGAAAAATAACCAGCATAGAATGTAAACAGAGGAATTGAAAGCCTCCACGACAAGCACACTTTCTAGAGAGTGACAAAGCTTATCAAGCACGAAGACAAAGGGACAAAATAAGCACAGAATAACGAGCATACTTACTAACCGGCAGAGCAGAGCACGTATCTAGACCAAGGCCGAACAAAAGCACAGTAGTAGCACATTCATACAAAGGAACCATCTCCTAAGAACAAATAGTGGAAAACCCTCGAGCCACCACAAAACAAAGAAAAAATGACCAAGTGAGTAGGGTTTGAGAGCATTAACGAAGGCGGGAGGGTGTTTTACGAGGTAGGGACACATGTCCATCATCCAACGGTGAAAGTACAAACAATAAAGACCAGAACCAAAATATCTATGTAAATCATTGTAATCACCCGTTGATTAAACTAATCACACAATTAATCACCATCAAAATCATTACATTAACCAATATCCATTTTATATAGTTTTTTTCAGGGTAAAGAGGGAGCTAGACCCATCAAGTGGTATCAGAGCAGGAAACTGAAAGTGCTTGAATAGACATGGAAGTTGGAAGACGAGGATGTGGGAGAGGTATGCATAGAGTAGTAGATGAAGGACTGAGAGAGGAAATAAGGATCCTTATTTCCTGTTTAGAGGCAGTTGAAGCAGGAAGGAGAAGGGATCCAGAGGAAGGAGATGACAGCGAAGAACAATCCATAGTTACAACAAATGGATTGGATGAAGAAGGGTCAGAGATGAGATTGTTGAGGTCGGTCCTATTGGCTAGTAGCAAGCCCAAGCTAGAGATTCCAAATTACGATGACAGCATGTCCACAGAAGTTCTGTTGAACTGGATCACTGAATTGGACAAATATTTTTAATGTGAAGAGGTCAGTGAGGATCAGAGAGTTAAATTCACTGCAACAAAGTTGAAAGGACACATAGCCCTGTGGTGGAACAGTGTCTAAGCGGAAAGAAGAACGATGAACAAGTTGCCAATAAAGAAATGACCAAGGATGGTGGCCAAGCTAAAGGGAAAATTTCTGCCCAAGGATTACCAGATTGCACTGCATCGGCAAGTGCAGAATTTGAGGCAAAAAGGGATGACAGTGAGAGAATATACAAAAGAATTCTACTGGGTAAATTTAAGAGCTAGTTACACGGAGGATACCCCGAAGAAAACAACAAGGTATGTAAATGGTCTGAGATTGGAAATATTGAATGAAATCAGCATTCTTTCCCTGAAAAATATAGAGGAAGCCAACCAGAGTGTCGTGAAGGCAGAGGAGAAGATCACCAGAAAACAAATTGCTAGGAGAGAATGGGGAATCGGCAGAGGAAGAGGACAGTCTTATGGCAGAGGACAAATTGCCAGCATAGTGAAGAGGGCAGTAGTTCCAAGACTTCAAGAACAACAGAAAAAGGAGACAACACTAGAGGTGGCAAGCCATATCAGCAAGGAAGAGGGAATGGCCGAGGTAGAGGAGCTAACTATTAGCGCTACAGGTGCCACAAATGGGGGCATAGATCTTTTGAATGTCCTGAAGCAGAACAAGCTGGCCAGAGAGGAACGTTTGTTGCACAGCTAGAGAAAGCAGAGGCACTGCCCCAAGAAGAAGAAAATATGTCGGAAACAGGGGAAGCCTTAGTTCCGAATAAAGTGTTGTTGAAACTAGCCAAAGAAACAGCTGAACAAACTCAAAGGAAAGCATTATTCTGGATTGTTTGTAAGTCGCACAGAAAATGCTGCAAGTTGATTATCGACAGTGGGAGAACGGATAATCTGGTTGCCACCAAAATGGTAGAGAAGTATGGTTTGAAGTGGCTGAAGCACCCCACTCCTTACAAGGTGTTGTGGCTGCAGAAAGGCCATCAGCTATTGGTTGACGAACAATGTGAAGTTGAGTTCCACATTGACAGGTACAAAGACAAGGTTATTTGTGATATTATGCTAATGGACTTGTGTCATATACTGTTAGGAAGGCCATGGCAGTATGACCGGAAGGTAGTGCATGATGGGAAGGCAAACTATTACAAGTTTGTCAAGGATGAGATCAAGAACACACTTGTGCCCATCAAGGAGGAAGAGACAACATAAACAAGCGGGACGAAAGCGTTACTAATGGGTGGAAAATAGTTTTTGAAGCAGATTGAAGAAAGTGAAGTGAACTATGTTGTTGTGATGAGGGAAAAGGCCATTGTTGCACACAGAAATGTTTGATTTACCTGTAGAAATTCAAAAAATGCTGCAGGAATTCAGTGATATTATAGTGGACGACTTACCAGACAAGTTGCCTCCTAAGAGAAGTATCAGTCATCATATTGACTTTATACCTGGAGAAAGTCTACCGAAAAAGGCAGCATATCGGATGAGCCCCAAAGATAATGAGGAAATCAGAAAATAGGCACGCAGGAGTTGCTAGATAAAGGGCTGATAAGGGAGAGTTTGAGCCCTTGCACAGTACCAACAGTTCTCGCTCCCAAGAAAGGAGGAGAATGGAAAATGTGCATGGATTCGAGGACCATCAATAATATCACCATCAGGTATAGATTTCCACTACCACAGATGGACGATATGATGGATTGCCTGAGTGGGGTAGCATATTTCTCGAAGATTGATCTAAAGAGTGGCTATCATCAAATTTGAATCATGGAAGGAGATGAGTGGAAGACAACCTTCAAGACCAATGAAGGGTTGTACGAGTGGCTAGTAATGTCGTTTGGTTTAAGTAATGCCCCAAGTACCTTTATGCGATTGATGAACGAAATGCTGAAAGAGTTCATCAGAAAGTTTGTAATAGTGTATCTTGATGACATATTAATTTTCAGCAAGACTAAGGAGGAAAACTTTCTACATGTTCGAAGTGTGCTAGAAAAATTGTAGTAGAATAAGCTACTCATAAATCTGAAAAAATGTACTTTTCTTCAAAGAGAACTGGTTTATCTGGGTTTTGTGATTGCAGAAATCAAGTTGAAGATGGACCCAGAGAAGATTGCAACGATTATTAACTGGCCATCCCCGAAAACCCTGTTTGAGGTACGTAGTTCTCATGGGATGAAAAGTTTTTATCGCAAATTTATAAGCAATTTCAGTGAAATCTACACACCTATGTTGGACACTATAAAAAAGGCAAGTCAGCCTTTTCATTGTATTGAGGCAATAGAGAAAAGCTTTCAGCTCCTGAAGAAGAATATTACAGAAAGACCAATTCTGAGATTGCCAAATTTTAATAAGTTTTTCCAGGTTCATTGTGATGCAAGCGATATAGCCATTGGAGCTGTACTTAGCCAAGAAAACAAACCTGTTGTGTTTTTCAGTGAAAAGTTGAATGAGAGCAGGCAGAAGTATTCATCCTATGACAAAGAATTCTATGTTGTCGTCTAACCAGTGAAGCATTAGAGGCACTATCTGCTGGGGAGTGAGTTTGTTTTATTTTATGATAATTCTGCGCTGCAATATGTTATGCAACAACATAAGCTAAACCACAAGCATGCTAAGTGGGTTCAATATTTGCAGAGTTTCACCTTTATCTTGAAACACATTAGCGGGCAAGCCAACAAGGTGGCAAATGCATTGAGCAGAAGAGCCTTACTCTTGCAGGAAAGTATGATACAAGTGTTGGGCTTTGAGCATTTGAAAGACTTGTATCAGACTGATGCAAATTTCAAAGAGGTGTATGAAGCCTGTTAGAATCCCTTGCTGAGAAACAATAGTCCATGGTTGGACTATAATTTACAGGAGAAGCTATTGTTTAAAGGGGGACAATTATGCATTCTCGACTATTCAATGAGAGAAAATATCATTCAGGAGAAGCACAGTGGAGGTCTAGCTAGACATTTCGGCATAGACAAAACTTTAGATCACCTCGAACACTTTTATTACTGCCCAAGAATGCGAAGGGATGTGCAGTGATATGTGAGTAGATGTAAAGGCTACCAATTGGTGAAAGGACACAATCAAAACACAGGATTTTACACACCATTGCCTGTTCCAAGTAGACCATGGGACTCGGTCAGCATTGACTTTGTCTTGGGTCTGCCAAAATTGTAGCGAGGTTTCAACTCAGTGATGGTGGTGGTAGACCAGTTTTTGAAGATGGCACATTTCATCCCTTTTACGAAAACCAGTGATGCTACTCACATAGCTCACCTGTTTTTCACTGAAATTGTTAGATTGCACAGCCTACCGAGATCTATTGTTTCTAACAGGGACGTGAAATTCACTAGACATTTCTGGCGCACCCTATGGAAGAAGTTGGATACACAATTAAATTTCAGCTCTGCATATCACCCACAGATTGACGGGCAAGCGGAAGTGGTGAACAGGAGTTTGGGGAACCTGCTATAGAGCCTGAGCAGAGAAAATTCACGGTTGTGGGATTGTGCGCTTGCTCAGGTGGAATTAGCTTATAACGATTCACTGAACCATAGCATAGGGCACAGTCCATTTCAGATCTTGTATGGCATGCACCCTCGTGGAGTACATGAGTTGCGGGATCTGGGAAAATTGGAAAAAAGAAGTGCTGATGGGGAAGATTTTGCCAAAGCAATGAATGATCTACACGAGTAGGTGAAATTAAAGTTGCAGGAGAGTAGTCAGAAATATAAATAGTAGGCATATTTAAAGGGGCAAGAAGTGCAGTTTAATGTGGGGGATGAAGTCCTTACACACTTACGCAAAGAACAGTTTCCTAAGGGCGCATATAATAAGCTAAAATTTAAGAAGATTGGCCCCTGTAAAATTCTGCGTAAATTCTCAACCAATGCTTATGAAATACAGCTACCACCGGATATAGGCATATCACCTATTTTCAACGTGGCAGATCTATTCCCATATACTGCCAACCCTGAAGATGACAGTGTGGTACGGCCAGAATGGGACACCCAAGTTGAAGGTGGTTCTTGGATGAGGAAAATGCCTTCAGCTCAACCCCATGAGATCGAGAAGATTCTCGACACATAGGTGGCCAAGTGAACTCGCAGAAAGGAGTATCTGCGGTACCTTGTCAAGTGGAAGAACCATCCCATTGAGGACAGTTTGTGGCTCGACGCGGCATAGATACAAGAAGCAGGTTATTCTGTGGAGGAGCTCATGGAACGGAGCCATGACTTTTTATTACCCCGGGAGCCTGATGCAGGAGCATCTAGCTGAAGGGGATCATCATGACAGAGGGTCATTTGGTCTCTGTGAGGACTGAGGAGAAATTTCCAAGTGAACATTTTAATTTCATTTTTATTTTATTTTCTTAGTGATGTAGCATTTAGGAAGGAAAAGGTTGAGTTAAAAGAACTGTTGTAGTTAACTGTTTTTTGTATTTATTATGTTATCTTTTACAAATCATAGTGTAGGAAAAATAAATAGTTTTAGAAATTGGAAAAACCATCAAATATAACTAACAACAGTTAAGGAAAAATTGTTTGTCAAAATCATTCAAAAGACAACATAATGGATGGTAATGGGTTCGATTTTCGAAAGGGAAAATAATAGAAATCTCTGAATACATAGAAGTTTACACTTTGACATCCCATAGTAGTCCATTTATAGTCCTTCAATCTAAATTACCTAATACAGTGAAAGAAAGTCTTTTTTATTTTATTCTACAGAGCATGTATATTTTTTTATCTGTATAAATTTAACAGGCCTATAGATAGCTAGACTTTGTAGGTGTCAAATCCAGAGAAACTACAGAAACTCAGACGGATATTAGAGTCCCAGACAAATTAAAGAAAAATAAGTGAAAGGAAGTTTTGATAACACACAAGTTCCAGACAGTGAAGATAGAAAGAATCAACATAGGTACTTCCTGAGTAACGAAACTTTTTTTATTATTCGTAAAAAGAAATAATACAATCTCTGTCAATATAAATTATAGTCCATACATAATTTAATACTCTCCAAGTTCAACAAATTCACAGTGGGAAAATGGGTTGAAAAACCCTAACATGTAAACCCTACAGTCACAAAAGTAAACTGTGACAACGCAAAGCCAGAGGCCTACAGTAACACTACGCAGAAGTAAAGACAGAGAACTTTATGCCTAAACCTAACTGGGCCATCACTTAAGCCAATGACAATAGAAGCAACTAAATAAACAAAGTTATCAAGGAGCGACCCTACTAGGTCTTGCCAGCACGCGTAGTAGAGGGAAGCAGGGTCTCCAAAGTGATTCCACCTGCAATCATTCAGCAGAACAGAGTGTGAGAACTACATGAAAAAAAAGGACTGAAGGAACAAAATGACAGAGAGTCTATGGTTTGAAACTTACCAGAGAAGAAACAGAGTTTCAAGGTCGTAGCCACCAAAGGGTTTCTCTGCTCACAAGGAGCAATTGTGTCAGTTAACAGAGGGAAAAGCAGAAGTTAATGATATCTTGGAGCAATGACTTACCCTGTTGTTGTGGACAGAGCCGAAGCCATAAACCCCTAATACCACAACCTACAAACGCAACAAAGCAACATAACCTAATAAATTTCGAGAGAAACTGAGTGGAAGAAACTGAGGAAAAAAGAAACCACTAACAGTTAGGAAAAACAACCAGCAGAGAATGTATACAGAGGAACTGAAAGCCTCCACAACAAGCACACTTTCCACATAGTGATAGAGCTTATCAAGTGCAGAGAGAGAGGGAAAAAATGACAATAGAATAGCGAGCATACTTACGGACCGGCAGAGCAGAGCACGTATCCAGACGAAGGTCGAACAAAAACACGGTAGCAGCACATTCATACAAAGAAACCAGCACCGAAGAACAAATAGTAGAAACCCTCGAGCCACCACAGAACGACAAACAAGTGACCAAGTGAGTAGGGTTTGAGAGCATTAACCAAGGCAGGAGGGTGTTTTACGAGGAAGGGACACATGTCCATCATCCAATGGCGTAGGTACAAACAATAAAGACCAGAACCAAAATATCTATGCAAATCATTGTAATCACCCGTTGATTAAACTAATCACACAATTAATCACCGTTGAAATCATTACATTAATCAATATCCATTTTATATAGTTTGTTAAGGGTAAAGAGGGGGTTGGACCCATCCATCATGTAGCCTTGGCCCCTTCAACCATCTCTTGAGAAAACACAAGCCTATCACCTCTATAGTAGGTCTGAGACCCTTCTGACATACCCTTTCTCTTTGTTTATCTTCTTTAAGAAGTGATTTCTTGTTGCATGGGTGAGCCTGTAGGTATCGTTTCATCATGAGACCTAGTTGAAGAAGATGGAGGAGATGCTAAATTAGCAAAATGGTCCAAAGACACATTTTCTTATGCAAGCTGATGACAAACCAACACTTTCACTACGCCATGATGAGATAGACTAGAATGGTGTTTCTCCCCTTGGGATTGTACCTTCTCTACCATTTTCACCAAACTCTTATACAAGAAATAGGACAAGTTGACTTGTTGTACATTGGTGCAATACATGAGAAGTTTCATGTGGTACTTGTAAATCCTTGAAAACCTACCTTCACATGTGAAATATCTCATGATCATCTTCATGAGAAGGGTGTACTTATCCAAAAAATGTCTGAATGGAAATATATAAGTTGGCGTTGCCTCGTACTATGTTTTTAGGTACATTTTATATATTTGTAGGACAAGCTCTTCCCTCTTGAACCAGTTCTCTCCAATGTATGGAATCCTTGTAGTTGTGGAGAAAAGTTTTCTTGACACAATGATTTGGAACACTGCTATCGTAGCTTTGTCATCTTTAATCTTAGTGACAAAGGCACTCGTTAATTGGTCATGATATTTCAGTTCTTCAAGCTTTTGACAAAATTTAAGGCACCCAACATCTTCAAATGATTTCATGACAAATGGAGAAGAAAAACCTCATGGCTTGATGTAGGTTCATGTCTAATGACATGTCCTCCTCTATGCTTCTTCTGCTCTGAAGTTTCAAAATCCATTTTATCCCTTAGGATGACAAACTAGGGTTTGACTATGTGAAAACATGGGATTTTGAAGGGTTGTGTGGGAGTTTATGGAAAATGAGGGGTATGGGAATGTGAGAAAATTCTGAGAAAACTTGGGGAAGTAGAGGGGGTTTAGGAAGCTAGGGAAACTAGAATTATCGGATTTATGTGAGTGGAAGGCTTCCAAAATCCCAAAACACAGTCCTACACTGAAAAAGAGTGCAGTTTTGCTAGTGACCCAACTAACTCCCACTATTCTTTTTTATATGAATTTGAAAGGTGTAAAGACTAATTTTCCAGAATTACATCCAGTGACCTAGTGGTGAGTTGATGATGAATTATTTGTGACCTATTTAGTGGATTATGAACCAAAATGAGAATGGGACTCTATTAATGACAATATGCCTTGACCAAGATGGTGAATTTTACCATGAGACTGAAAGGACTAGTCTAAACTGACTTTCATAACATGTGACCAAATTTTATTGAAAAACTTTTTGAAACTAAAGATTTGACCAGAAACCCTAAAAAAAAACTATGTAAAAGTACATTTGATCGCCAGTGAAAGGATGAAAATACGGACACTAACATTGGCTCCAGCTGGGGATGGAAACTTCTTGAAGGTGTCAAGAACACCATAGACTAGGTAGCCTTATCCATTGGGAAATGGAGTGAAAATGCCAAAGAATAGACTCAAACTAAAAATTAACTAACTTATTGACTTGGAAAAAATGAACTGACTTGACTAAAAAAAAAATGAAATCAGTAACTAATCAAAGGAGCCTTATGGCCTTCTCCTTGGGCTTCAAACTTCTATGACAACTACTTGACACTTGAACATAAAAGTAAATTGGTATATACAATGATGATGAGATTTTGCAGAAACTTTCAAGTATGGTTGTGCTTGAGAAGCCTACCATTGATCGCTCCTCTTGAATAATATTCTCCTTTCATCTCCTCCAATATAAAATCATTCTTTCCTCTAAGCTCTGAGATTCAATATGGTCCTTTCCACAAGTTTTCAAACTTTCCATGTTTTCCCTTTTCTTCATTTCTAGCATCCCACCAAATAACTACATCTCCAAAATTAAATTTGTCTTCTTTTGTCTTGTGTTCATAGATCTTCTTGATCCTTTCCTAAAGTTTAGAAGTGTTTTTAAATATTTCCTCCCTTGTTTGCTGTAAATGGATCATCTAATTTATCCTTCGATGCATATCATTTGTTTCGTTATCCACTTCGTGTAGAATTTTCATAACCGAACAATAAGAGATGTAGGAAAAATTGTATCAACCCCATACACCAACTGAAAAGGAGACATATATATTGATTTCTTAGTATTGACTCTATCCGGCCATAAAGCATTAATGAGCTTCTTGTGCCAATTCTTCTTGTTCACTTCTAAAACTATCTTGATGATATTGATCAAAGATTTGTTGAAATATTCAACCAGACCATTCCCTTTTCAATGATAAGCAGTAGAATGTCCCAATACAATATGATACTTTGCACAAAATTCTACCATCCTCTTTGAATTGAAAGAAACAACATTATTAGTGATTATCTTCTACAGACAACCAAATCTAGACAAGATATTAGATTCAATAAACTGAATGATAACAAAATCAGTAGCTTGCCTAGTTGGGATTGCTTCAATCCATTTTGTAAAATAGCCCATGGCTATCAAGATCCATTTATGTTGTGCTGATGATGAAGGATGGATCTCACTAATTAATTCAAGACCCCACTGCTAAAAAGGAGTTGTAATCGAAATAGGCTGCAAGGGTAATGGAATTTTATTTTTTTTTCTTTGGAAAATATGACATTCATGATAGCTCATAATTGTTTTATATACATTAGAAAAAAGAGTGGACTAATAGAAGCCAAACCTCAAGATATTATTTGTTGTAGTCTTCCAGAAGTGATGGCCTCCACAGTCTCCTTTATGAAAACATTTCATCATATTCTTTGCTTCATTTTCTACCAAACAGTTCAACAACACACCACCAAGGTCTTTCCAGTATAAAACACCATCAAGAATACAATAATTTGAAGCTTTCAACTTTAAGGATATAGCTTTACCTTTGGGAAATTCCGGTGGAGGATTTAAATGCTGCAAGACATAGACAATGTCAGAATACCATGGAGATGAAGTAAACATATCAGACACCTATAAATATGAGCCTTCTTCTTCTTCTTCTTCTTCTTCAGAAAGTGTTGCAATCAAATTGATGTCAAGTACAGCATTGCGATAAGCTCTCATTCTTGGATGCTTGGCCTGGGATTCCCCTTTGACTTGTTTGATTACCAACTTGAAGTCACCATAAACAGAAATTTTCTTTGCTCCCAACTTCTTTAAAATCTTGAGGCTAGAAATCAATTCCTCACACTCCGCCTCATTGTTTGAGCAATCAAAAGCTAACTTGTAGGAACTCATTCTTACATTGCGAGGAATTTTACATGACTGATGTAATGGACCATGAATCTAAACACCAATCCCAACTCCTTCTTTTCGCAATGCACCATCAAACTCCATGGTCCAAAGAACATTTTCTTCATCTAGAAAAAGGATTTTTGAAGGCTGAACTACCTGATATTTTGGAGGATGGCTGTCTATTTCAAGACACTATATTTTCTGCACTATCTCAACAATCTTTTAAAAAGGGTTTGCAAGCTGCAAGCACTCTTCATTGATCTCTTTCCCTTCAACAATAATAACTTTCTGCACACTAGTTATAACATCTGGAACTTCTAAAATTTCTACAAGATGACTTTCATTATTGACTCAATTCATATTATTAAACAAAATGAAAGAATCAAGATCAGTGTGCACAACATGTATAGGGTGATTTATTGGTTTTTCTTTACTATTTATCATGAATTTCATCTAATTTTCCCGATAGAGTTTTATTAGCTACCCAAATACTGGGATAGTAGCATATGAAAAGTCAAGTTGTATAGTACCCTTTAGTTTTGCTCCCTAATATCTTGAAAGAAACATACCAAACCGAGGAGGAATATCAGCAAACACTACATCCATGAGCACATTCTTGGCTGGAATTTGGTCCAAGGACACTACTAAATCTTCAATAAGGCCAATACATTTCACTCTACCTGAATCAAAAGAGTAGAGGTCATGATAAGGTCGGGTCATACTCAGTCCTAGTTTGTCCATGATGACTTTTGGCATGATATTAGGTGAGGCACCGGAATCTAGCATGGTATTATGGAGGATGAAGTCATGAAGTTTGAGACTAAGATAAAAAGGTGGAATTTCACTATCTTCAAGACTTCCTTCTAAGGCTGGACCAAAAAGGATTGCTGGCTCAGCATTTTAGCAATCTGAAACTTATACTTGTCATTCTTCACTAATTCAATTAGAAGGATTGAAACTTTCAACTTAGAAATTTCATTCTTTAAACTAAATAGATTATATTTCTTTTCTACCTCTTTTGTAGTGATTTCCTTCTTTTCTATCTGTCCTTTGGCTTGAGACTCCTTCTTATGACTTTCACTTTGAAACTCCTTATATTTTCTCACATCGTTGGTAGATGCCTCATTTGTCTTATCCCGACTTAGTATGACAATTTATTTTTCTTTATTCATATTTGCAGGAGCTCCTTCCTTGCTTTATGTGTCTTTCTATACATTTTGCCTCTTCTGGTTCAATGTAACAGGTACATTTTTGTTCCTCAAGTTGTATTGCTTTTGCAAATGACTAAGAGCATTCTGAAATCCTCTTTGGTATTCTTCAGTTTGTACAACCTATAGACCATCACTTGCAAGTACAAGTTGTTGATCACTTGGTATGGAAGGTTCTTCAAAAAACTAATTTTCTTCTGTCAAAAAGGTAGGCAACTCATCTTCTTCAAAGAAATGATTTACTTCTACAATCTCCTCTTCATCTTCTTCCTGGACTTCAGTATAATTTTGCTGAAATAGCACTCTTACCTATCCTTCTGGATCTTGATTTCATTGCTCTTTCTGTCTATTTATGAACTATTATTATTGCTGGCCATGAAAGTTCAGATTCCTCACTGAAGGCTCCTCTTGTTGATCAATTATAGGTATTCTATCCATAATTTTCTCCATGGTTTTGATCAGAGTGTCAAGATTTACATCTAAAGATGATGAAGATTATTCCTTAAAAAAAACTTTCTTTCCCAGTCCTCTCAGGCTTTGATTTTGACTTCTTGATGAGTAGATTAGCTTCAACACTTACTACAATTCGCTGCATTTCTTCAAGAGTTGCATACTCTCTCTCTAATTTGATATGCCATGTATGGGTCAAAGGCATCAGGATAATGAAGAAGCGTTAGGCTAGGTGGAGGCTTTATATCATCAGGAATAGAATTATATACTAAATTGAATCTTGTTGTGAACTCTTGGACTGTCTCATTCTGATTTCTTTTCATAGAATTCTACTCAGCCAAAATCTATAATGGATTTTTCTTTTCTTGCCAATGTGCTAAGAAACATTCTATCAGTCTCTGCAAATTATTGATAGAATTAGCAGCCAAGATGCAAAACCATTTCTTCACATCTCTAGAGAAACTCTAAGCTATAATTTCTCATCTTAGCATCATCTTCATCAATTTCTTCTAGATTGATAAAATCTACTAATTTATCAACATGATGTTGCGCTGTGATTTCTGAGCTTCCATCAAACATTGGGAGGCTTTGGCCCTAGTTCTGAGGTAGAGCAGCAGAGTAGGCATCATAAGAGGTGTGAATCATGCCATGACTGCTAGAGGTGGTGGAGGTACTACAATGGGATGTGTAGGTAAAGATGATGACACTAATGGAGGTGGAGGAAGAGGTGAGGTCGTTGAAGTACTTGGTGATGTAGTAGATTTATTTGGAGGTGTAGTAGAGGATGAAACAACAGTTAATTATTCTAGCTGATACTGAATGTACGCCTTTTCAGTAGTGATTTGGAGCTGGTCAGCAAGAATTTTAAGTTTGTCAAAATTCAACCACAACTCATGGTCAACTCTAGCATATAGATATTCTCAAGAATGAGAATGATATTCAAATTGAAGTGGTTTAGATATCAATTCAGGAATGCAAGACTCAAATTTTGACCTTGAAAGAGACAATTCTAACTGAATATCAAAAGGAAGCTGCTCAAAATAAAATAGATTTTTTGGTAGAGAAGTTGTACTTTTAATTTTTCAAACTACACTTTTAGTGATAGGTAACTTAAGTTTTCTGAGTAGTTTTTTAGGATCTTCAATAATAAAAGCTGGATTTGGGTTAGGATTTGACCTGGTATATATTTAGGAGCCAGATTTTTTTCACACCTTAAGATTGATGAAATTTGTAAAATCAACCTATCTATGGATACTAGAAACTGTCAACTACAAAACCAGTTCTCTTGAAATCTCTAAAATATTTCCCAAGATTGATTTATCAGTTGTTTCCCCAGAAATGACACCAAAAATGTTATTCGTTACAGTTTCCTAGACTGAGGAGGAGATTTAGAAGGGTAACCTCAAACCACTTTTAGCTCAGTAGCTAGCCCTACTAAGCTAGAGAGGGATCTCTCAAAGAATTTACCAATGAATAGTAGTAAAGAACAAGGTTTTAGGCTAGAAATGCAAGTTTGTTTTGAGTATTTGTAAGTTTATAGTTTTAAGTTTGTTGGACTAGGGTTTAGAGCAAGTAATTAGGTCTAGGCTTCAAGCATGCAAATACAAACATAAATAGGAGCTAGATATCAGTGTGTTATGGTGCAATTGAAGTGTTTGTCAAGATAGTATAGATTTGTGAGCTTAAAAGAAACTAATGAGCATGTGATAGCATGAATTCATTAGCTTTAGAAGAAAGTAAACACAACTATTAATTCCACATAAACAGAGCTTTAATTCAAGAATCTTGTATATATAACTACAAAGAAACTCAAAGGAAGAAGATAAAGCATGTAAAGGGAGATGATAAAACCATTAGAAACTGATAGAAAGATTAAACAAACACCATAGACTCACTGAACTAGAGTTCCTGAAAAATAGCTGCAACTACTCCTCTATTAGCTGAAGAGAACATAAACATACAAGCCTCCTCCACATAACATCATTAAAAAATAAATCTGGAGAATTTATAATAAAAAGTATGCTACACAAAAATATAAATAGTGCAGTTTTTACATAAGCATAGCGCCGACTTGCATGAGGTTTTTGAAAGTATTGTGGAGGTAAAATCTGAAAAGCAAGAGAATGGTCAATTATAATTTTGAGTCTAGTTTCCATATCAACTCTAATTTTTTAAAATGGAGAATGGGAAGGCCTTTAAAAATCCATTCTCCTGAAGTGACTCTGTACGCGCAATGCATGTTCTAGAACAGTGGCATAACTTGTGTTTTTCACCTGTTTTTTGGCTTTTCCTCTTCACTAGTTTGCTAACTTTCTCCCATAAGTAGATTTCTGACATCCTTATGACAAAATATATCTAGGCACATAGAATTTTCATCATTTGGCACTCTAAGATGAAAGCGTAGCGCCAAGGCGTTGAGATTATAGAAATTTCTAAGTTTTCAAAACAATCCAAAATGTCCAAAACTTTGAAAATGACAAAATTTTCCCCAAATTTCTTCAAAATTGCTGAGTAGGAGTAAAATGAGGTATGTTATGCCATGAGTGAGGCCTCAGAAAGTATCTCAAGGCTATCTTGGTTTTTTTGGTCAATTAGGTTTTCCTTGTTTAATCTTGACCTGAGATATTTTCTTCCTGGTGTAGTAGTGCATATCCATATGCCTCTACAAGTTGTTGTTCATGTTGGCCTTCTTGAGGAGCTTCTCCAGGTATCCATTTACCTTATCAAGCCAATAAACTATATCTTCATTGATGTTTCTAGTGATTAGTTCATCTACCATAATCTGCTCCTTTGGTGGTGAAATTTCTCTTTACTGCTCAAAAGCTCTCTTGGCTACCCTAGTCCTAGGTCTACCTAATGAAACTTGCTTTCCTTTACCCTTGGAAACTTCCATTTGAACCACTGCTTTTCCCTTTGTATCATTTTTCTTTCAAGCTGTTGCTTGCTTGTCTAGCATCATCTAGTTACCCTTCAGTTGCATGTTCTCTTGTTGTAGGCATGCTATTAGAGCATTTGCCTCTATCAATTTTCCCTCCAACTTCTTGATTTCAGCCTCTTTAACCTTGATTATCTGAGCTTTAGTTCTTCCCTCTTGTTCTTTCTCTTCTGCTATCATGTGTGTGTTCAGATGAGAGGACTCTTCATGATGTGAGAAAACTGCTTCTTTACTTGTTGTAGGCTTGGCCCCTTCAACCATCTCTTGAGAAAACACAAGTCTATCACCTCTAGAGTAGGTTTGAGACCCTTCTGACTTGTCCTTTCTCTTTGTTGATCTGCTTGAAGAAGCAATTTCTTGTTGCATGGGTGCGCCTGTAGCTATCGTTTTATCATGAGACCTACTTGAAGAAGATGGAGGGAATGCTAAATTATCAAAATGGTCCCAAGACACATTTTCTTGTGCAAGTTGTTGATAAACCAACACTTTCACTAGGCCATGATGAGATAGACTAGAATGGTGTTTCTCCCCTTGGGATTATACCTTCTCTGCCATTTTGACCAAACTCCTATACAAGAAATAATACAAGTTGACTTGTTGTACACCGGTGAAATGCATAGGAAGCTTCATGTGGTACTTGTAAATCCTTGAAAACCTACCTTCACATGTGAAATACCTCATGATCATCTTTATGATAGGGGCGTAATTATCCAAAAAATGTTTGAATGGAAAAATATAATTTCTAGCTTCCTCGTACTGTGTTTTTAGGTTCATTTTATAGCTTTGTAAGTCAAGCTCTTCCCTCTTGAACTAGTTCTCTCCACTGTATGGAATCCCTGTAGTTTTCGAGACAAGTTGGATTGACACAGTGATTTGGAACCCTACTATGGTAGCTTTCTCATCTTTAAGCTTGGTGGCAAAGGCACTAGTTAATTGGTCATGATATTTTAGTTCTTCAAGCTTTTGACAAAATTTAAGGCAACCGACATCTTCAAATGATTTCCTGACAAAGGGAGAAGACAAAACATCATGGTTTGATGTAGGTTCATGTCTAATGACATGTACTCATCTTTTCTTCTTCTACTCTGAAGTTTCAGAATCCATTTTATCCCTTAGCTTTTAGGATGACAAACTAGGGTTGGACTACTTGAAAACAGGGGATTTTGAAGGGTTGTGTGGGAGTTTACAGAAAATGAGGGGTATGAGAATGTGACAAAGTTCTGAGAAATTTTGGGGAAGTAGAGGGGAGTTTAGGAAGTTAGGGAAACCAAAATTATCAGATTTGGGTGAGTGGAAGGCTTCCAAAACCCTAAAACATAGTCCTACAGTGAAAAAGAGTGCAATTTTGCTAGGTTTTGGGTAGAAATGATGGAATTTGGGAGCAGGCTTGATAAAAGGTGTGTAGATAAGTATATTTGAGGTATATAATGGTGTGAGAGCATAAAGATATTAGTTTTATCAATAATTTTGACAAGAAAAGAGTGAAACTCTTGCAAACTGCCTTCAAAAACCCCAGGAAATAATGTTAGGATACAATGAGCTTAAGTAATGGAAATCAAAAGAGTATAAACCCTAAGGTATAACCACCGACCTGTTTCAAATGCATAGGAATGTCACCATGAAGGAGCAAGCAACTACAAAGGGCCCACACCTTGGAGAAATGATGAAGCTGCAAATTGGGAATGCATAGCAGTGACAGAGTTTTTCTGTAGCACAGATTTCAGAACTCGGTTTTGGGTGAAAATAACCCTTCTTGGCATGGAATATTTACCTCACTAGAATGATGTAGAGAGCTGAATGTAACAATGAGTAAGTGGAGAATGACAAAAATGAATTGTGAGCTTTTATACATGAGAAAAATCAATTTTCCTTTATAGAACAATAGTGGACCCACCAATAATTTTCACTTGGACTTTGACACTTTTTTTTTTATGCTTCTATAATGATATTTCATTTTAGAAAATGAAATAAAACATAGCTTTTCAAACCTTAGTGACCCAACTAACTCCCACTATTCTTTATGATATGAATTTGAAAGGTGTAAAGACTGATTTTCTAGAATTACATCTAGTGACCTATTGGTGAGTTGATGATGACTTATTTGTGACCTATTTAGTGGATTATGAAACAAAATGAGAATGGGGCTCTACTAATGATGATGTGCCTTGACCAAGATGGTGTGTTTTACCATGAGACTGAAAATATTAGTGTAAACTGATTTTCATAACCGGTGACCAAATTTTATTGAAAAAACATTTCGAAACTAAAAATTTCACCAGAAACCCTAAAAGAAAACTATGTAAAAGTGCATTTGATCACCGATAAATGGATGCAAATACTGACACTAACACCTTCACCAAGCAAATTTTATTGTCCACCAATCAATAAACCATAGAAAGAGTCAACAACATAATCCTTACACATCGTAGGGCATCTTTATATTCATCATGATGGATCTATGAGTTAAGCTTATTCATTGAAAATATGTTTTTAGCATAAAGCCAACTTCAACTTATGTTCATCTATATGGGGAAAGTAATCTAACATGCGAATGCAATGATTTGAATATGGATGCTCGCTTCTATTTTCAAACTCAAAAGATTATGAATGAGAGTTGTCTAGTGTGGAGTACTAAAGAGGGTATGTTCTTGGTAATTATTTCAGCATCTTTTCATTAGAACTTACAAACCTTTTGCATCATGAACTAGGTAAATGATCAGGAATTGTAATAAAACCTGTGAGATTAATGTGCAAAACAAAAACACTGACAATTGTCATTTTCTTATGCAGGAAGAAGGAAAAACGAAAGACTGCCATTCCAAAGGAAAGAACAAGGCCGGGTTAACTGTTGTCCCTTTGACGGGGAACCGTATGCAAACAAGGCAAACCAAATCAAAGCATATCAGCCCTGGAAAGGAAATGGAGATATCGGCTCGGCATGAGAAAGAAAAGAGATAACTTAGGACTAACGGTTTGGTGAATCCCTCAGGATCCTTTGATCCTAAGGGATCGCTGCTTTAACTATTTTTGCACCTAGACATCTCCGCCTTCACTATTATAAAAAGGGGCAGCACTGTGCCCGAGGAGTTTGTTATGTTTTATGTAATTTCCCTTAAGATTGAAAATTTGATCATCAAGTCTCGTTGAGAACTGATCTACTGTAATTCTGTCTTAGGCATTAATACAAACTTGGTTGTTATTTCATCTCTAAGTCTGGAATAACTTCAAACGATGTACCCCTGGAGGCTAAGGGCTCGGCCCTGGAGGACACTTGCTCCTGTACTATTACTTTTGGTTTATGCGTGGTTTGCTTATCAGCGTTATTCGGTAATCGGATATGTTCTGTTAGTTTACATCACACGCTCTCTTATGTTTGATTTACTGAAGTTTCTGAAGATAGAACCATTGTATTAACTTTGCGACGTATTATTGTTCCTTTAAGTGCTGATATAATATTGCCAGTCTTTATAGAATACTATTGCTGTTCAATTACAGAGTATCTGTGCGTACACTTATTTCATTGGTATTACTGAAATCATCTTAGGGATTATGTTCTTTGCGATTGTTGAATCTATAGACATTGTTGTTCCATTCTGAAATACATTCGTACTCTTTATAACTAAGATTGATATATCGATTACCAAGATCAGATTACTATTAAGATGTGCCATGTGCATGTATGTATGGTTTTCAAGCACTGTTCTATAGTCCATCATTAATCAGTGCTGTTCCATTTTTGTGTGTTGTTCGATTCGTCCTTAAAAGTGAAGGATCTCCATTTGGTTCCTGTAGGACACGATTATTACATTTGATCCTGTAGACTAAGGTGTTACTGCTTGTTAGACTTAATTGTTGTTACAGTTCCCTGTTTGCTGTTCCATTTCAGGTTTGTTGTTCCATTTCTTATTTGCTGTCCTATTTTACCATTTCCTGTCATTTGCGTTATTGTGTGGTGTGAAGAGCGATCTAAGGCTATAGTGAGCATTGACATTTACTATCTGGCTCCCAGGTCGATGATCTGTTCCCTGATTTCCTTTATTTCCATCAGTTTTCAAAGGGATGAGTTGTTGCTACTGAACCCTTGACTGATAAATTGCTTAGTTTTCTGAATGCTTGGTTTAGTCTTTAAAAGTAGTTTGCTGTAAACAAGCATCCGTTTACTCTTGTATTTTTGAGCACTGTATTACTAGCATTACTCTGGAAAATGATAGCCTTAGACTGAGACACTCTTTGAAATAACAAAACGTTCCTGGATTGACAAACTAATGTGAGGTAATTAGAGGTGAAAGAGACCCTTTTTATAGCTTGACATTTTGGCGCCGTTGCTGGGGAAAGAGTGTAGCCATTTGTTTCTTTTCAGAGTAGTGTAAGACCCTACTAGGGAAGAATTGGGTTTTAAAAGAAGAAGGTAAGAACCTACATGTGGAGCATGTAACAGCCCTGCTCCCCTGCCCGCTTTCCTACAGATTTGCTACTGTTTTGTTTCGGTAGAACCTACCAGTTGATTTGTGTGCATGACTAAGCAGAAAAAGCCAGAAAAGAATTCCAAACCTCTACCCAAGCCAGAAAAAGCTAAGGGGCCGGTGACCCTTGGCCGATCAAACTTCATAGACGAAATCTTCAAGAAAGCAGAATCCCAGCCTTTAGTAAGACCCAGAAAAGTTATTTCTAGATAGCCTACTAGTTCCCTTCAGGCCACAGGATCACCATCTGTAGCCTTTGCTGAGGTGCATAGTCAAACTGAAGAGTAGGAATTTCAAGAAATTGAAAATTCTACTCCAGAACTATTGCAAGAAGGGAATTTCTGAAATCTTTGTGAAGGAGGAGGAGAGACAGAGGAAACTGAGGAACCGAGGTCTCCTCTTGGGACAACTCATCCATTGAACAACCTAGACAAGGGAAGTGCTGCAAAAATCATTTTTGAAGAAACTCAATCTCCTCAGACATTAGGCACTCTCATTATCCCAGATAGAGGAAGCGTTATTAAAACCATTCCTGTTAAAGCCATTCCCTCTCAACCTTGGAATACCCTCCTAGATATCCCAGAAGGTTATTGGCATATATTCGACCAAATGGCTCAAAACTAGCCAAACACCCAAACCTCTACATTATAATACCCCATAGTGGATACTGCAGCAAATGCAACTATGAAAGCAATCCCTCTTCAACATATCTGTACATTCCACGGTCTTACATCAGAAGATCTGGATGCATTTCTATTTGAGTTCGATGTGCTGTGTAGGGGATATGATTACACCAGCAACCCCTAGAAACTGAAATTATTTCCCTCTACATTAAAAGGGGCTGCCTTAAGATGGTTTATGGGATTAGGTGGCGGGGTTATAAATTACTGGGATCAAATGAAAGAATCTTTCCTAAAAAAATATCAGGACTATTTCAGGTCTAGAGAACTAAAGGACGAAATATTCCAGATGATAACTAGACCAAATGAAACATTAGAGGAGTATGTGGAACGTTTTCAGTATTATCTTCAAAGATCTCCTTATGCATCACTACCTTTACCTGATAATGTGTTGAAAACATCATTAATTAGGGGCATGAAGGAACAATGCATTGAAACATTAAACATTATGGGAAAAGGAGATATTTATCAGGAAAATTTTGCTGACATTATTGATTTATGTATTAGGAGCTCGAGAGGCAGCACAAGATTAAAACTAGTAGAACATGATCGGTTTGTAAGATATAATAAAAATGTGACAGAAGGAGTAACACGTGCAGAAATTGGAAATTTATTGGAAAATCTTAAAACTGATATACTAGGGACACTAACTACAAAACTTAATATTATGCAGGCCAAACAGAGGCAAATGGAGGCAAAACAGAATTTGGCAATCTTCTGTCCCCGATGTAGGAAGAAACATAGCCATAAGGATTGTCCACTAGATGCAATCCAAACATGCACCATCTGCACAAAAGATCACCTTACGGAAATTTGTCCCTCACTTCCCGGATTAAAAGCAGTATATAAGGAAGCAGAAGAAGAGCCACAATCGGTGTATCTGCTCAACCAGCGCCATCAGTGGCAGCCGCGACAGTCTGGTATGTTTTCGGACCCAACTTCTTCTTTTCAGTCTCCACAGTATAATGCTCAACAATATAATATGTGGCAAAATCAACCTCAACCCCCGTTTCCAAATTGGTCACCACAGTCGTTTCCTTCATCAACCTCGTGGCTGAATCAGGCAAGCCAATCTAATTGGCCGAATTTTCCCTATGCCCCACCATATTGGCAAAGTAATGCATACCCAGCACAATGGACTCCCCCTACTTCACAAAGTTCAGCCTGGCAGACAAACTGGCAAAGACCGATGCATCAGCCAGTAGGAACCATTCCGCTCCCTCAACCTACACTGCCAGCCTTACAACAAAATCCCTAGTCTAATCTGAGACCACAACTCCTAGCCCAACACAACCCTAATCCAAATAATAGATCGGTCCAATCTGTCCAAATAGCAGAAACAGTAGAAATAGGAGCCGATCTGAGGGAGTGTAATGATTTTCAGCTAAGATCTGGGCCTATTATTGAAACTTAGGGAGATAAGACAACCCATGTTGAAAATCAGTTACCCAGAGAACAAATGTCACAAGAAGAGGATGTGAACAAACAACAAACTCATAACCAGGCAACCACATCCTCTCCCACGTTCCCAAAATGATTAATCATACCTCGACCTACACAATATCATGATTTTGACATTCTGGGAGAATTACAAAATTTGTACATAAAAATTCCATTCCTCCAAGCCATTCAAGACATCTCGATATATGCAAAGACTATCAAAGAATTGTGTGTAAAGAAACCAAGGAGGAATATAGCAAACAATCCAAGAGTCCAAGTAGTTTGCACTCTATCTAACTTATTATCAGGAAAAGAAACACCCATTAAATACGAAGACCCAGGAAATCCAACAGTCACCGTACAAATTTATGGTCAAACCTTCCCCAATGCCTTAGTTGATCTAGGAGTGGCAATCAACATCTTAACAACTACTACTTGCCAAAAGCTAGGCATTACATCTGTAGAACCCACCTCTACCTTACTAGAACTGGCTGACCGATCTGTGGTTAGGCCAGAGGGAACACTACATGATGTCATGGTATCTGTTGACTCCTGGGAATATCCGACCGATTTTCTAATAATAAACCCCAAAATCCGACTTGATGGACACCCATTGATTTTAGGTAGACCTTGGCTTGCAACTGCCGATGCCTATATCGGCTGCCGACAAGGCAATATGACCATAACGAGAGAAGCGAATATCAAGAACTTAGCTTTATATCCTCTAGCACAACCAACTGTCACAATAATCAAAACTAATAAGCACCTTGTATCATACCTTACTAATAATATTAGATCTCCATTAACTATACAAGAGGCACTTGACTTCAAAGACCAAACAGAAGACGATGCCATTAATAATTTTCTTAGTCAAACTGAACTCAGATCCCACACACAATGTCACATGATAGAGGCAGCATTTGATAACAAATTAGAAGAAGATCCTCTTAAAGATACACATGATCAAACAATACCTGTTACCTCTGTTGCAAATAGTAAAGTTGTGGAAATTGAACCTAGAAAAACCTTAAACATTAATGCCAACCTCACCTCCGAACAAGAAACGACGCTCATCCATTTATTAAGGAAATATAAAGAAGCATTTGCATGGGACTACCCTGATATGAAAGGAATTGGTCCCCAATTATGTACACACCACATTTACATAGAAAAAGATGCGATACCTATTCACCAACTTCAAAGGAGACTTAATCCTCATCTAAAAGATGTGGTAAAAGTTGAACTTCAAAAACTTTTAGATGTCAATTTTCTCTACCCTATATCCGATAGTAAATGGGTCTCTCCGCTTGTGGTAGTACCAAAAAAGAATGGGAAATGGAGAATTTGTGTGGACTACAGAGAACTAAATAAAGCAACACAAAAATACCACTTCCCTCTCCCATTCATCGATCAAGTATTAGACACTTTGGCAGGAAAGAAATTCTTTTCTTTCCTTGATGGCTTCAGTGGATACAATGAGATTTAGATTGCCCCTGAAGACGAAGACAAAACCAATTTTACTTGTCCTTGGAGAACATTTGCCTACAGAGTTCTACCTTTTGGCTTATGCAATGCTCCTGCAACATTCCAAAGGGCTATCCTCAACATTCTTTCAAACTTAATAAATGAAGGACTTGAAGTATACATGGATAACTTTACACCGTACGGAGACGATTTCGATCTAGCATTGGATACACTGGAAAAAGTCCTACAATGCTGCATTGCTACCAGGCTTTGTTTAAGCCATGAAAAATGCTATATGATGATGACTGAAGGACTTATTCTAGGACACTATATTTCAGCAGCTGGCATTCAGGTAGACCTAGCCAAAATCCAAATAATTTTGCTTATTCCCACTCCTACCACTCAAACAGAGGTACGCAGTTTTCTTGGATTTTCTAGTTATTATAGGAGGTTTATATAACATTTTTCGTATATTGTTGCACCCTTGTATGCACTAACAGGGAATGTTGATTTTCTTTGGACAGAAAAATGTGAACGTGCTTTCCAGGATCTGAAGAAGCTTGCATCCAAAGCCCCAGTCCTTCAAGGACCAAATTAGGATTTGCCATTTCAGATATCATCAGATGCCTCAGATATAGCTATTGGAGTGGTCCTTGGGTAGGAAGAGGATAAAAAACCATATGCAATTTATTATATTAGCAAAAATTTAACCCCTGTTGAACTAAATTACACTGTTACTGAAAAGGAATTTCTAGCTGTAATACATGCTGTCAATAAGTTCAGCCATTACATTACTGGATATCCTGTTATCTTGTATACAGATCATTCTGCCATAAAATATTTAGCAAAGAAGCCTATCACGAATGGTAGAGTAACTAGATGGCTGATTTTATTGCAGGAATTTGATATTACAATCAAGAATCGACCTGGAAAAGAAAATCCTGTAGCTAATTGATGCAGCAACAGTTGAAGATCAATTTCCAGACGAACATCTGTTTGCTGTTGCTGTTAAAACGCCCTGGTATGCTAATGTTTCCAATTACCTAGCAGTAGGTAAACTGCCAAAACATCTAACCCCTAATGAGCGGAAACAGATTGTTTAGCGAAGTGCCCGATTTTCTTGGATTGGGGGCTACTTTTTCCACACAGGGGTAGATATGCATATCAGGAGATGCGTTTGAGAGGATGAAATCTTTGACATTTTAAAAGCCTGCCATGACAGAGCATGTGGGGGACATTTTGCCGATCGCAGAACTAGACATAAGGTGTTGCAAACAGGGTATTATTGGCCTACAATTTTCAAAGATGCAAAGAAATTTGTCCAAGCTTGTGACAGTTGCTAAAGAGCAGGACACCCTGGTTAGTCTGATGAGATGCCCCTGAATCCACAGTTAGTCATTGAACCATTCGAACGATGGGCCCTTGATTGCGTTGGACCAATTAACCCACCCTTGAACCAAAAAAACATATATTTTTCTGGCAACAGAATATGTCACCAAATGGGTCGAAGCAGAGGCGTTGCCGAGAGCTACAGAGGATTCTGTCATACAGTTCCTATTCCATATATTTGTGCACTACAATCTTCCAAGAGATATAATTACGGATGGTGGACCACAGTTTGTTGGGAACAAAATGGCTGCAACACTCAAAAACTATCATGTCCAACATAAAATCACTACTCCATACCACACACAGGCAAATGGTCAGGTAGAAAGTAGCAATAAAATAATAGAAACAATCCTAACAAAAACCATTGCGTCACATAGATGCGATTGGGCTGCCAGACTACCAGAAGCACTATGGGCTTATAGAGCAACATGCAGAAGTACCACTGGTTACTCACCTTATCAATTAGTGTTTGGAAAGTAACCCATTTTTCCCATAGAATTTGAAATCCAAACATTGCGAACAACACAGGAAGTTGGCTTAGATCTAATTGAGGTACAGATTAATCGATTACAATAGATCAATGAGCTCGATGAAATCAGGCTCTCTGCACTCCAAAACACTGCACTGATCCAACAACAACGAGCTAAATGGCATGATGCTCTCATTAAAAATAAAGTCTTCCACGAAGGAGACTGGGCACTTTTGTATGATTCCAGGTTTCGGGACCTTCCCAGGAAACTCCAGACTCATTGGTTGGGACCATACGAAATCCAGAAGGTACACGACAATGGTACTCTTACTCTAATCACCATTGACGGTTCTGGGTATGCCTTCAAGGCAAATAGCCACCGAGTTGTGTTTATCGCAAACCACTCACTCGAGAGTCCTTCTGCCAGCAGCTATGCCAAGACTGTGATATGGAAATTTTGGGGGAGGGAGAGAAGTCTTCCTCACGTGTGATTCATTAAGTCATTTACTTCTTTTTACACTTTGTACATAATTTCTTTGTTTTGTTGAATTATTTCTGTATTAACACCTTGCTGTTACTTTTTCGAGCAGCGGCAATTTTATTATTTTCTACTGATTCCCTTTCTCAAAGGGACAACATTTCCATCTTGCTGTTCCTTTTTCAAAGGAACAACACCTTTTGGATCAGTCGTTCATTTTGCTTTAATTTTGTTCTTTTTCTTTACTTTGTGCTTTTTGTTGTTCCTTTCCCAAAGGGACAACAACACTTTGGATTTTTGTTGTTCCTTTTCCAAAGGAATGACATTTGTGTGTTCTGCTATTCCTTTTCCAAAGGAACAACATTTTCGATTTTTGTTGTTCCTTTTCCAAAGGAACGACATTTGTGTGTTCTGCTTTTATTTTTGTTGTTCCTTTTCCAAAGGAACGACATTTGTGTGTTCTGTTGTTCCTTTTGCAAAGGAACATCATTTTCGATTTTCGCTGTTTCTTTTCCAAAGGAACGACATTTGTGTGTTTTACTATTCCTTTTCCAAAGGAACAGATTGTTGATTTTCGCTGTTCCTTTTCCAAAGGAACGACATTTGTGTGTTCTATTGTTCCTTTTCCAAAGGAACAACCATTTTCAATTTGTTGCTATTCCTTTTCGAAAGGAACCGCATTTGTGCTTTCTACTCTTCCTTTTTCCAAAAGGAACACCGCTTGTATTCTTTTGCTCTTCCTTTTTGAAACAGCAACATCCTCATATTCCTTTTACTTATGCTTGCTCCCCTTGCTATTCTAAATTAAGGATGCTTATTGTTTCTATTCTTTCAAGTCTTTTGGAATACAGCGATGCACTTATGCAATGGATACAAAATCACAACATACTGAAATCAGTGAATTATAAAATCGTTATTTTTATAAGAAATTGCTCTGAATTGGTAAGAGGACAAAGAGAAGGACACACTTACCCATTATCTTTTGCTGTCATTATTCCACTAACTCTGCTCTGATTGGTTATTTTATCATGTTGGTTCTTTTTAATCCTCTTTGATTATTATTAAGGAATAATAGCAAAGGATTTATATCTTCCTATTGAGATGTTAAGACTTCTTCCACCATTCCTACTCTTAAGGAGTGTTGAACCACCCTTTGTGTATAAATGGAAAAGTACTTTATGAAAAAGAAAGAAAAGAGAGCAAACACTGATGTCTTAATGACTTGTTTATGTAAGTTGTCAAATGCAGGATAGGGGGTCTCATCAAGAGCTAGCCTACCATGATCATGAGGAAGAAAGTGAAGTGGCATTCCCACTATGGCCACCACACCAAGGATATGCTCCAAAAGGTATATCAAATAAAGAACCCTTGGAATAGGAGGTCTCATTATGAGCCAGCCTGCCCACCTTTCACTCCTTCCTTGTGAATGGCATTATGGCTAACTGGTCACCAAGCCAGCATAATGGCCTACATTTTGACATCGCACAACATTCCCTAAGCATACAAAAAGGATCATGGTTCCATGGGTGAAATAAACAACTCTGCCAAGGTTATGGACACCTGTCGGCAGCAGAGCACTGTTAATGGTATTGAAGTCACGTTGTTTACACCAACAGGTAGTTATCAGCACCCTTCTGTTTCTTATACCTTTGTAATAAATCACATAAGAGGAATGTATATTATTTTCTGAACCATATGATGCATGTAAATCTATTATCACCAATCATAATAGAACAATTGACAATGACTGCATGAGACTCTATATGCACGAAAGATGTCCTATCCTCCCAGCCTCGCATCATATCACAACAGTCTCTTACGTATTAAGCGATCCAACTTTACACCTCGATTTTGGTAATCTGCTACTTTTGTAAACATGGCATATTGCCATACACTGTTCCTTTATGACTTTGCTTCAGAACAGAATGGGTTGTTGCTCCTTTATTTGACGGCCGGGATGGCCTATCACATTGCGGGGGGGAGGTTAACCTCATCATTCCCTGGATTACGTGTCAGACCGCTATTTGGAAAATTGCGTACTTAGGAATAGCACGGCTCAACGGTATACTATTTTTTATTTTTTCATGGCTTTCTATTCCTAAGCCATTTCCATAGTATGATCTGCGGCATTAGTAAAGCCCTTTAGATTTTGAGCGAGTCCTGCATCTGTCAGCCTCTCTGTGTTTTAACAACTGCTGTTCCATTGTCAAATTATGAGATTTTACAGCGAAACCATAAACATGGGAGGAATATCGATTCGGAGAGAACCACAGGTGTTAAAAGTCTCTAATGCTGCACGGGAAATCCTGGCAAGAGTAGGGTGGCTAACTTATCTCAATCGCTTACAGGAATCCAACGAGACTGTAGCAATTGAATTCTTGCAGAACTTGCAAGAGGATCACTCCACAGTGAGGGGAAGACACATAGCATTCACTGATGACATAATCGCAGAGGTCTCGGGACTGCCAGCTGCTGGACCTGTATGGATGTTAAAGAAGGAGAGATTGCAGAAGATCATAGAAACCTTCCAGGAGGAAGGCCAGAGCCTGACAATTAGAGGAAAAGGGGTTCTACCAGTAGCATTAGGAGAACCGTGGGTGGAATTGGAAAAGACCATTCAAAGCTACATCACCTGTGAAGGAAGAAAAGACGTGGTAAGACCATGACACCTTAAACTTTTAGCTGTATTAAAGCAAAAATGCTCTGTAAATTTACCTGCATTTTTGAATTCATTACTTCATGATGTTGCATGGAGCATGGAAAAGGCACAACATGTAGAATCAGTTGTTAGTCATCATGGGTTGATATGGTTAATAGTTAGCCATAGCCTTACCCAGCAGTAGAGCAGCTAGGAAGAGCTAATTGCCATGATAGATGGAGGATTGACCACACCATCCCCAAAACGTAAACATGCCATGAGTACACCTGAGCGTCCAGAAAAACGAAGGAAATTGGTCCGATTAGCACGGCTAAAGGGAAGGAAGGAAAAATCCCAAGGAGATACCAGCCAACCAGTAGAGATAGATGATACAGGGGATGAACAACCCCCACAATTAGAAGGAGAGGAAAATGAGAAAGAAATGCAGGAAAATGAGGAAGAAGAAATGCAGGAAAATGAGGAAGGAGAAATGAAGGAAAATGAGGAAGGAGAAACGGAGGAAGAAACCGAGCAACCTGAGCAGGAGGAGGAAACGGAATAGCAGGAAGACACACATTGCAGAATCCATTGAGAGAAGATGAATTGGCCAAAATCTTGGCCAATATGGGCAAATATGGCCAACCCTCCAGCCCACCAAATCCCCATGCTGAAGAAGAACCAAAAGAACACTCTGCTCAGGATAGAAATTCACCTGAAGAATTACATGACGAGGAGGTAGAAGAGGAGAGTCAGCCTGTTCATGATGAAAATGTGACAGGAGAGAGAAGTGATGCAGAACAGGAACAATTTGTTCCTAGCCAGATGACACTAGAAGAAATTCTGGAAGAAGGGGAGGCAGAAAAGGAAGTCACCCAAGAAATAACAGAACCAGCTAGGGTTCTTGCCTCGGAGCAACCATAGCAGAGAAACAAAGAAGCACCCCAAAGAGAAAATTAGGGAATTGATCCAGATCATAGTCCAGGCCACAGTGAACAGTCTGTTGTTCCTTCTAAGGAAATTGAGGAAATTAAGAAATTACGGCAAGAACAGCAAAGAATACTGAATGTAATAGTTCAGCTTCGAAGGCAAATCAGGATTTTGAAAGAAAGGAAAAGGGTAAAAAGGAATTCGGGAGGGAAACATGCAACTACTCCAGCAAAACCCCTCAAGACAAAGGATCGGAGGACTAGAGTCCATCCTGCTGTTCAAAACCCTGTCGAAAAGCAGGCTATTGTTCCAAATGTTGTTGAGGAGTAGTCTGCTGTTCAAAATCAAAAGGAACAGCAGTTGATTTTTACCCATGTTGAAATACAAACGGATGATATATTGACCTGCGATAAAGAAATTCAGACAGAAGCACAACCCTCGGGAGAGATACGGGTCATGAACGCAAGACAACGTAATAGGAAAATTCAGGTAAATCTCCCGGTCTCCACCACCGTATGGGAAAGTGATCCGAGAACGGTAACCCTACGAGAGGGTTTGACGCAAGCTCAGCAAGCAGCAGAAAAGCTCATAGAGAAAATGGTCCCTCGACAAAGGTATGAAGAGCTACAACAACAACTAAGGAACATCAATCTATCCAAAAGCCAGGCCTTTGAAGGGTGGCGAAGGGAAGAAGAAAAAGTTGTGAAGGTAACTCGTAGGTTAGATATAGTTATCAAGTAGATGGATACCTTATGTTCTTTGTACAATGATGTCCTAGCATGTAGAGCCCTTGCTAAGAATTATGCCTTGTTTTTAATGGAACGATATTTTCAATTTAAAATAAAAGCTGTTAAAGCAGGTGCTCCTATACAAATTAATACCATTGATGATTTTATAAACTGTTGTAAGCGCTACAGGGTAAAAGTTCAAAGATTACTGTGTGAGTTTTATTTGCATAACCTTGTATTAGACCAGGAGACGAGCTGAACCCTAGCCCTTTTGTTGGGAATATCCAATTACAGGCATTTATTTCATTTGGGGTTAATCAAATTAAATGGCTTGAAGCCTATAATGCTTTCTAGAGGCAGGAAAATGGATTAGACTTGTGGGTAAGAGTTGAGCCTAGGGATCCAGTACAGTTGTGGAGAGAACATAGGAACCTCATGAAGACTCAGGTGGAATTGAAGCATTAGGACCCATTCATACAGCAGTTAATCGACAGGGAATAGAATACTTTTTCACTACTAAAGACCTTACCATTGATGCGGCTAAATTTCGATATCAGATCTCTAAACCGAATATCCAACTCAGAGAACCATTTAAGTATGAAAATTTTAAGTTAGCCGCCAACCACTTGCACCTCTATGGCGAAGTCATTTTGAGGGCAGGGCCATCCTAGTTAGGATATAGGTTCTGGAGTCCAATCATTTGGCACCCTGCACCTGGATACCAAGCCCTGTATGAGATCCCTGAGGGTCAGACAGGCCATTTAATTGAACACCTAGTTATGCATCATGGTTGTAGACCTCCACATGTGATTCCATCTCTAGCCTACTCTCTCACTGCCTTACATGTCAACTACAATTTTTTCATAAGGGCATGAAAAAGGGTAAGCAAGGGGGTGTGTGGAGTACTAAAGAAGGTATGTTCTTGGTAATTATTTCAGCATCTTTTCATTAGAACTTACAAACCTTTTGCATCATGAACTAGGTAAATGATAAGGAATTGTAATAAAACCTGTGAGATTAATGTGCAAAACGAAAACACTGACAATTGTCATTTTCTTATGCAGGAAGAAGGAAAAACGAAAGACTGTCGTTCCAAAGGAAAGAACAAGGCCGGGTTAACCGCTGTCCCTTTGACGGGGAACCATATGCAAACAAGGAAAACCAAATCAAAGCGTATCAGCCCTGGAAAGGAAATGGAGATATCGGCTCGGCGCGAGAAAGAAAAGAGATAACTGAGGAATAATGGTTCGTCGAATCCCTCAGGATCCTTTGATCCTAAGAGATCACTGCTTTAACTATTTTTGCACCTAGACATCTCCGCCTTCACCATTATAAAAAGGGGCAGCACTATTAGCCCAAGGAGTCTGTTATGTTTTAAGTAATTTCCCTTAAGATTGAAACTTTTATCATCAAGTCTCGTTGAGAACTAATCTACTATAATTCTGTCTTATGCATTAATACAAACTTGGTTGTTATTTCATCTCTGAGTCTGGAATAACTTCAAGTGGTGTACCCCTGGAGGCTAAGGACCCGGCCCTGGAGGACACTTGCTCCTGTACTATTACTTTTGGTTTATGCGTGGTTTGCTTATCAGTGTTATTCGGTAATCTGATATGTTCTGTTAGTTTACATCACACGCTCTGTTATGTTTGATTTACTGAAGTTTTTGAAGACAGAACCATTGTATTAACTTTGCAACGTATTACTGTTCCTTTAAGTGCTAATATAATATCGTCGGTCTTTATAGAATATTGTTGCTGTTCAATTACAGAGTATCTGTGCGTACACTTATTTCATTGGTATTACTGAATTCATCTTAGGGATTATGTTCTTTGCGATTGTTGAACCTATAGACATTGTTGTTCCATTCTGAAATACAGTTGTATTCTTTATAACTAAGATTGATATCTGGATTACCAAGATCATATTACTATTAAGGTGTGATGTCTGCATGTATGTATGGTTTTCAAGCACTATTCTATAGTCCATCATTAATCAGTGTTGTTCCATTTTTGTGTGCTGTTCGATTCATCCTTAAAAGTGAAGGATTGTTGTTTGATTCCTGTAGGACACGATTATTGCATTTGATCCTGTAGACAAAGGTGTTACTACTTGTTATACTTAATTGTTGTTACAGTTCCCTGTTTGTTGTTCCATTTCAGGTTTGTTGTTCCATTTCTTATTTGTTGTCCTATTTTTCCATTTCCTGTCATTTTCGTTTTTGTGTGGTGTGAAGAGCGATCTAAGGCTGTAGTGAGCATTAACATTTACTGTCTAGCTCCCAGGTTGATGATCTGTTCCCTAATTTCCTTTAGTTCCATTAATTTACAAAGGGATGAGTTACTGCTACTGAACCCTTGACTGATAAATTGCTTAGTTTTTTGAACGCCTGGTTTAGTCTTTAAAGGAGTTTGCTGTAAACAAGCATTCGTTTACTCTTGTATTTTTGAGCACTGTACTACTAGCATTACTCTGGCAAATGATAGCCTCAGACTGAGACACTCTTTGAAATAACAAAACGTTCCTGGATTGACAAACTAATGTGAGGTAATTAGAGGTGAAAGAGACCCTTTTTATAGCTCGACATCTAGAGGGTGGAAAGAGATACATTATATGAGCTCCTTTTAGGCCTCCATTGGTTCCCTACTAGTTTAGAAGATATCTTTTTCCAAACCATGTCTTTGAAACTAAGCATAAATTCTTGGGAAAAAATTTGGCCATGGAAAATGATAACAATAAGTAGGGAAAGAACTGGAGTTGTTCTCTTTTTCATCTTATGAAAATATGACTACCTTTTATAGGAAGCAATGCCAAACAAAAACCATTGAGAAAAAAGAAATGTGGAGAGGACATTGCATGTATAAACATCCAAATGCACTCATGATCATCATTAAATGAAAACACATTCAATGCATTATATTGAAAACAAGGTTGGATACATACCTCATTCTTCTAACCCAACCAATGTTTGAAGACTAAATGATGTCAACTATCAAGGGATGTGAATGTGAAAATAGGAAATAGAAGATCAAAGCACTGCAAATCCTTATCATTTATAATGTCACACAATGTATAAAGAAAGGAACAATGAGCTATCAACATAATAACTTCTAAGAATGTAGCTAAAATTACACCAAAAATAGACTCTTCACCAAAGGGAACATAATAAAATGTCACCAAAGGGAACCCACAATCATCCACCAACTACAATTTGAATGAGAAAATAATCACCATTCATAGTTAGCCATATTAAACTCTCTCATTGTTAGATCCATGCTTTTCTTTCCCAATTTCTAATTTGGTTTTTATTCTCCTCAAAATTTTATAGTTAGAATATAAAATTTCCAATAGAAAATGGCATAAAAATATGGTTAAAAAAATCAAAAGATACATTGACTAGGGAAAATTTTACATCAAAGAATATTTGCAAAAGAGTTATATGTTAGGTGAAGATGAATTCCCATGTGTAATTTGAGCTAAACAAGCATTGTAGAGGGAAAAACATAAAATGTGCATGCCAAGAAATAAAGAAATTACAACTTAGGAAAAGCACAAGAGAACAATGATAAAATGAAGCAGCTCATCAACTTGAACATGGATGAGATAACAACTCAACCCATCAACAACCTTATCAAATTTTCAAGTGATTGCATCTACAATTTCTTTTTTTTCAATTCCTTCTATGATTTGTATCCCCTCCAACTTAGATAAGTAAAAAAAAAATCTCTAGCATATGACCTAAAATTATGAAGAACCCTATTATTACTGATCACCCAAGATAACTCTAAGATTGATAACCCATTAAGATGACATACACATAGTATGGCATAACAATTTTCCCTAGGATTGGTGACCTTCTTAAAGCTTTATGTATATATAAAGTGAGGAGGAAGCCACATAACAAAAAATGACTATAAAGAGAAGATAAACCAATATTTTTTCTAACCTCACCAATAGTGCAACACCATGACCAAAGTCAATTTATATGTAAATTGTCACTAATATTTTCCTAGAACATATTGTCACTAAAAAATATGACAATAAACAAAACTAAAATGAAATAAGTTAAACAAATAATTCCCCATCCACACCAACACAAAATATATTGAATATCCAATATTAAAAAAAGGGAAATTAAAAGTTGAGGCTTATGCCTTGCTCTTTTCTTCTCAGTGATGAAATGCAAATACAAAAAAGTGCACCCACTATGGAGTTTCCATGGACATTGTGCCATCAATCATTACTATGACATCTTCTACCTTCTTTGTATGCTTAAATATTCACTTCTAGATGCTCTATGCATGTATGGAATGATAAACAATACAATATGAATAAAACTCTTGTCTACTAGATATGGTGAACTTGTGGGAGACACAACTTCATCGTACAAAACCCAATTGAGATAATCTTTTTAATATTAGAAGGATCATGATGTGTAGAGCAACATCAAGAAATTTTCATTTTTGTTTGAAAAAATTTCACTCTAAAAACAACTATTTAAGGGCTAAAACATACCCAAAAGTTTTTGAACCCTAAATCACCCATGCAATAAGATATATCCTTGAAATAGACAACACAAGCCAATTTCTCTAATCTCTCCACACATGAAATATCAAAATATATAACAAATGATTATGATGATCCATCTCAAATCATCAATCTATTTAATGCATAATTTACTAATAGTAAAAATGTATAACAAAATATAATAAAATATTTCAATAAAAAAACATACTCATAACCTTCTACACCCATCCATAAAATTCAAAAACACATTATTTTAAATATAACATGACGTAATAAATTTTTTATATAAAAAAAAATAAAAATAGTGTTACTAAAATCCCTCTCATAAACATTCTAATACACTAGCCCTGCCATATAAACCATAATGAAAACAAAGACCCAAAACCAAACAACCCCATAACAAATTAACATACTATAACATAAAATAAAACCCATCAACTAAAACCCATCAACTTCGCTCAGTGCAGCATTGAGACTCACCATTGTCCACCCACCATCGTCCACAACACACCAATGAGATTTTAACTCTCCAAAGAACCACATTCCATGGAGACATTAACTCCCCAACACACTCATATTTTCTTTCCATGTCATAGATTCCATGCTTTCCAAGTTATCTCGTGAACCACTTAGCTTCGCTTATTTCAATTGCATAACTACAATTAGATCCTTCAATTCAAGGAACTTACGATTAGTAAAAGAATGACCCCTCAAATCGCAATAATAAATAATAATAAATAATATAGACATATAAATAGGTTACAAATGAATTAAACAAAATTTTTTGGTAAAAATCACATGAGAGAATTTTTTGGTCAATACTTTTGGAACCAACAAGAGGCACATAATGGAAAAGACTTAAATAGACATAATTTCAAGTAAAGACTATATTAAACTGCCAGTTTTTTAAAAAAAATATTTAGATGATGATATTATTTCATTAACTTATTAAAAATATTAATAAGTAACAACTAAATTAAATATTAAAAATAATCACATCAACCAGAAAAGTACCACTTAAATGGAGTACTACGGATAAAAGTAGCCAACCAGAACGCCTTGTTTCATTCCTATGGTTATAAATAAAATATCGTTTGAATCCAAAAGTTATATATTGGCTTGGTTTTTCCCTTAGATATCGATAAGCATTTCTCTCAGATATTCGTTGTATTGCAATTCAGGTATCCTACTTTTGTTCACATTAGGAAATGTTGTGTTTGGCGTAACAGTGTCTCTATTTGTCTCTTTCTGCCTTAATTGGTTCGGTATTCTACTGTTTTGCATGCAGCTCATAATGGCTCCAGCGAACTCATTGGCAAGAAATGAAGACCATATTGAAATCGAGAGGAAAATGGTTCCAGAGAGATATATGGACATCATTACCTACGAGTTTGCCTACGATCCAGTTAAATTACCGCTTGACCAAGATCCCACTCAGAGTCTGTATAATAGAAAAACTTTAGAGACCATTTGGGAAACCAAATGTCAAGCGGAGAACCCGTTTACTAAACAATGGTTCAACGCTAAAAGTGCCATTCCTCAAGTAGAATTGAGGCAGGAAATGGAAGACTACATTAAACTTCAGAAATTTTCTGACTGTAAACGTGCAGAGATAGACGTAATAGAAATGGAAGACTACATTAAACTTCAGAAATTCTCTGAGTGTAAATGTGCAGAGATAGATGTAATAGAGGAGTATATAAAAGTTTTGGGTTTCTGGAACCGGGCCATATGGAAAAAAATTAATCTACTGCGCATGTATTGTCAGTTTCATTGTAAGAACATAGAAACGTTCAGATCTTTACATGGCTTCAGATGTTTGAACGAACTGATCATTCAGATAAGGATGGTTTTGATGAACAATTCAATAGAAGAGGACATCAAAGAAGCCGTATGGGATGTGTGTAAGGAAATCGCGAGGGCGATTGATGTTATAGGCCTGAAACCATTGGATATATATGATATAGAAAAACCCAGGGAAGTTCTCCTGATTGGGGGTTATGTCAAAATTATACACCTTGTCTATCTCCATAACGAAAGTAATGTGAAAATCTACTCCCTTATGTTAAAAATGTTTTGTAAAATTTTTGATGAGATGAGTGCCCAGATTGAGAAAACCCTTGGAAAAGAATTATACCAAACTATTGTAGCAGTTATGGGTCCTGTCATTGTTACAAGGAAATTGTCTCAAACGAATGCACAGGATATTAGCAGTGAAGACTTGAATCACGCGATTTCTATTCTGCGGAGATCCTGGATCACGACAACATGTTTTACTAATCCAATTCACTCACAAATGTTGGTTAATGCTATAATAATCTGCATCGTTAGAGAAATTCATAAATCAGAAGAGATGAAAGATCTCGGTGAGGGACAGTTGCTTGAAGCCGAAGCAGAGGGGCGGCATAATTGTGAAGCCCTTGAACTGGGTCTTTCTCTTGTCAAAGATATATTGATGACAGAAGGCCTATCAGCTGCTCATATTCTGGGAGGAAGTTTGAATATAGCAGAAGAGATCATTCGCATGTTTGAACATTTTACTCGTCAAGATGAGAATGAATATGAGACTAGTGGTCCAGTGATTTGTGTGAAGAAAGGATGTAAAATATTTGAGTGCCATTGGATATCTGCGCGGCTATATGGAGAATGGGAGGACCTTCTTTGGATAATGAAGTTCTCCTTCAATGCGTAAAATCAGAAAGCACTATTCCATGTTGAACGTGAAGATTTGTTTGGGACTAACCCAGTGATTTTATTTATGTTTGCACTACGTGATAGCTTAGAAGAACTACGTAGGTTTTAATGGCTCTTTGATTGGATACATTGATTTTGATTGGGTGACTTAGAAGCTAAAGAAGCTTGGTTTCTATTTGAAGTTCGGATTTTTTGTTTTTTTGCTTCCAGTTGGATTAAGCATATATCGTATATTTTTGTGTGGATAGTTGTATTTTTACATTTATGAGAGGTATATATTTTTTTGATTAAAGTTAGTTATGTGTTTGAAAATAAAGTAAAATATTTTTTAAATAAAAAATAATAGCGATTATAATTAAAAAAATAAATATATATATTTGGTTAATTTTAATTAAAAATATTATAAAATATTTTTGATTTTATTTAATGTTAATATTACAATTAATTGTAAAAAAAAATTAAAAAACATTTCACTAGTGTTAATAATAAATAATTTTTTGATGTCTATATTAAATAACATAATTTTATATCAACTTAACAAAATAGTATAATTGAAAATAAATAAAAAGTAATTAAATTTTCATTTTTTTTTGTCACAAGTATGTTCAAAAGGTGTTGAGGAAATGCTAGTGCCAAAACAACCTACAATCACATGAAACTCATTTTAATTTCAATTGATTTATAGAAAGTGGATTCTTATTGAGTTATGTTAGGATATGTCTAGTTTATATTACATAGCTTAACGGGGGATGTTGTGACCTGGAGGTAGAACTCCTGTTGTCTTAAGTATTTCTCACTTCGTGTACAGAAGAAACTCATAGGATTTTCTTTTAAAAAAATTATATAAATTTGTTTTTTAATGTGATTCATGGGTTGGTAGATAGTAAATATTTGTACCAAAAATATTTATTGAAAGGATCACTTTTTGCTAGGCTCAACTACAGATCTGACCGAGAGAGACCTATGATTAACAAAGATATTTTAATTGAGCTAATTCTCTTGGCTAAATTACAATATTTTAGTACACATGTTGAGTTATGCGTGTTTCCTTGAAGGCCACTAATATTGAACCGGCTGCCATTATTTTACAAAAAATACAAACAATCGATTTTTAATATAATTTTCCTTTTGTCTATTTCATCTAATAATTTGATGAGAATCATCCTCTATTTACAAATGAGACTTCATATATTCACAAATTAGAGCACATAATTTTTAAGGAAGATTTATCAACTTACATTACTTTTGCAATTTTCACTGCCAAAATGATCTTAATAAAAGAAACTTTATATTATGTCCAAGATTTTGTAAGTAGTGACTCAGTGACATTACAAAGTAGTGACTCTCACTGAAATCCAAACATTAATGGAAATACACGATAATGGGAGTAACCAAAGTAAAATAGCAAATTTCTAAAGTATGTGATATTAACATTGGAATATATTAAAGCAATGAGTGAAATTATTCAATATGGTGAGGAATTTTTGCCACGATGCTTAATGTTGAAGAATCTTTTGTTTGAGTTGGGAATTCTTACAGAGGTATGACCGATCTTGGTACCATAATGAATCATTTTTCCAGCTAAATGTATCATATGTATTGGGATATTGCTGCAATTTTTGAATGAGTGCCCACACTTCTTTGTCATTCTTCCATTCATCACTTGCTTCATTTCTCCAATCTGGTTGGACAATAGAAATGACACAAAGCAATGTGCCCACATCTTCATCCTTTCTTGAGAGTGCATCTGCAACAACATTTTTATTCCCTTTTTTGTAGATGATTTCAAAGTCACAACCCAACATCTTTGTGACCCATTCTTTTTCTCTTCTAAAGATAATCTTTGTTCTAAAAAATATTTAAGACTATCATGATTTGTTTTTGCCTTGAAATGCCTTCCCATTAGGTAAGGTCACCACTTCTTAAGTGCATGTAGTATTGCAAACATTTCCTTCTCATAAATATCTTTGTGTAAATACTTTCCTTTGATTGAATGACTTTCGAAAGAAATGGGTCTTTCTTCTTGCATTAAAACAACAACAATTCCATTTCTTGAAGCATCACATTCCACAATAAAGGTTTTTGTGAAGTCTGGCATAGCTAAGACTAGTGCTTGGCACATTTCCTCTTTAAGATGTTCAAAGGCATTTATTGCTTCTATAGTCCAAGAAAATGCATCTTTCTTCAATAACTTTGTTATAGGTGTTGTTATTCTCCCATCATTCCTAACAAACTTGCGATAATACCCGTCAACCCAGGAAATCCTTGCAGAAGCTTTATAGATGTGGGGATTTTCCATTCCTTAATGGCTTTAATTTTGCTAGGGTCTAACTTAACACCTTCATGAGATACAATATGACCCAAATATTCCACCTCTTATACTCCAAAGAAACATTTGGAGGTTTTTGCATATAATTGTTTTGCCTCTAACAGTTTGAGCACTCTGTCAACATGTTGAAAATGATCCTTCCGAGACTCGTTGTAGATTAGTATATCATCAAAAAATACTAACAAAAATTTTCTAAGGAAGGGTTTCAAAATGAAATTCATCAAACCTTGAAATGTAGAAGGTGCATTGGTAAGGCCAAAAGGCATGACCAAAAATTCATAATGACCCTCATGAGCTGTAATGTTGTTTTTGAAATGCCTTCAGTCTTCATTATGATTTATTGATATCCTGAATGAAGGTCCAACTTGGGGAAGTAAATTGCTCCATGTAATTCATCCAATAATTCATCAATTACAGGAATGGGAAATTTATCTTTAATAGTGATCTTGTTGAGCTCCCTATAATCCGAACACATGCACCATGATCCATACTTCTTCTGCACCAATACTACTGGAGAAGAGAAAGAACTTTGACTAGGTTGAATTATACCATCCTCTAGCATTTCTACAACCACACATTCAATTTCACTCTTTTGGGCATATGGATACATATAAGGCCTGATTTTTGGAGGAACACTTCCTGGAATCAAATGAATAACATGATGATGATCACAAATAGGTGGGAGGCCTTTCGGAGTCTCAAATACCTTGGAATGATTATCTAAGACTTTTTGGAGATCTGCAGAAATAGATGATTTTGATGTGGGAACCTCTAGTGAACATAATTGTGCAATTACACTTCATTGTTCTTTCTTTAGAAGCTTTGTCATATTGTTAGATCTGATTATATTTCTCAGCTTCCCTGCGATACCCCTTAATTCAACTTCCTTTCCTTCCAAAAAAAAATTCAAGAAAAGTTCTTGAAAATTGAAAGGAATCGTACCCAAAGATTGTAGCCATTGGACTCCTAGTACAACATCAACACCACCCATTGGAATGGAAGGAATTGGACTATTCTACACATATTCTCCAATGGATAGCTTCATGTTATGGCACTTTCTCAAGAAATTTATGGTTCCACCATTTGCAACGATCACTTGACACTCTGGTGCTGCATATAGGAAACAATTCAATTCCTTAGCTATCTTACAATGAATAAAATTATGGGTATTTTCTGAATCATCAACACTATTACCTTTTTCTTCTTGATATGTCCTTTTATCTTGATAGTTTGAGGAGTGGTAATTCTAGCTAATGAATTACAAGATATGATCGGATTGATTTCTCCTTTCTCTAGCGTTTTTTTCCCGTGTGTATCCTCTTCTTCTAATGTTTCCTGTTCCTTTTCTTCCTCTTCTTCACAATCTATGTAAAATAATTTCTTCTCAACACACATATGATGTTTAGCGTATTTGCTATCACAACTGTAACAAAGCCCTTTCGCTCTTTTTTCTTCCAATTGTTGTGGTGTCAACCTTGTAGGTTCTGGAAGTCTAGGGGAAACAACACTTCCATCTTTATAGTTGTGAGGGGTAGGCTTCCTTGATGCATAATTTTTCTTTCAATTTTTCTTGCCAACATGAATGCCTTCTCTAATGAATCAGGTTGCCAAAGGAAAACCTCATGTTGGATGTCATCCTTTAAAGTCGCTATGAACACATTAATCCTATGCTCCTCTAGAATATATTTAACCTTTATATTGAATTTTTGAAAGTCCTCAATGTGCTCCAACATTGAACCCTTTTGTTTGAGATTTATCAGTTGGCTAAAAAAAGTGTTTCTTTTTATATCCTCATAATGTACTATCATTTCTTTCATAAAAATTTCCCAAGTGACAATTTGTTTACAAGACAAAAGTTATCGATACCATACAAACTGATTGGGTTCCAAATATAAAGTTGCAATGCATACCTTTTGTATGTTTTGCACATTATGGAGATCGAAATATTGCTCCATCTGAAGCATCCATATTACGAGATCCTTGACATGAAACTTCCTCATATCGATCTTTGGAACATGGTGGGCCTTCAATGCAATGTTAGAGTCTATGAAATCATGACAACATTTCTTTTGTTCTCATCATGAGTTTCCTTTACTACCCTTTCGCCATTAGTAAGCATTTCTTGTAGCAACTTTGTCAAATCTATCTTCAAATCTTCCATGTTGCCTTTAAGTTTGCAAGCAAACTATTTTACAAACTATTATGAGCAAGAAAACTATATACCAATGAGAAGATTTAATTGATATATAGTTCGCTTGCTCATAATATTAATGTTTTCTCCTAAATAAATAAAAGTGTTTGGAATTTCAATACCATTGATGTGGATTTTTACAATAGGGTTACCAAGGTCTAGATACTTTTGAACTATTGGTTTCCCCGTCATAATATTTGCAATATTTCCTACCAATTGAATCTTTTTAACATCCCTCTTTTCCTTATTGGTTTTTTTTAATGCACAACTCCTTTATTTTCTTTTCAAATATAGGTATTTCCTTTATAGCTTGAAGTAAGTGTTTTTTATGAAAATATTTTTCAATTCATCTAACATATCATATTCAAGTAAAATAATTTTCCTTTCTATTTCCTTATCAATTTTGAGTCTCTGAGGAAAAGGAGGATTTTGTAAGGAAATAGATGGTTGTTATATTAGAGGAATTGTAGGACTTGGATTTATTTTGTTGTCATCTAATTGTGTATGAATATATTCTTTTGGAGGATTCCTTTCATGATTAAGAGGTGCTTCTTTTCCTGAAATTTTATCATCCTTCAATTCTTGGATGAAAAAATGTGGTGATTTATTTTTAAAAACCCTACCAAATCTAAGTTGTAAATCATTTATACCTAGTGGGGTTATCATACAGGCTTGAAAATTTTGACCCTTTACATTATAAATGGATTGATGAGGATTTTTATTATTTTGATTCAGAAGCATTTGAGCAAGTAGTTGATTGGATTTCTGAGGGAATGGAGTGGATGGTAATGGAAGTGGTTGAATTGATCGTTGGGTTTAGAATTTTGGCTGAATAGGTTGAGGACATTGAGGAGGGTAGTACTAAGGTTGATAAAGAGGATGTGGTTGTTGGAATTGAGGATATTGGGTACATCTACTGTAAGAGTTTTACCAACCTTGTGCTTATGATGGATTTTGAGGTTGAGGTGGCCAAGGTTTCCAATGCATAGGTGCATTCTAATTGCTTTGTGGTTGTGAATAAGATTGCTATTAAGCATTGGCACCTTGTGCCATATCTATTATTTAGGTTTCCACGATATTTTAACAATAAAGAAAAGTGGCTTAGCTTGACTTATTCCAGCTTCATCCTGAAAGACAACCTTGACCCTAGTTATTGAGGGACACTCTTTTGTATCATGTTTTTATGGACATATGACACATATATCAACACTATCAAGAGGAAATTATCTTAGAGAATATTTTTTCCTACACTGAGGATAGAAAATAAATAGTGCAACATTCTTCAGTTTTTACTTGTTTTGTATCTTTCAAATATCTAGTTGTTCACTAATATTTCCAAGGATATATGTTTTTAAATTATCAAGAAAATTTCCATAATTCTGCTCTACTTACTATTACAGATGTATATTTACTAACTCTTGGCAGGATAGGATCTCTTGGTTTCTTATCATATCTAGCCCCACCTCTTGAAATATGTTTTCAAAACTCATGGATTTCATAAAATGACAATTGGGAGACATATCCTTTTCCCATTAAATTGAGAATATCAATCTACTCATCCCTTACGGTTTTTAGAAAAAGAGTTTTTAATGTCTCCTCATCAAAATTGTGCATTTTATCCCTTTTAATATTATAGGCAAACCTTTCCACCAAATCTTGAATAATTTCATCTTCTCTTTGAATCACCTTAAATACTTCATCCTTGAGGTTATGATTCATACAACAATATTTATATTTTTTTAGGAATACCCTCTTCATTTTGTCCCATGTTCCAATAGAGTGTGCTCCTAGACCCATAAACCATTTAATAGCTCTGTATTTTAGAGTGGTTGGAAACAATTTCATTTTTTTAGTCTCAAGTAAATAGTCATAGGATCTACATAATACTTCAAACCCAAAACAAAATGTCTTGGGATCCTTAGTTCTAAAACCATGAAAGTTGGGAAGAATAGAAGGTCAAATATTCTTCATAGTAGTTGTGGTATCTTCATCAAAGATAGGGAATTCGTAAGGTTCCTGTTCTCCCATTCCACCTCTACCACCTCATCCAACTCCTCGATTTCATCCTCTTCCTCTTCCTCCACCAATCCTAAGTTCACCATATACATTGTCTACTTCTCATTCCCCCTCTCCTACCATTGTAGATTCCTCATAGCTAATGAAAGGTCCAACAATAGGTTTGTTTTCTTCTTTCTTTGGTTCTTCTACTAATGGTATCTCAAAAGACAATTCTTCCTCTTCCTCACAAGGAACTTCTATGTCATAGGAGTTATTCACCTATTGAAGAGAGAAATATAATTCCTTTAGTAAGGGATGTGGATTCTTCAAATACAACTTCCGCGGATGAATTTGGTGAGTCACTAGGTTTAATTTCAGACCTATGTACCTCAGGGAGTCTATGTCTACCTTCTATGGATGATATGTAAGTGTCAGTGGATGCTGTGGAACAACATGGTCTAGATGTGGTGGTTGGTCATGTTGGTATTGAACTGCGTTACGTTGTCTATCTCTACATATAAATCTACCCCTAGAATCTTGTTCTCTATACATGCATCCTAAATTATTTTAATATGGTTTTATCTATGCATCTAAAGAATGAATACATCTAATATGATATTCAAACAAAAAATAAAGCCATATATACGCTTCCCCAACAATAGCACCAAGATGAACGGTAATTTAATTGACAGCTAAATTACTTCATTAATTGTCAAACCAAGGTTCATGTACTTGCAAAGTGTATGTGTGCTATATATTTTAGGAATTCTATCTTTGATTATGCATAAAGTTAAATTCTCATTAAAGAGACACACATGTTCTTCCCATGAGGCTTGTAAAATAGAAAATGATTTAAAAATAAATTCAAGAGCAAGAACTAGAAATGAAGTTATTCTATTGACTTGGAATAAAAACTATTCTATTGAAATAATTAAAATCTAATCTATGGACTTTAAAATTAAAACTAGTTTATGAGCACAATTGAAATGTAATCTACATTCTATTCTAAGAGCATAGATGTAACACCCTCCTCCAACCTCTACCCAAGTAACCAGAAAAATAGGGTAAACATGTGACAAGAACTTCCTATGACATAATTCGACCTCCTAAGTCACGTTAAGGAAGTGGAACTGATGGAAACACACCATAAAGGCCTTCCACAAGAACAACAAGACTCTTAGGAACCATCCCAACATCGCAGTTAACTAGTCCCTTAGTCTCACTGAGTTTTTTGACCAATTAATGCCTACACTCTCCCATGATATGGGCATGCCAACGTCCAGAGGGTTATAGATGCTCCCACAGTGTGGCATGCCAATGTCCAGGGACTAGCTTGCTCAGTGTTGTTCTAGCATCCCAAGGATTTGATCCATGTTTTCAGACTCTGAGCCCATGTCACTACCCAGAATTGAATCACACCTTCAGAACAAAAAGATAAAAAGGAAATGATGTTACAAATGAAATTACTTAAACAAGCCCTTAACTGGACCCCTACTAGCCATGATAGGAATTTCCTCAAACATATCACAAATATGTAATCTACAGGTGTAAACAACATATCTAAGCATATGGGTCTAATACTCATCTAATAATCGTTAAGAAGCATTGATGCATCAAAACATTAGTTGCACTTCCATCCATTAGGCCATAGATACATTATTCATTCATTTACAAGTAAAAACATGATGAGAGCCATACATAGCTACTATCATAATACATGTTCATAACCATCATAATAGAAACACAAATATGAAGGAAACAACAACCATACAATCCACATATAAACCAGTATAATACTTATGAAATAACAAGGATAAATAACCTCATATTAATGATGCAAATGCCAAGCAGTTGTGGGACTTCGACGAACCACTTGACTGTAGACATATCTGATCTAAATCTCTCTCCATCTAGTCACCCCCATGCCATATTCCAAGCATGAATGTGGTATCTCATAAAACAAATTAATCAAAAACATTGAGGGCTTCAAGAGGCAAAACCATCTCAACCCTCAGCTAATGATTCCACCTCACAGTTAGACATCACTAACCATCACCAGATCGATCTCTACCCAAGCCTTCTAGGGCTCCAGAGCATTTTTTCCAACCTAGCTTTCAGAACTAGTAACTCAACCCAGAGTTGTTTTCAGGATCCATATCATTTTTCCAACCAAGGCTCTAGGACTAGTAACTCAATCCACATCTTTTTCTAAGCTTCGAGGGCATTTTTCCAACCAGGGCTTCCAAGACTAGTAAGTCAACCCACCAAGGGCTTCCAGAGTGTTTGTCCAAGCAATGCTTCCAGGACTTGTAACTCAACCCAAGTTGTTTCAAAGCTTAGAGAGTGTTTGTCTAGCCAAGGCTCCAAGACTAATAAGTCAACCCAAGCTATTATGGAGATTCCAAAATGTTTGTCCAACCAAGGCTCTAGGAACTAATAACTCAACCGAAGCTAAAGGAAACATGAGAACCAACCAAAAAAACAAATAAATAAACTTAGAACACCATGGCTCTCCAGGAAAAGGCAAGGCTAGGAAAATCCACTATCAATCCAGACAATACTCCATTCTAGTGACATATCATGACCAATAAACCACATTCATATGCCATCCATGCCAAAACTAGTGAGGAAAACATACATGCAACTCAATACCTACACGCAAAACCTATTGTAGTTGTTGATCCTGATGTCCTCTTGTGCTTTCCTGCTCTTCATTTTCCTTTTTGTTCTAAAACTCCAAGTATAAAACAGTCTCCAAGAATGATCCAAGGAAATATAAGTATCCAAGAGTATAAGAGAGAGAGAGAGAAAATAGAAAAAGCTCCACCGAAACTTGTTAAAATCTTGCCAACTAATCATCAGAAGCCTTTTTTTAATGAGGCCTCTATTTTCTTCGTTTTCCATTATTTTCCTTCATTTGCCCCCTCACATGCAACCTGTCACCTTTCACCTCCCTTTTCTCCTAATTTTCATTATTTTCATAAATAAATGTGCCAAAATGCCATTTTTCCTTTCCAAAGCCTTTGACAATGCTTTTGCCAATTTTCATAGCCATAATAACTGAAATGAACACCCCACTAGGATTTTTTTGCTCACCATTCATCTTGGAATACGTGTCCCATGACTGTGGTCTTATATATTTTTACGTGGATTTTTAACCAGGGATGTTACAAAACCCTCCCCCTTGGGGGAACACCATCCTTGATGTTCAATGACACCTACGACCAACAAAAATGCTAAAACAAAAACATACTACCCATGTAGCTTTATAACACAACTCGTTGTAGTATTTACAATGATCATTGTTGAATATATGACAATCATACCATTTACTGGAGCTTTATAACACAACTCATTATGGTATTTACAATAATAACTACATATACACACCTACACATTTGCTTCACCTAGAAAATAATCATATTCTCTATGGAGCTTTATAAATCCATCTCGATACAGTATTCACAATGATATAGACATATACATATATGCACATTTTCTCATCCAACAAATAAAAGGATATGATGCTTTCATCGGCAACAAGGGAATCCAGAGGCTCACACCTCCATCCTCAAAGTAATACTAGGATTAACCTCCTTCCCATGAAGTCCAAAATCCACTGTAAGGTCAAATCTGTATCCAATATCCAATGCTATAATCATGGGCCACTTGTCCTCTCAGTGAACATTTATCGACACATTTTTCTAGGGCACACTCCCAATGTGCATATGATTCCATCTAGCAATGCTAATGACCGAAACAAATATATCCCCAGCCTTCCCTTCTCTACTACACAGTCCCTCTGGAAATTCAATCACCCCCTTCCATGCAGTCACACACCTTCCAAGTTCCACTAGCACCCCCATCCTGAGAAGTCCATCCCTTGGCAAGGCTTCCTCGGATTATTAGATACAAAAGCCAAGGCATATCCCTGCCTTAAGACCATCAAATTGGTCATAGCATGCTCATTGAAATCAATGGACACTATTGGGTACTAGTGTCGCACAACGGCCCTGCTCTTGAAGTGCTTTACCAACATATTGATGCTTGTTCTAATTTCTTTTGTTGTTGTTTCTAATTCTTGTAGTCATTTTAAACCATCCAACTGAGCATTTCATGTTTTCCTGTACCAAGCACATAATTTCTATTAGATTCAGAATAAATTGAAATAAATTCACATCATACGTGATCGGTAGCTTGTCAATAATGTACATTTGCAATCCTATTCACCTCCTGTCACAACAAGTCAAACTAGCATCTTTGACAAAATCATCATGTATAAACATATCACATCTCATTAGCTAGATCTCAACAATCATCATCATGGGAATTTTTAGGTCTAAAATGGTGCTCCTAAGGAAATTATAAAATAATAGTAGAAATAATAAAATAAGATTAGATTACATCATCAAATTTTAGAGGGAAAAAAGAAAAAACTATTTTTTCAACTCGTATTTTCAACTTATATCCCTACGAGCTTACTCAAATTTAATGTGGAAACACTCATTGGATGAAAAATTTGATTCCTAATCCAAAGAGTACCCATATTACATACTTTCAATGGACCCCACTACACGAAGAATGAGAAATACATGACAAAAGTGATTGCAATCATGTTTTTTCATGTATTTCTCATTTTTGTGTAGTAAGGTCCATGGAAGGTATGTAACATGGTTACTCCTTGGATGATGAATTAAATTTTACATCCAACGAGTACTCCCGCTCTAAATTTGTGTAAAACGTTAGGGATATAAATTGAAAATATGAGTTGAAAAAGTAGTTTTATTATTTTAATTTTTTTTAATCTTTCTACTTTTTTACTCTAAAAATGGTGAATCATCCACCATGGTTGACAGCATCATCTTGAATCCTATTTCTTCTTATAAAGTTTAGTTTTGTTGTACATTTTTCTTAGGAGGCCCATTTTAGACCTCAAAATTCCCCTAATTGAAATAACTAAAATAAATCACATGTAACCATCATAAACCAAAATCATAGCTCACATGTAATCATCATAGACAAAAATCATAAATCAAATGCATAATAAAATTGATATAAAATATCGATAATTATCCTTTAATCGATCCTTAGATTCTACTTTTGTCCTTATTCCATATGCACACCAAATCAGCTGTCACACCCAACAAACACCCATTGCCTTCTCCTTAGCTATGTGCACATGCACATAGTGTGCATCATACACATACAACCACACACAACATATAACACCATACAATACATGCACCTACACTTGACATACAACTCATGCACCTACACCCAATGTATAACACAACACATACATACACCTACACTTTATGTACAACATAATAAATACATATATACCTAATGTACAATGCCACAGAATACATGTACCTACACCTGGCATAGAACACAACACAATACATCTATACCCTATGTACAACACCACATAATACATGTACCTACACATGGTGTACAACACAACACAATATATGTACTACACGAATACAATACAATGAGTACACATGTCATGGTAGCACAACTACACAATGCACATACATAGTACCACATGCCCGCAACACAACATGTATGACATGCACATAATTCCACATGTACACAAGTACTATATGTACAACATGTACATAGTACCACTTGTACAAAGCACCACCTGCACAATGTGTGCACAACATCACATGTGCACAACACCACCAGCACAACGTGTACACAACGCCACATGTACATCATACCACATATACAATGTGTACAAAATGTCAGACGTACACAACACCACATGCACCACATATACACGACACCATATGTACACAACACCATATGTATGACACGCACACAAAACCATATGTACAACATGTACATGGCACCACATGCCCACAACACCACTTGTACAATCATGCATACAACACCATATGTACATAGAACCATATGTACAACATGCACACAACACCATATGTACATAGCATTTCATATACAACATGTACATAACACTCTATGTACACAACACTGCATATCCAGCATATACACAACACCATATGCACACAATGTTGCATATCCATCTTGCACATAGTACAATATGTACACAACACCACATATCCAACATGTACATAGAACCACCTATACCCATCACTACATATGCAACATTCACACAACACTATATGTACCACCATGTACATAGCATTGCATAAACAACACGTACACATGCTATATATGCACAACACGACATGCACACAACATCATAGATGAAACATGTACAACATATACAACATATGCACAACAGTAGTACCAAACATCCAAAACCACATTTTTTCTACCAAAAAACCTTGATTCTAGTGTCTCTCCACCATCTATGCTTATCCTAGCATCCCGCAGACCACACTACTTTCATTTCATTGATGTATCCCTTGGTATAGCCTGTCCATAACATAGACATAATATAATCACATAATATCAACTCATAACCACATGATACTGACCTCATATATTTGTCGTGACTACTCTTCCACTTGATTCCTCATAAATCAGGAACCCCTTCATTTCATTCATGTACGTAAGCAATCATTCTTCCACGAGAATGAATCCTAATGACCCTGTCAGACAACAACATGCATATAGACATACATCTACGTATAAATATTAGCATTAAACAATCTGTCATGCAATGACATACATACATACATATATATACATATATATGCATATCAATATTAGCATTTGTAATCATGATCCATGACGACCTTGTTAGAAATGACATACATACATACATACATGTATACATATATAGACATCAACATAATCATGATCACAACATAATCACTAGATATCATAAGGTCAAGGTTAAGTGAACTCCCTTTATGCGTGCAACACATGCACAACATCGAGAACAATAGTTCCCAACATAGCCAAGGCATATGATGCCTCAAATCCATTCACTTTACCCTTATTGATTAACTTCCCCATGATTGTCCTGCCATCGTCCATTTACACCAATGGACCCAACCAGTCCAACTGGTTGTTATACTCTTACCTTTGACTTCCCTTATCCATGCATCGATCTTTATCCAGGTCTTACTTTACCTATCAGGTACCACACAACTCTCCTTGAGCTCCATTAGCATCCTCCTTCCCCAACCAATTCCTAAGGCTCTCAAAATAATAAAGGCAAGACCGAGAAGAAAAAAAGAATAAAACCATGGAAAACCAACAACAATACGACACCACAAATAAAGTGGTGTGGCCATGTACAAGACACAAACAAAACTACAATCAAGCACAATAAATCACCAAAAGACCAAAAGTAAAGGACTGATAAATGAAGCCATGACTCAATCCCCATGGGTCCCAAATCCTCCAAGGGAAATATCAACCTAATCCTTCTTCGATATTTCATGGTAGCCTCTTTTCTACGCAATCCCTTCCATCATATTTCCATAGATGCATAACAGTTAGTGCATAAATAAACATAACAACATACTAGTTACCATACCTTTTTGTGCCAAGAACATTGTCTTGTAACTAAACATGTCCATTCCATCTCTCAAGCGACTCCAATTCCCTTGACAAATCCATCCATAACTGGAATTATACCTATCAAATACATGTTCGTGAGTATAGCACATATCCACATAATGTCAGACAAAATCAAGGTCAAGAAGACTTCCCGTATGTAAAACACTCATTCATTTTGAATTAGGGTTTCCAAACATAGCCAAATTAATTCTTTCCCAATTCCTTTCTTTTACATTTTACCTTGTTTTAATCGAGTCTTATTATGTATTGTCACATCACCCAACTACTAATTATGTAAACATATGAACTATTACCTTCTCAAGCTAATACTAAGCATGTTTCCCTGCAACTGCTCACACATGTCAGTCTCACGTTCCAAAGATCAAGACATCATGTATATTAATTTGAAATCAACCTTTACCATTTCTAACAACCATGTCATACTTCAACAATCAAATCACATACATGAGTCATAATACATAATGCTACAACTATCACCTACTTACACTCAAGTACATATCAGCTATCTCAACACATATGTATTGGTACAACCATCTTAAAACAAGATCATTTTAGCAAGAAATATTATAGATACATACTCATATCATTCAAGTAATCAAACATTCAGACAACAAATAGACAACATAATAGACACCAAACACTCAAACACCAAATAAACGACATATTCAAACATTCAAACATCGAATATACAACATAAGAAAACTCATACCTTAATGTATCTTAGGGGAGGCTATCTTGTGTGCATAATCAATCTAGTTAGCACAATATAACTTTACAACTCATCAACTCAAGCACAAACAAGATCATGATATCCATGACAGTAACTAACTAACATGTTCACATCATAATATCGTAAACGATTTTCATTCATGCATAGCAATCACATATGCAAAGTCAATCTAGATCAGTACAACACACTATCACAAATAAGTTGACTCATACCTAAATGCCATAACCATAACCATCTGCATAAGCCAATCCAATTAGTATGATAAATATAACATCAATATACTAATGTAATAACTTTAACCATCAAGTTACTAGCATATAACAATAATCAAGTTATATATCATGCTCATCAATAAAAATATAACCTAATCGTCAAGCTAACTATCATATAACAACAACAAGTTAACCTATAACATACTCATCAACAACATGTAACATAATCATCAAGTTAACAATCATATAATAACAACAAGTTAACCTATAACACACTCATCAACAACATATAACATAATCATCAAGTTAACTATAATATAGCAACAACAAGTTAACTTATAACATACTCATCAACAACATATAACATAATCATCAAGTTATCTAACATAAAACAACCATAGCAATCCATACAACCACAGGCTACTATCATTCATGACTATCTGACACATGCACATATGACAACACTAATCAAATAGCATTTATCATACATGTAACCATTATAAAAGTAGAATGACAAGCATATCAGTAAACCTAATGCTTATAACAAACACTAACCAACATACCTACATGCCCACCATACAAACTTGTATGACAACATGCTCTTGCCTCGAGGTCCAATGCTACAACTTCACTTTGATTGCTTGTATCTCCTTCTCTATCTCAGTGAAAACATTAGAATCATAACATAACAAATACATCATGATATCATAACTACATCCAATGAACTCACAATGGATGTTTGACCTACTATACATGCATAAATATAACCATGACAATGCATGCATAATAACATATGGACACTGACATGCATAACAAATGCATATACCCCTGACATGCATTCATGACTAAAGCATCCCAAAAACAACATCATCAACCTTCACATGGCAACATCACTACAACCACGATCAACAACATGAAAATGAAACAAGCACAAGCATAAGGAACACATATGCAACCAACATGAATGCATGACCAACACACCACCCATCCAGTTCGAGAGGTGAAGCATGCTCTAATATCACTATGTAACACCATCCTACCACATATACCCAAGTAATCATCCAACCAGGGTAAACATGTGACGAGAACTTACTATGATATGATTTGACTTCCTAAGTCACATTTAGGAGGTGGAATCGATGGAAACAAACCATACAGACCTTCCACAACAACAACAAGACTCTCAAGAACCATCCCCACCACTCAGTTAACCAACCCCTGAGTCCCACTGAGCTTTTGACAAATTAACCCCCAAACTCTCCCATGATATGGGCATGCTAGCATCAAGAGGGCTCTTGACACTCCCATAGTATGGCATGCTAGCATCCAAGGACTATTTTTCTCAGTGTTGTTCTAGCGTCCCAGGGATTTGAGCCACTTTTTCAAGCCCATAGCCAAAGTCACAACCCAGAATTGAACGACACCTTCAAAACAAAAGGATAACAAGGGAATGATGATACAAATGCAATTACTTAAACAAGCACTTGACTAGACCCCTACTAGTCATGACAAGCATTTCGTCAAACATATCAAAAATATGTAATCTACAGGTGTAATCTAAGGGTCTCATACTCATCTAAGAATCACTAAGAAGCATTGATGCCTCAACACATTAGTTTTAGTTTCATCCATTAGGCCATATATACTTGTTCATTTGTTTACAAGTAAAAACATGATGAGAGCCATACATATCTACTGTCATAATACATGTTCATAACCAACATAATAGGAACAAAAATACTAAGAAAACAAAAGCCATATAATCCACATATAAACCAATATAATAGTCAAGAAATAAAAAGGATAAATAACCTCATATCAATGATGCAAATGCCAACCATTTGTGGGACTTCCATGAACCACCCTACTGTAGACATGGTTGAGCCCAACCTGTCTTCATCCAGTCACCCCCGTGCCATATTTCAAACATGAATGTGGATCTCATAAAACACATCAATCAAAACCATCTAGGGCTTCTAGAGGCCAAACCACCTCAACCCTCAATTAGTGATTCCACCTCATGGTAGGACACCACTAACCATCACGATATTGGTATCTACCCAAGCCTTCCAAGGCTCCAGAGTCTTTGTTCCAGCCCGGCTTATAGGACTAGTAACCCAACCCATGGCTACTACTGGTCTCCATAGCATTTTTCTAATCAAGGCTCCAAGACTAGTAACTCAACCCACAACTTTCTTTGGGCTTCTAGAGTGTTTTTCTAACGAGGGCTTCCAGGACTAGTAGGTCAACCCACCAAGGGCTTCGAGAGTGTTTTTCCAACCAAGGCTTCAAGGACTAGTAACTCAACCCAAGGTGTTCCAGAGCTTCTAGAGAGTTTGTCCAACTAAGGCCCCATGACTAATAACTCAACCCAAGCCATTACAAGGCTTCTAGATTGTTTGTCCATCCAAGGCTCCAGGAACTAATATCTCAACCCAAGCTAAAGGAAACATGAGAACCAATCAGAAAAATAAATAAATAAAGCCAAAACACCATGTTTATCCAAGAAATGGAAAGGCTAGGAAAATCCACTGTCAACACAGGAAATAATCCATGTGAGTGATATATAATTACCAATAAACCACATGCATATTTCATGCATGCCAAAACTAGTGAGGAAAACATACATGCAAATCGTTAATTGCAAGAAAAACCTGTTGTAGCTACTAATCCTTGTTTCCTCTTACAATTTCATGCTCTTCCTTTGCCTTCTTGCTCCAAAACTCCAAGTATGCCACACTTTCCAGGAGTGCTCCAAGAAACTCTAAGTGTCCAAGAGTATGATAGAGAGAGAGAATAGAAGAGAGCTCCACCAAAACTTGTCAAAATCTTTCCAACTAATATTCATCAACCGTTTTATTAATGAGGGCTCTATTTTCTTCATTTTCCATTATTTTCATTCATTTTCCCCCTGACATGCAACTTGTGACCTTTTGCCTCCCTTTTCTCCTAATTTCCATTAATTTCATAATTAAATGTGCCAAAATTCCATTTTTCCTTTCCAAACCCTTTCCCATTGCCTTTTCCAATTTCCTTAGCCATAATGACCAAAATTAACACCCCACTAGGATGTTTTTTCCCACCATTCAGCTTGAAATATGTGTCCCATGACTGTGGTCGTATATATTTTTACATGGATTTTTAACTAGGGTTGTTACAATAGAATTGAAATTTAATATGTTGCAATGAAATGAAAAATAATCTATGAATGAAATTAAAATCTACTTCTAAAAACTTGTTCAATCCTACTGAATTGAATAAAAAATTACTCCAAAACAAAGCCATAAAAAAGATAGATAAATTCAACTACAAGCCTTGATAGATTACTAGTGTGTGTGTTTGTGACCAATTTTGATCATTAAACTTGCCTAAATCTAATACTACATGGATCAACTAGAATGAATCAACTAAATAAATGGTTTTTTTTAATATATTTTTTATTTATGATCAAGCGCTCAACATGTGTAAACAAAGCAATGTAAAATAAAATATGTCATGAAATAGAGCATTGACAGAGAGAATTTCATGATCTACAAATCAGAGAAACAGTGTAGAGACAATAATGTATATTTTAGTCTTATGAATTAGTCAGCCTCTACTTTAATTTATCATCCATTAGGTATTTATTTCTCAGTTATGGTTGGTAAAATTATTCTCTCTATCTATCACTCATTTTCTATCCTGATGATGGATCTCCTTTGGGGTTTGAAACGTCGACATGATGAACATAGTACTGTGGATAACCCGGACCATATTTTTCCAAAAAATGACCACAGAATCTTAAAGTCTAACATAACTTGTATGGAGTGGATACATGGAATGAGATCTATTCTCTCAAAATTTCAAGGATAAAGATTGAATGAAGAGTTTTCGACCTGCAATTTCTGAAACAATGTAGAGACAATAATATATATTTTAGTCTTATGAATTAGTTGGCCCCCACAGCCCACATTGCAGCAGCCATACGCAACAGGCAGAGAGGGAGGGACAACATAGCTGATTTACACGGAGACCACCCGACATAGCCAGTAATAGCTACCGGGCATAGCCAGTTGTAATTGCTTCAAGGTGCGGTCATTGTCTAGAGACGGGAGGCCTAGCCGCCTGGGGCCAAACAGCCTCTTTTTCCTCTCCCTACGGTCGAGCGTCTAAAGACCCTCACCCTCACCCATATGAATGAGTGAGCGACCCCAGAAGTAGGCCCTCTCCCTACGGTCGAGCGTCTAAAGACCCTCGCCGTTTCTTTCTTACCCTCAAACGGCACCCTTTCTTCCCCTACTTTAATTTATCATCCATTAGGTATTTATTTATCTGTTATGGTCGATAAAATTCTTCTCTCAATCTATCACTCATTTTCTATCCTGATGATGGATCCCCTTTGGGGTTCGAAATGTTCACATGATGAACATAGTACTGTGGGTAATCTGGATCATGTTTTCCCAAAAAATGACCACAAAAGCTTATAGTCTAATGTTGGCTTGAGGGGGCCTAACCCAGGTTCAACGTTATTTATCCAAACAAATCCCTACACTACTGGCCCTTTTGGCATCAGCCCATGGAGCGCGGACTGAAGTCTCACCCGAAGCAGTTTGCGGGGATGTCGGAACCAAGTTTCCACACCCTTCAGATGGTTGTGATGTTAGTTTATTTCGGCTATACCTGCCTTCGTGTAGGTTGCTTAGTCCTCTATTCCACCCTTCAATACCTTCCCGAAACGGTAAAATTGGTTTTCGCGTAGCCCTAACCTGCAACTCAGGAACTTTCGTGTTGCTAAGGTAGCCAACTGTGACATCTCCCAAACTAGGCTAAGTGTCTTATCTCATTAACCGATCTTATTTAGCTTTGCGTAAATAAATGTTCATACTTGCATTCACTTAACCAACACATTTACATACATTTGAGCATCATATCAACATTATAAGTGAAATTCATATCCAACATAAGAAGATGCATAAATAGGAAATAAAGACATAGAAATTGTAGAATACTTGTTGAGGCAAATTAATTACTTATCATTTAATTCTCAGCCTGGGGGTTTTGTAAAACTTGCGAAGCATTCATGCACTATATATGATAGAAATTAACTTTCAATTTAGATCAACCTAACTACAAAAACAAATAACGACAAACCAAATTCTCCTATTCTAATTCAACAATCAACTCAAAAGAAATTATAGTGCAATTATAGTACAATGCGCAGAATTGAAATCTTAATCTTTAAATATTACAGGAATTGAAAAGCACACCACTCTTTCAGAAATGAAAGAAAAAACAATCATTCTTAACCTCTCACACAGGAAAATATATGAAAGCAAATAAAAACAAATTCTCTTAACTTCTAGGTAGAAAGAAAATAAAAACAATTGCTCTTAACCTCTAGGTAGAAAGCAAATAAAACCAAACACTTTTAACCTCTCACACAGGAAAATATGTGAAAGCAAATAAAACAATCACTCTTAACCTCTCACACAAGAAAATATATGAAAGCAATAAATCTTAATCTATGAAAGCAATAAATCTTAATCTATGAAAAACAATAAATCTCACACATTGTAGGTGGCCAATCCAAAAGTATGATAGATGGAAAGTTGAGAGCCCCCAAATGCAAGAATAACCAAATCAAGGTGAACATCACTCATGAGCATGGTGCCAAATCCAAATTCTATATTCAAAACATGAGAATTTCCCCAACTTTACACATGCCTTTGAAAGGATAAGGCTCTCCTATTTATACAAAAACATAAGAAGCTACTTCATTAATGGAGGTCTATTATTCTCTCCCTATATCCCTAGAAAATCTCATAGAGTTACAACTCAAATTGGTATTGATGAGACACATATCGTCTTTGAACTTTATCCAGATTTTCTTCCATATCTTGAAGATACTTCGAATTTGAGTATTGGAGGCCACATAAGGGTGCCTTGGAAGCTTCCAAATGACTTACACGTTATGAAACTCAATCCACTTTTACGTATTAGCAAGTATATGTCATTTTTCTAAGTTTTAACCATTTAATTCACTTATAATACTAGAAATCATTAACTTTGAAAAACACAAATGGAACCCATATAATTATGAAAATGGAGGCTATTGAAAGGTTATATGGTCATGGAGTTGTGACATGTGAGTGAAATGGTGGTGATAAAGGTGAAAGTGGATGATATTTTGAATACATTTTGGAGGCTCTACATTCCCCCCAACTGACGTTATTGCATGTCCTCATGAAATCTACTACATTGCTTAATCATGATTTGTTTTTGAATGAGCTTGGTTTATATCATATGTCCTTAAACATTGCATTTGATAGTATTTGACAATTTTATTTCATTTTGCAAAGTATTCCTTGGCATGATTTGAATTGCAACATGTTTGGTTGGTTCTTATGTGACAACCAAATGTTAATTGGTATTGGTTCTTGTGTTCCAATACCTTGTTTCTTTTTGTTGCAGCAAGATTCATTAAACATGTTTAAGAATGCATCTTTAAATCAACCATATAATACGTTCATCATTTAGACATTATTTGCAAATCACATAACTTTTGAACCATAATGCAATCATAATTTATTAGGATAAGTATGTTAGGATGAAATGAAGTGAAATGGAATGAAGTGATATGGATGTGATAGTAAATGGATGTCCCTTCCCCCCAACTAAAGGTGTTTACAGTTTTTCAAATGAGAAAGGAAATATGGTGAAGTATTTTCCAAAAATTATAACTTCAGTATTCAAGGAATTCTATGATTAAAAGCTAAAAAATAACATACCTTTACTTACCTAGGAGGTGGACAAACTATTCATATGTAGAGAAGTTGTAGTTGATGTTGGATCATGGAATAGAATGTATAATTTCGTCTACTTCTTGGTTGCATAAATAGTGGATGAGGTGGTGAAAGTGGAGTCTTTATTTCTACTGCTAAATCTATTATATCTGCTGCAAAATGTTGAAATGATATAGTCTTCACCTGTTACAAAACCCGATGGTACAATTCTAGTCATGCAAATAAATGTGTTTCTGTCGAGCATGAAGAGAAGTCATTGTATTACCGGCCATTGATGAATGTTGTTAACTAATGCAAGGAAAACTCACGATTAATGCCAGTGAGTGCCATGGTACCTAATTACATCTTGCAAAGTGTGAATAGATGATCTAATGTCGAGCCACTTGCAAGATCTCATGATCAAGGGATATTGATATATTCCCATGATTGTCAGAGAGAGAACTTGTCATTGATGCATACAAGCCTCAAGGTACTAATAAGGACTCTAGCCCTGAACCTAGATAATGTGCTAATGTCGATAGGCCAAGACTTGTTAGAAGAGAGGCCTTAATGAATCCTCCATCATCTAACACGAGTATGAAATGATGATTTTGGAAGGACTATGAATGAAAAATTTTGCAGTGGATCAAGGTTTATTTAATGGAAAGTAAAATGACAAGAGGGTAAACAAGCGAACAGAAAGCAAAAGGAAAAATCAGCATGTAAGTGAGTTGAATGTCTCTATGAATGGAAATTATGGAAAATGTAAATGGAAATCATGGGACACTTGCAAGGAAAATGGTGATGATGATGCTTAGCGAAAATGCTTGGATAGCTTATGAGTTTGGAGAGGAAAAGTGATGGCATTTATGGGTGATAGAAATGGATACAATTGGTTCATGTCTCTTGAAATTGGTGTAGAAAACCAATCATGCATAAATTGTCTTTCTTCATTTCTCTGATTGCCCTGGAACCTAAAAATAAACATGGCACTAACATTGCAATAAAACGTAAGTGTGTTCAAAGAAAAGTGATCAATTTCTTTTTGATACATATGAAAAATTTGCATAATTAACAGGTTTATGATGTGTCTTCGTTTCAAATTGTTAGTCCAATTTCACAATTGTGATAATAAATATATTTTCTAAAATGATGATATGCACAATTTCCTCATTTAATGTTTGAATCATAGCATTTCATAAAGATAAAGAAATATTATTCGTGAATGATTAATGATTCCTACAAAACAATCCTTAATCAAAAATTCATTAATCGATCCTGTAGATCAAGCACCTTCATAGTTCTTCTTCTTTCCTCAATCATGCTTGAAAATATAATCATTAGAAAGAACCAATAAATTTTCATCATGATTTTCTGATTAGAATGCACTGTTGACAAGTAGATCATTATGTTAAATACATAGCTGCAGAATTGTCATTCAACTGTAGAATTGTGTAGTTTCTATAGCTAATATTCTGAACAGACAGTTAAGTACACACAGCTATGCATTTTTGTTATGAACAAATAACTAATCCAATCTTCAAATTGATCAATGTTTCTTTCAGAAAAATTAGCAAATAGATTTTTTTTATTTTTTTTAGTGCTTGCTTCGACAGGTGTGTTTGAGTGGACCATCACAACAATCTTTTTTCTCAATTTGCTCCAGATTTCAAATCAAAAATTTTTGACAATTTTTCTCATGGAAATTTTCTTCAAAAACAATAAAATATACAATCTAAAAAAATTTAATAAAATAATTACAAAAGCTGAAAAAAAGTAAAATAAATATACATTAAAAAAATATAACAAGAAAAATATATCTACAAACTAAAATATACATACAAACAAACATAACAAAAATCATAACAAAACCTATAAATATACAAATATTATAAAAAAAACACTTCATTAAAAAAAATTAAAAAATGATAAAAACAAATATTATACAAAATATATATTTACACTACAAAAAAAATATATACATATAAAACATTAAAACAACATTCCACTAACATCAAAATATACATATACGAAAAAAATTAGTACGAAATTTTCCATGAAAATTCAAAGCATTGTGAGTGAATATCTTAACTGATATGAACCGATACGTGGTTTTGACTTTAGCAACAACATATTTTGGAGCACACGTGCTAGCCATGCGCATAAAATTTGTAACTATGCATTTGGAGCATGAAGGAGTATAAGTTGATTGTTGTTAATTTCGAATGTCCACGTGGAGGGATGGATGAGGCCACAATTTAATGTGTAATCTACAAAAGAGATCTGTGGGTGGTGGTGAGAGCAATGCGTGGAATTTTTGGGTGTGTTGTCACCCTAAAATCTTTGTCTCTAAGCTTTGGTAAGTTTCCTTGTTTCTAATCATAGTCTTATAAGTTTTGAGTCAGCTCATCACAATTAGTGTCATTCTCATTTACACTGGTCTCATAATTCACACAATTTCCATGTGTCAGCTCTGTTCAAAGGTTATTATGTGCTACAAAGCTCTTTAGGTAATTTCGTAGTGCATAAGTCAGTTTTAGGTGTTTTTGCAGCGCAACTGTCTAGGTGATTTCGTGCTGATCCATAGAAAATCTCACTCAGCTGTCATATTTATCAGAATCCTCATCATTAGGTCATTAGCTGTCTTGGTATGCACAGGTTGCAAGTTTCAAAAAGAGGCAAAGAAAAGAAATACATTTATGAACTCCAAAGTTTTATTATGAAAAGGTAGTCAACTTCCAGGAGGTCTCTAAAGCAAATGAAAGCCTATTTTGGGAAACGGAAAGAGGTTTTTATTCCTAACAGACTGAACTAGAAAACCTCCTTCATTTTCCTCAAATCCATTACGATCTGAGAGAAATTAATGACCAAAGTTGCGCTACGAAACTACTGTAGGTGCAATTTTTCATCTCCTGTTTTACACCTGTTTTTCAAAGACACATTCTGGATGGTAGGGAAGGTGTTTCAAAAAACCAAGATAGGTTTTTGCTCAACATCGATTGGTTCACAAAAGCCTCCTTCCGTTTTTCCAAATACATTTTTTGTGAGAAGTTATGAGCTCTGTCCCAAGCCCTATTTTTCAGCCAGAATAGAAGCTTATATCTCATGTCATCTTCACTTATTGGCAATGCAAGAAAAAGGAAGCAAGGCATCATGATTTAGTTCCAGAAAGGGGTTGGGAAATCAATCTAGATCAACTTCATACAATTGCAGACAGCAACACAGTGGCAATGGTTGTTATCAATCCAAGCAACCCATGTGGCACCACTTTTACCCATGATCATTTGGCTAAGGTTGCAGAGACAGCTAAAAGGTTAGGTTTGTTAATAATCTCAGATGAAGTATATGCTCATATTGTCTTTGGTAAGAAGCCATTCATTCCAATGGGATTCTTTGCATCAACTATATCAGTAATTACTCTTGGGAGCATATCGAAGAAATGGATGGTTCCTGGTTGGCAGATTGGTTGGTTTGTGACATGTGATCCAGATGGTATTCTGAGGAAATCTCAGATAACTGAAGGCATTATTGCAACCCATTTAATTGACTAGGCACTAGATAGGTTTGTTGCTGCAGCTGTGCAGAATCCTATGTGTAATCTCTCATTAATGGTTGGCACAACAGATGATTGGTGTTATGTGGAGGCATATGGAAAGAATGGGGTCTATATATATATATATTCAGTTTGAAAAGCTCCAAGGCACATGAGAAGGAAATTTCAAGATAAAGAAGCTCAAGACAGTCAAATTTGGCATGTAGGCTGTGTTTTTGAAATTACACAGCAGTTTCGTAGCGCGCTACGAAACCCCTGAAGCAGCCTGTTTCAGCAGAAAAACTGTGTTTACTAGTTAACTTCCAGAAGCCTTCCTGAGCATCTGAGAACTTAATTTTGCAAAATGAAAGAGGCTTTTCTTTATAACATGCTGAAATACAAAAACCTCTTTTATTTTCTTCAAATTCGTTCTGAGGTGGGAGGAATTTATGGTTAAACTTGCGCTACGAAACTGCTAAAAGTCAAGCTTTGTCTTCTGGTTTTAGCAGTCTTTTTCAAGATCAGTTTCTGGTTATAAGAAGACGTATTTTGGAATTATGAGGGAGGTTTCTCTTCATAAACTCTCCAGATACAATAACATATCTCACTTTATTCATAAGTGTTTTCAGTTGGGAGATACTAAGCTTTCATTGAGACCCTACTTTCAGAAAACGGATTTTTCCTGTTTGCCACATGTTTTGCAAGGACAGTTTCTGGACAGCTGGAGAAATGTTTTAAAAAACCAGGAGAGGTTTTTGTTCTGGACAATATGGGCTACAAAAACCTCCTTCAGTTTCATAAAATGTGTCATGGATGAAGAGATAAAGGCTCTGTCCCACGTGCCAATTTTCAAGGATCTAAACCTAAAAACAGGGAAACATGTTCCCTAATTTCTAGGGTTTGTCATCAGCAGTTGGGTGACCACGTGGGAGGCTTCATCAAATTAGACTTCATGAGGTTACAGCTGTCAAATAATGCTTTAAATGCTTAGATAAGGTTGTTGTAATCATAATAATGAGTTACACTCCTAGTTGTATTAGGTCTCTAGGACTGCTAGTTAGGTGTCATTTGAATTTAATAGTTAGTTTTGAGTGTCATTAGGTGTCAGGTCAGGTAGAATTCGAATTTTCCTCTTCCTAGAAGAGGAATCTAAGCATGTAAAGAGCTCTATATATAGCAGAACATCTGATGTACAAAGGGTTGGAAAATTTTATGATACAGCTTGTATTTGGCTTATGTAAAGACTCATTTTCAGTAATATAATTTTGACTTTACTTCTCAGGATTCATGAAGGATTTCTTATGTTTAGAATATGTGATCTTGTCCTTTGCATAATTTTTACAGTGGTATGGATGTATAATCACTCAGAATTCACTGAATGTGCTCTGACTTCCTGTATACATTTATGAACTGTGTGGTCCTATATGAGTTTATGTTCTGAATGTTTAAATGCTGAATGCCCTGACTTCCATGTAAGGTTGAGTTCATTGTTATATTGAGGTGTTGTTGACTCCATAAGCCCAATGGATGTTTACTGATCATGTTCAACCATTCATATTTTTCACTTGTTTCATAGAGTTAGCCATCTAATCTTTATCAAAATCATTAACCTTTGAGAGAGCCCTCTCAGGTTGAGGAGGCTAAGCCTCAGCCAAAAGATTGGTTTGAAATAGTTACGCTGAGATAGTCTGATCAACAGCCTATCAGGGTCCTATTTTGGTGATAACATTTTGGTGCGTCTGCCGGGAGTTTGAAGATTATTCATTCCCGAAATCAATGGCTGAACTTCTTAAGGTAGCAGGAGCTCAGACATCTTTTTGAGGCTGCAAAACTGCCTTGGCGACTCCACACATCAAATAATAAATTGGTAGGTGTCTCCACTGCTAGAAGATCAGTAGATTGATGAAGTTTCAAGATGAATTCCACTGCAAGAATGAATGCCAGGTATGCTCCTATGAATCGGTCTCATATCCCTGGTTTTCCAAATCCTATGCTAAAGGTTGATTGGTTAGAGGATCTTCCGATATTCAAAGATGAAAAGAAAGACAATGTTGCTCTTCATTTGGTTAGGTTTCATATGCATGTACGCAATCTTAAGGTTCACTTTCCTGAGGATTGTCTCATGAGGATGTTTATGACCACTTTAGAAGGAAAAGCATGGTCTTGGTATAAAAGTTTGGAAAATGGTTCATTATATTCTCTTGTTGATTTCCATGATGTGTTCTATGACATGTATAAAGAGTGTCATCCCTCCTTATTGCTGGTCAAAGATTGTTGTAAACATTCTATGAGTTTTATTCAATATTTGGAGGATTGTTATGATGATGATGAATTTATGGATGAAGAAATTTTAGAGGCTCTTCATAACAATATATTTCAACAACAAGAAGAAAGGATAACATCCTATGAAATGCACCATGAAGATCAGCAGGGGTTTATTTGTGAAAACCATGTTTCATCCTTTGATATGAATGAAAAGATGCAGCAGATTTGTCAGTCTTTTGATCATAAAGAATATGAAATTGATTGCAAACACCAAGAAGAAATACTGGAAGAAATTTTTTATAATCCTCAGGCAGAAGAAAAGGTTGTTCATTTTTGTGATTCCTTGCAGCAGCTTACATCAAAGAATGATCACAACAGTGAGGAAAATTACATTGTCTATGGGAATCATGCAGAAAGGCAGTTGGATAGCATATCAAATAAATTTGGTGTGGCTGAGGATAAGTTGTTTGAAGATATAGAATGTTATGAGAATCATCAAACTAACCATGTGTTTTCTGACCATATAGCTGACTACATGGAAAAGATTTACTGTTCAGGCTTCCAATTATATGTTCATCTTGAAGAACAGTTACACCTCATGCTTCCTTGGTTATTTCAGTATCTGGTTTATTTATGCTTCAAGCACAGTAAGGAGATCCAAGTTTTAGATCAGATTGATGATTGGCTTCATTGGAAGTTTCATGTTCCTTGAGCTACAATTGGAGAATGCAGCTGATAGGGTAGGTAGGAATGTGCAAATAAGCTCAGGGTAGGTTGACTGAGCATCTATTTCAGTAGGTGCAGTTTGAATTCTTCGTTCAGAAAACATAAAGGCTTGAGGAGAAAATTGGGCAGAGGTTCAAAGTTTTATTCTAGAGGATGGATAGCGGCACTAGAGCTACAAGTTCTTAGTATACCACAAGGGCACACTATCCCTAGTGGAGCCACTGTTATCACCCTAAAATCTTTGTCTCTAAGCTTTGGTAAGTTGCCTTGTTTCTAATCATAGTCTTATAAGTTTTCAGTTAGCTCATCACAATTAGTGTCATTCTCATTTACACTGGTCTCATAATTCACACAATTTCCATGTGTCAGCTATGTTCAAAGGTTATTATGTGCTACAAAGCTCTTTAGGTAATTTCGTAGTGCATAAGTCAGTTTTAGGTGTTTTCGCAGCGCAACTGTCTAGGTGATTTCGTGCTGATCCATAGAAAATCTCACTCAGCTGTCATATTTATCAGAATCCTCATCATTAGGTCATTAGCTGTCTTGGTATGCACAGGTTGCAAGTTTCAAAAAGAAGCAAAGAAAAGAAATACATTTATGAACTCCAAAGTTTTATTATGAAACGGTAGTCAACTTCCAGGAGGTCTCTAAAGCAAATGAAAGCCTATTTTCGGAAATGGAAAGAGGTTTTTATTCCTAACAGACTGAACTAGAAAAACCTCCTTTAGTTTCCTCAAATCCATTACGATCTGAGAGAAATTAATGACCAAAATTGCACTATGAAACTTCTGTAGGTGCAGTTTTTCATCTCCTGTTTTACACCTGTTTTTCAAAGACACATTCTGGGCGGTAGGGAAGGTGTTTCAAAAAACCAAGATAGGTTTTTGTTAAGCATGGATTAGTTCAAAAAAGACTCCTTCAGTTTTTCCAAATACATTTTTTGTGAGAAGTTAAGAGCTCTGTCCCAAGCCCTATTTTTCAGCCAGAATAGAAGCTTATATCTCATGTCATCTTCACTTATTGGCAATGCAAGAAAAAGGAAGCAAGGCATCATGATTTAGTTCCAGAAAGGGGTTGGGAAATCAATCTAGATCAACTTCATACAATTGCAGACAGCAACACAGTGGCAATGGTTGTTATCAATCCAAGCAACCCATGTGGCACCTCTTTTACCCATGATCATTTGGCTAAGGTTGCAGAGACAGCTAAAAGGTTAGGTTTGTTAATAATCTCAGATGAAGTATATGCTCATATTGTCTTTGGTAAGAATCCATTCATTCCAATGGGATTCTTTGCATCAACTGTATCAGTAATTACTCTTGGGAGCATATCGAAGAAATGGATGGTTCCTGGTTGGCAGATTGGTTGGTTTGTGACATGTGATCCAGATGGTATTCTGAGGAAATATCAGATAACTGAAGGCATTATTGCAACCCATTTAATTGACTAGGCACTAGACAGGTTTTTTGCTGCAGCTGTCCAGAATCCTATGTGTAATCTCTCATTAATGGTTGGCACAACAGATGATTGGTGTTATGTGGAGGCATATGGAAAGAATGGGGTCTATATATATATTCAGTTTGAAAAGCTCCAAGGCACATGAGAAGGAAATTTCAAGATAGAGAAGCTCAATACAGTCAAATTTGGCATGTAAGCTGTGTTTTTGAAATTACACAGCAGTTTCGTAGCGCGCTATGAAACCCCTGAAGCAGCCTGTTTCAGCAGAAAACTGTGTTTACTAGTTAACTTCCAGAAGCTTTCCTGAGCATCTGAGAACTTAATTTTGAAAACTGAAAGAGGCTTTTCTTTCTAACATGCTGAAATACAGAAACCTCTTTCAGTTTCTTCAAATTCGTTGTGAGGGGGGAGGAATTTATGGTTAAACTTGCGCTACGAAACTGCTGAAAGTCAAGCTTTGTCTTCTGGTTTTAACAGTCTTTTTCAAGATCATTTTCTCGTTATAAGAAGACGTATTTTGGAATTCTGATGGAGGTTTCTCTTCATAAACTCTCCAGATACAATAACCTATCTCACTTTATTCATAAGTGTTTTCAGTTGGGAGATACTAAGCTTTCATTGAGACCCTACTTTCAGAAAATGGATTTTTCCTGTTTGCCACGTGTTTTTCAAGGACAGTTTCTGGACAGCTGGAGACATGTTTTAAAAAACCAGGAGAGGTTTTTGTTCTAGACAACATGGGCTACAAAAACCTCCGTCAGTTTTGTAAAATGTGTCATGGATGAAGAGATAAAGGCTATGTCCCACGTGCCAATTTTCAAGGATCTAAACCTAAAAACAGGGAAACATGTTCCCTAATTTCTAGGGTTTGTCATCAGCAGTTGGGTGACCACGTGGGAGGCTTCATCAAATTAGACTTCATGAGGCTGCAGCTGTCAAAGAATGCTTTAAATGCTTAGATAAGGTTGTTGTAATCATAATAATGAGTTACACTCCTAGTTGTATTAGGTCTCTAGGACTGCTAGTTAGGTGTCATTTGAATTTAATAGTTAGTTTTGAGTGTCATTAGGTGTTAGGTCAGGTAGAATTCGAATTTTCCTCTTTCTAGAAGAGGAATCTAAGCATGTAAAGAGCTCTATATATAGCAGAACATCTGATGTACAAAGGGTTGGAAATTTTTATGATACAGCTTGTATTTAGCTTATGTAAAGACTCATTTTCAGTAATATAATTTTGACTTTACTTCTCAGGATTCATGAAGGATTTCTTATGTTCAGAATATGTGATCTTGTCCTTTCCATAATTTTTACAGTGGTATGGATGTATAATCACTCAGAATTCACTGAATGTGCTCTGACTTCCTATATACATTTATGAACTGTGTGGTCCTATATGAGTTTATGTTCTGAATGTTTAAATGCTGAATGCCCTGACTTCCATGTAAGGTTGAGTTCATTGTTATATTGAGGTGTTGTTGACTCCATAAGCCCAATGGATGTTTACTGATCATGTTCAACCATTCATATTTTTCACTTGTTTCATAGAGTTAGCCATCTAATCTTTATCAAAATCATTAACCTTTGAGAGAGCCCTCTCAGGTTGAGGAAGCTAAGCCTCAACCAAAAGATTCGTTTGAAATAGTTACGCTGAGATAGTCTAATCAGCAGCCTATCAGGGTCCTATTTTGGTGATAACAGGGTGGATGGGTGTTTCTTCTCAGTGACGCAGTTGGAGATACAGAATAGAGCGGAAGCTGGTTTTCGTAAATCAATTGATACTTGGTGCCCACAAACCCAAATTTCTCGCCATATTGTGGACACAAATCCAGCGGTGCTCGTCAAAACCAAGACATCTTTCTCATGGACTCAATCAGACTGGATTTGATTCAATGATTTACAAGATCAACGCAGTAAGCAAAAACCGTTTTTTCCACGTAACCTAGAAAATAAGGCTTTAAAGAACCTGGAATTTCTCCCAACAATTTCTGAATTTGATAAAATCGCTCCTAATTATTATAATTGACCCTATTCTAGGAAAAACCCACGTTTCAATTTTTAGAAATTCATTTTCATTTGGCCAAAAATAGTATTTTAAAACTGATGCTTTTCAGCTGCTACACATTCTGGAAAATGACCAGTTAACAAATTAATTGTTTCTAGATTGATTGGAGATTTGGACTTATTACGTGGCCCATGCTAATGCATATGCATATTTTTTGGCCTTCGATGTTGGGAGGTTTCGATGTGGAAGATTTGTGCACCCTGGCAGCTGGACACAGGGATGAGCCAAGCATGCGCACCTGGAGTTATTAACAGCGTGCAGTGAGTTTGGAAAGAAAGATCCTCCAAAACAAACCTACTAAAATGCACCTCCCAGGCTCAACAAATGAACCATCGATGCTCAACCTGCAGATCCTCAGTTGATTGCCAGATCTGGAGATTTGGAGTGTATTTCTTAACAAATTCCATAACCTGCTGCTCAGCTTCTTGCTCCCACTGTTTTCTTGGCATTTTTTGAAGAACTCAGCCATGCAGTGGATGCCTTGGCCCAATATTCATCATCCTTAGGATCCCCTTTTCTATAGTGTTGATCAGTATCCTAGACCACTCTTGCCCCCTGCAGCAGCCTTAGCACCAACTCTTTGGCCTCAGTTTCATTTATGTTGGGCCTGCAAGCACTGAGTAACTAGTATCTGAAAAGTGTGCCCATCATTCTACACTTACTCTGGTTAGAAGGGCTCACTGAGAGAACATAGCTATTAAGCAAGCAATGCAGTCAGTTGGGTGCAAAGTTAATTTCTCTAGTTCACATGATTGTATTATAGATATGGCAAGCTCAGAAGAAATAGAACAGAAAATAATGACCATGTCACTAAAGGAATCAACGAAGAATAATGTAGATGAACTTAAACAGGAAGGTTCAAATGATATGTATGTATCAATTTCCATTTCTGTGGACAATGACCTCTCTAAAAATTTATTCCAGAAATGTTGTGATAGTGTTTGCCCATTTCAGACTGGAGAAAGTTGTAAATGGCCAGATATAGTGTGTGCATAGATGGGCAGTGAATTTACAGGATTGCGATCAAACTATGATGCATTTGATCAGCTTTCCATATTGTTATTGCATTTTTCTTTGTGAATTTTTAAAGTATATATTTTTTTATTGTTTTTATTTTGTTTATATGTTTTGTTAATTTTTTTATTTTTTTTTAAATGATGAATCTTGGATTTTGATTTTTAAGCTAATGCAATTGAATTTACTTTTTTTGCAAGTCACATGAGAGACAAATATCAATTTGTCAATTCTTTTGGGAATGAAAATCAAAGAAGAAAATTGATTTCAAAATTTTTATTTTCCTTATTCAAAAACATGATTTTTTTTAATTGAAAATTAAAAAAAGATGATTTTTTCTTTTTTCTTTTTTTAATGAAAATCTAACGAATTTTTATCATGATTATTTTTTAATTATTTAAAATCAAAACATTAATTTTTTATTGGAAATATTTTTGTGATGTTAATGAAAAAAATGCAAGAAAATAAATAAAATTCTAAAAGATTTTAAAGTCTAACAACTTTAAAAAATGCAATGAAGAACTTAAAAAAAAATATAATCAAGCTTTATTTTATTTCCCTATTTTGTTCTACTTGAAAGAATATTTATTTTTATTTTTAACTATATGAATATTTCCAATGGAGCCATTTATGAATTATACTTTCTAGAATGTTCATATCCAAATTTGTGAAATGTACCTAATTGTGTATGAGGACATGAGAAATCGTTTTAACCTTTAGATTTGCTGCAAAGATCTCTTGAATAATGGATGAATGTCGTTGCGCAATCAAGTTTCGATACCATTCCTCAATGTAGTCTTTGTGCTCCAAAGAATGTTTGATTTTCATTCTAGATCTTTCATCCATAAATGGTTAGTATCGAATTTTTTGATTTTTTTTTATAAAAATGATATGCAGCTAAATGATTAATGCATCTACATGCTTTAATCATGCACCTAGAAAAAAACTGAAAAAAAAATATGAACTCTAAACTGAAAGCTAGTTCATATGCACACTTCCCCGGCGACGGTGCCAAAATGTTGAGGCAAATTAATTACTTATCATTTGATTGTCAACCTGGGGGTTTCATAAAACTTGTGAAGCATGCATGCACTATATATGCTAGAAATTAACTTTCAAATTAGATCAACATAACTACAAAACCAAATAACAACAAACGAAATTCTCCTATTCTAATTCAACGATCAACTCAAAAGAAATTATAGTACAATTATAGTACAGCGCGTGGAATTGAAATCTTGTAGGAATTGAAAAGCACACCAATCTTTCAGAAATGAAAGAAAAAACAATCATTCTTAACCTCACAGGAAAAGATATGAAAGCAAATAAAAACAATTGCTCTTAACTTCTAGGTAGAAAGCAAATAAAAACAATCGCTCTTAACCTCTAGCTAGAAAGAAAATAAAAACAATCACTCTTAACCTCTCACACATGAAAATATATGAAAGAAATAAATCTTAATCTATGAAGGCAATAAATCTTAATCTATAAAAGAACAATAAATCTCACACATTGTAGGTGGCCAATCCAAATGTATGAGAGATGGAAAGTTGAGAGACTCCAAATGCAAGCACAACCAAATCAAGGTGAACATCGCTCATGAGCATGGTGCCAAGTCCAAATTCTATATTCAGAACATGAGAATTTCCCCAACTTTACACATGCCTTTGAAAGGATAAGGCTCTCCTATTTATACAAAAACATAAGAAGCTACCTCATTAATGGAGGTCCATTATTCTCTCCCTAGATCACTAGAAAATCTCATAGAGTTACAACTAAAATAGGTATTGATGAGACACATATCCTCTTTGACCTTTATCCAAACCTTCTTCCATATCTTGAAGATAATTCGAATTTGAGTATTGGAAGCCACACAAGGGTTCCTTGGAAGCTTCCAAATGGCCTACGCATGTCATGAAACTCAATCCACTTTTAAGTATTAGCAAGTATATGTCACTTTTCTAAGTTTTAACCATTTAATTCACTTATAATACTAGAAATCATTAACTTTTGGAAACACACAAATGGAACCCATATAATTATGAAAATGGATGCTAATGAAAGGTTATATGGTCATGGAGTTGTGACATGTGAGTAAAATGGTGGTGATAAAGGTGAAAGTGGATAATATTTTGAATACATTTTGGAGGCTCTATAATACTTCTCTTTATTAATAACTTCGGACGATTACGGACTTCACCCACCCTGAGCACTCAGCTACGGACTTCTACCCTAGGCCTCTGCATGCTCAGCTGCAGAGCCTCTACCTACGCTACAACCAAAGACTTAGACTATTTGCCCTAAAGCTATGACTCTCTTCATCGTATTCTTGTTTTTTATTCTTCCGTGATCATACCTACTTAGAGCTTAGCTCTTTTTATACAATCCCATGATCTGCGAATCATGGGTAGATCTTTTACAGCCAACATTACATTTCCAAAATAAGGGCAGACAACCCTATGACTTTTTAACACCTACGCGCTCCACGACCACAAAATCCAAAGTCTTTACACTTGGATTACAAAATGTGACCAAAATATGGACTTTTAGCCCCAAACTACCCTTGGGGGATCTCGCGCCCAACAGGCCCCCAACACAAACATCATCACTTGCCCTCGAGTCACTCTGCAGGCACAGAGATCTTAGCGTGAAGACCTCCCAATTCCGTTTGGATGACCGCAACCTTGGCAACACACTAAGTGGCCGCCTGCTGGACTTCTTCCACTCTCTGCTCGGTGACTACCACTGAACTGCCACCATGAATCCTCCGTTGAGTTTCCTGTAGTGTCATGAGATTTCCTTTAATGGAAGTTGTGATCATATATCCCTCGTTTATCCATGGCTATAGGTGAAATTTTAGGACTTCTTCTTTGTGTCGAGTGGCATCCACCTATTCCTTAAGCACCATTGCCTCCTGCATCTGTGCGAGCCTCTATGTAAGGGTGACTGTCTGTGTGGTCCCTTTGACCTCGTCATATCTTTGTTGTAGCTCGCATGCCTCTGTCTCAAGGCACTCAAAAGTGAGGTCCTCCTGTAGGGTGGTCAGAACCTCGAACGATTGTTCAAAAATTCATGTGCAGTCTGCTACTTCACTGTCGACCACCGCTATTGCTATTGTAATAGTGGTGGCATGTTGTTCCCTGACTTTCAGCGGAGTTGAAGGCTGATCCCTCAACTGCAATTCTGCGATATGTAGGTTCAACTGCAGTAGAATCCTGGCCATCTCTATCTGAGCGTCATGCACCCTTGTGGCCAACTTGCGGACACGTGCCTCAACCGATTCTTCTACGTGAATGTCCAACTACAGGACCATTCGGCAGGCTTCCTCCACTACCTGCATGATTTTCTTATTCTGTTCCACTACCTCATTATGATGTAGGCCCAAATGCTTGAAATTGATGCGCTGCTCACTGATCACCTATAGACCGCGACTCTCTCGGGCCCTAAGTTCCATAGTGATTCCATCCTCCAAGAGGTGGAGCGTCTCTTGAGGGAGTGCAGCCATATTCAATCCCACCCCTTTCAGGCTGCTGATCATGAGCTTGTTGGCCTCATTTTATGTAGTAAGTTCCCCATCTGGTAGCAGTATCGCATTGGTCACCCTTGTGTGCAACATCTTCGTGGAAACTGAAGTGTCGATAATGAGGCTAGTGGACACTGTGCCAACCTATGGAGTGCAAGCTTGCAAGTCCTGTAGCTCTATCCAGAGAGCCCCTAATACCAATTGTTGCTACTCTTTGAATAGTTGGAGGGCCTCCGCAGTGATATCCCTCACCGTTTCTCCAATATCGTGCAAATTCTCCTTAGTAAGGGTGATTGGGTCGAAGAATGTCTTTGAAGCCTTGGTCTTCTTCCGTGGCACTACCTTCTCTTGTGGGCGCTAACAGTTGAGTTGGGTGGACGTCGTCTATGGGTCTGCGCCACCTTGTTCTGTCGACTCCTCTATTTCTGCCTCAGCCCCGGGCAAAGTTGACTTCTGTCCTTCACGCTCTTCTGCCAATTTTGCGGCGTCACGCACTCGCTAGGTCTTAGCCTCCGCTTCCTCTTTCCTGTGCTTCTCAACCAGCTGTCCCATTCTTAGTTTTGTTTCTTCCTTCTTATGCTACATGGTGGACTTGTCCGTTTCCACCACAGAGCCTGTTGCAACACGCCACTCTAGTGGCCAAGACTTGAGGATGAAAAGGATAACATCATCAGTTGCCAGATATGGTAAGCTATGCCATGTCTTTGTAGGGTCCTTCCGCACCTTGATAAAGACATGGTGTAAATCTACTTTTAAATATGCAAAACTCTGTAAACTAACCTATATTGTGGGCGAAAACCATGGCTTGCGATTGATCCCCATTCGGATACTCATCTCCATCAAGACCCAAAAGCTCTTACTTTCTTTTATGTGTTGCGCATCCTTGGTTGCCCACAACGAAGCATACTTCACTGCCTCTAGAAGGCCTGACGTGACCGAAGGGAATTGGCTATCTTTTGGCAGCTCCCATGCCACTAGCACAATCGAGAGCAAGAGCCATGCATAGTGGAACATCTTGCCATGCTCCTGTGCCTCGTGACAGTTTGCAAGGGACTCACTGCATAGATAGTTCGCCTAGTTGAACTGGACTCCTTCAGCGCATTGGGATGTTAATGCAGTCATAAGCGCAGGTACCTCATCTATGTGGCACTTCCACATCACCTTCCCTGCTAATATTTTCATTGGTACCTTGACTATAGGGTTGTTAATACTAGAGATGGCATATGCCCTCTTCTTCTTCTCCAACTTGAATTTATTCTTCATAGCTTCCACAAGGGCCAACTCACCACATTTTCCTTCTAATATATTGGTTGGATCCTCCCCTGAATAAGGCAGTCGTGTGATCCGATGGATCAAGTGGTTTGTGATGGGAATGGGCTCCTCCAGCCACAAACACCCATCATTCACCAAGCAGAGAAGTTGCCTGATGACGAAGATGGTCACTGGGGCATGGTGGTAATGCGGTACCTAGAGCAAGTTGAGCAGCCCCGATTTCTCTGCATTCTTGAGCCATGTCCACAGCTTTAATTCAATCATTCTAGTAGTCATGTCAATCTGTTGGTGCATTAGCTACTCAGTTGCTAACTTTGGTATTTTCTCGTGATCTGCAAGGTCCCAACCTTCAAACTTTAGTACAAGAACCCAACCTAAGTGCGGCCCCTCAAAAATAATTTCATCTAGGAGCAACGGAGTTTGTAGGGAGCTCTTGCTTTCATCTATCTCCTTTGGCACCTTGGCTTCTCCCTTGCGTGAAGGAACATATTCTGGTAACCTGGTAATAGGGTCCTTACCCTGGGTTTCAACTTCCATTTCCAAATCCTCCTCATCTGCTAGGATTTCTTTAGATTCTTCCTCGTCTACCTTTAGATTAATGGCCTTCCACTTTTCCTACAAAGTGATCTTGGTCCTCTTTGTGTTTCTTGGTGAGATGCGCACTGGTAGCATAGTCTGCTTATCCTTATTTGGTCTCGGTGTCCTGGGTGATTTAGGGACTTCAACTACCACTTCGACACTCTCTGGGATAGCTTTGACTACCTCAATTTCCTACACGGCTTCCTCAGTTGTTGCCATAATTCTATTTAGGTGGTCCTATGTTTCCTTCGTCCATCTCTCAAATGCTGAACTTTCTCTCAAAGCCTCAAAATTGACACGATCCATGCACACCTGATAGCACGAGAACTGAATTTTCAAAATTCCAAGTGTTTTCGCTGGATAGCCACTTGTGATTTATAGAGCCTTTTGAATTCAAATCTGACTGTTTCCCCCACATTCGATCCATTAATGCTAGATTGGCGGCAGATTTTCAAGAATCTAACATATAAATTTTGCCTTAAATGCTTGCCGCCCGCTCCATTTCACCACAATCTGACCATCAAATCATGAACAGTGACATTAATAGTCACTTTCCAGTGGACCTGCATGCTATTTGCACGAGTAGCACAACTGCCTTTTTGTTGTCGTGGAACCTATGACACTTTCTTTCTTCGCGCAGTCCTAAAATTGCGCAGCTTCCCAACTCGGGTAGTGTATTTTATAGTCCCGCGCCTCCTTTCAGTTGCCTGGAGCACTAAGACTATGCTTTTGTCGCATAGTCAGATGGCTGGCCACCTGTGTATGGCTTCAATACACTGCCATTCACCTTTCCTGGGAAGGGATCTCCATTCAACTTAACCAACTGGACTGCGCCACCGTCGGTAATTTCCTTAATAACATAGTGCCCTAGCCAATGCATTCTGAATTTCCCTAGAAATTTATCAAACTTACTATCATACAACAAAACAATATCATCTACCTTAAATGTGCATAGCTTGACGTGTTGATCATGACATACCTTTTCACACTGCTTTTGGACCTGTTGGTGAAATCCAGCCAAAAATACTTCTTCTTCGAGCTCATCCAGCTACACGAGCCTCTCTTAGAGGGCTCCACGATCCATCATACTTGTGAGTGCTACTATGCATAGACTAGGCACGATGTATTCCATAGGCATTACGACTCCCACACCATAGACAAGCCTAAAAGGGGTTTTTACTGTCAGTGTTTTGCATGTTGTTCGATAAGCCCACAAGGTTGAAGGTATTATATCCTCAAAATGACCATCTGCGGCAAGCACTGCAAATAGTTGCGTGTTAGGCAATCCTTCTTCCAAGTTAGTAGGTTCCTGCCTTGTTTCGATGTGCGACAGATGGTTTGGTCCTATGTTCAATCGTCCAGGCTTCACAACAACTTTAAAATCATACTCTTGGAATAATAAGAGCCATCTGTAGATTCGCCCCACAACATAGGCTTATTAACCAGGTACTTCAGTGTAGATTGATCCATATACATTTTAAAGTGGCCCCCTAGGAAGTAGTGTCGACACTTCTGGAGCGCATACACCATAGCTAGCCCCTCGCATTTAGTCGTAGAATAGTTCTTCTCTGCTTTGGATAATCTCCGGCTTCCGAACGTGATAGGGTGGTCCAAGCCTTCTTTGCCATCCTATGTTAGTACTTCCCCCAACGCTATACATGACACATTGACATGTACATGAAACTCTTTCTTCCAGTTCGGGAAGACTAGTATTGGTGTGGTAACCATCTTTTCTTTCAATATATCCAAGATTTTCTTACAGTCATCATTCTAGCAGAACATAACATCCTTCCTCAACAATTTTACCATCGACGTGGTGATCTGGGCATATCTTTTGATAAACTTCCTATAATATCCCATACTTCCTAGAGTAGCATGGAGTTGTTTCACACTCCTTGGCTCTTCTAATTTTAGTATCACCACGATCTTCATGGCATCTACTATCAGTGCTTGTTTGCAAACCACATGCCCCAATAGGTTCCTAAAAGGAACACAAAACAAACACTTCTTAAGATTGAGCGTGATCTAGTATCTTTGACAAGTATCCAGCATCAAACGCAATCTTGCTACATGGCACTTAACCAGCCCAAATATAGTCTAGTCATCAAAATATACCTCTGGGAACTTATGAATTAATTTCTTGAATTCTGTAACAACCACGCGTGATAATATTGCAGGTGCATTCTTCAACCCAAACGGCATTACAATATATTGAAAGAAACCCCACTCAGTCACGAAGGTTGTCTTGCTCCTATCCTTCGGCGTGATTTTGATTTGGTGGTACCCTGAGAACCCATCAATGAAGGAATATGCTTCCTGGCCACATACATTGTCCAACACTTCATCCGTGAATGGATTTGGGAAAGGATCATGCACGCAAGTGTCATTCAGTTTTCTGAGATCCACACATATCCTTATCTCATCCTTCTGCTTCTTTTCTTGCACCACCATTGGGCTTACCAAATCAGATTCTTCCACAGGCTCAATGATGCCTGCTGCTAGCATTTTGTCTAGCTATAAGCAGACATTCTCCTTGTATTTCGTATTTAGGCGGTAAGGCCTCTGCTTAACTTGCTTCTCGTCGGGTTTTAACGTGATATTCGTCACTCCTAGATCTCTGTTTATTCCTTTAAAATCCGTAAGCTTGGTAGGGAATAAGTCCTAGTATTTGTGGAGCAATTTAGTGACCTTATCCACCATTGCGTCATCCCAGTAGTCTCCATTCTTCATGAATTTGGGTTCTACCTCCATACCAATGTTCAATTGTTTAGTTTTCACTGGCGAGGTTATATCAGGGTTCTCAATCCTGTGGTCCTTGAACCTCGTAGTGGCCTTCTATTTCTGGAATGTTAATCTTCCATGGATCTTTGTCCTCCTCTTCAACAGCTAAATTGTAACATTCTAGTGTGCGACTCAGCTGAGTAGCCCATTCAGGTTGAATCAGGTCTAAAATATCCTGTGGTATCCTAAAGATGGCTACTTTCACCTCTTGCAGTGCTTCATCAATACTTTCAAACCCGTCCTCAAAACTAAATGTCATCATGAATCCTTTGTGAAAGATATCCCATTCACCTATCCCATGGTGGAGCTCCGTTTCTATATACCAATTCATTGGGATAACATCCAGGGTATGACAAAACAGGTGCACCCACTCAGGTTGGGGATTTTCTCCATAAGCCTGCGTCCATTTGGCCAGATGCACGGGCAGATCATTCTACCCATCATACTTGTCTATCAGTCACATCTTAGGCTTTCCAAATCATGTTCTCATCATCCTCCTACATTCGCGCCAATCATCAAAGCTTCCCTTGTGTGCACCCCGCCATCTTGCGGGCGTAAAGCGTAGTGCCCAGTCCAAGTCTTAGAAGCGTTACTTTTCTAGAACCTCCCTTTCAATTGCATCCAAAAAGATATCTACCTCATTTAGACCATCATAAATAGGCATATTTCTTTCCTTTGACGACACATAGCCCAACGACTGGGTCATCATGTTGCAATTCAACGTAGTTACTTTGTGTAACTGATTCTGCCAATGTTCTATTTCTTCATCGGAATCCGAAGTGTTGGAATTCTCACGATCACACGTAATCTGTCGATCCGTGGTGGGATTCACCAAATCTTGGTATCGCATTGTTATCTTATAGATATAGTCTAGATCATCATCACTCTCATAATCGCCGACTGGTTCCATATAGTGCGATTCTTCAGCAGGATCCATGGGTATTATTATGCACAGTGATTTCTTCTAAAAAATGATCTTTTGCTTCTTCAGATTGATTAACCCTTTCATATCAGTAGCCTAGTCAATTTCCAAGAGCATAGGGTAGGGATTGCTATCATCCACTATCTCTATTACTTAAAAATCTATCAGCACGCTCGCTCCCTCAATATCCATGGTCACCCCGTGTATCCATCCAATGGGTATGATTTTTTGTTGATTCGCCATCCTTAGCTGAATTGGAGACCATTGTAGCGTAGGTATCCTCATTCGCTCCCAAGTCTACTTTGGTAGGACATTCACATCTGACCCAAGGTCCAAAATGACCTGATCCATTTCATACTCTCCTATTTGTGTAGTTAGTCTCATCTCATGTCCCATCCTAGTCTTATTCTTTCCAATTTTTCGTACCACATGCGCCTCACCTGGCGTGGTTCTAGCACATCTATTGATGAGTTCTTGTAGCCCTTTTATAGCCTTACTGTCACGTAGTAACTTCATACAGGTTTCCAGGAAAGTTGTGAGCATAGAGGGGTCCATCTCCAGCTCAGGCTTATTCTTGCTTCCTGAAGTGGAGGCCTCAATGAAGCTCTTGTTAGCTTCCATGAAGGCTTCCCAAGTGTGCTCCAAATCAAACTCATCCTCTTTCACCGAGGCCTTGCAAACCCGTGTATTATCTTCTAGCTATTTACCCTTGTCATCTCTCATCGCGATTCCACTCCAGAGAAATATATTTACATTTGGATCTTCCTTGCATGGCTCAGACCTCATCATCTACAAGTTTTGAGTCAGGGGAGGTGGTAGCACTCCTTTGTCACGTATCCTAGCTATTAGCATGGGACAATCTTCTATCTCATGATCAAACAATGTGCAATACTTGCATGACGGATGCGTTGGATTAGCGAAATCATGGGCATAGTGTCCTGGTGCTCCACAATTATAGCAAATCAACTGTCCTCAACTCTACCAGGCCCTCCTTCACCTCAACCTCATATGTGGCCCTAAAATCTTATCCACGCCATCCCTAAATTCTGGTTAAGGGGTCGCGTTTTGGCCTAAACCCTGTAGGCAGGAGTTCTATCCATCATCAATTCATAGCTCCTGCAAGTATGTTCATCATGTACTATCGACCTACAAAAGTTGTAGAACAACTGTTGTAGTGCGTGCACATACTTTTGTAGCAAGTGGTAGTTATCCATGGCATGTTTTCCAGCTACCTGATAGATAGCACACCATAAAGCAGGCACTGCACTAGGTCCTTCTTGAGCTTCTGGCCTTAAAGGCATCGGCTCTCCTCCTGTAAGGTAATTCACAAAGATTGGGCAACGGTCTTTGTCATGACCCTGACTCTTTCATTTCAAGCACCATACCTACTCGCGTACCTCTGGACGAACAATCCTGTATTGCTTCAGACTTTGCATCTCAAGACACAGATTCTTCAGCTGCACATGGATCTACTGGACTCCTAGATTAGCATCTTGCATCAGATTCTCATGTAGTCTCATGGAAATCTCTAAGGCCTCTACCTGAGTTGTTATCTTCTGTTGCAACAACGCACTCCTTAAGTGTGGTAGTAGAAAGGCCACAAAACAATTACGATGTTGTCTATCTGTCAAGTTCATGTTGGCTTCACAGATCATACATTTCAGCCTCTGGTCTAGTTCCCAAGGCATCTCGCCTAGTCACATCATGATCTCTTTGAATCCTACAATTAACTATGCTTCAGATTTAGGCCTGCTAAATTCCCTATTTAGTGTTGTTGGATGTCTACTACTCCAGCATTCAGGTTATCATTAGAGTACTTAATATACCATGTTAGCGTATGATCCTGTAGAGCACTAACCAGTGAAGCTTTCTTTATATGATCATTTGTAACACCTTGAGATTCCCATACAGCCCTCACAATGAACTATAATTGGTCTAGGTCCTCATTTCCCAAGCCTTTGAACAAAGGAAACTTCACTGTGTTTGCCATACTCAATCGCGGTGGAGGTGGAGGTGGTATGAATGAAGTTGGAGGCGACGGCGGTGAAGTCGGAGGTGGTATTCGTGGGAATCCTTGTCTTATTAATTGAATAGCACTTTGCGAAGAGACCTTCGTTATCCCTTCTTTGTCCCTTCGTGGAGGTGAAATCGAGGGGCTATACTCCACACTCTTATTTCCTTTGTTTCTGTAATAATTTCTACTTTGTGTAGTCCCAAACATCAAGGTAGCTGCATAACTCGTTTTTCACACAACAACATTTTAATCCAAGTATTCAAATATTTTATGTACTTACCTCGTGGTCCTTTCAAAAAGTGTCACTCCGCCTTTCTATAGATGAATGATGTGTCGACTATGAATTCAATAAAAATCCTCCTATGATGCAATCAAGCCAATGATCGACAACGTGGGCAATCTTATCCTTTGATGCTTCCAACCTTCGCTCTAGCTCTGGGGTCCACACAATAGGATTGTCAAGTTTCCTCCTTCCTTGGCTATCTGCTAGCTTCGTGATCCACTCGTATAGCTCAACTATAAAGGAGGAGAAAAAGATTTTATGGATCTCCGTATACAGGTACCTGTCTAGCCATTTTTCTTTTGTTAGTCACGGATTTTTGTTTTCTTGTGCCGTGAACTCATGTATCCTTCTATCCAACCAGCCTTCAATTTCTTTCTTAGTTGGATTCCAATGATACGAAATCACACATCTCTTATGCAGATTCCAGTCCCAGCAACGAAACCATTTTTTGGCTTGAGGGGCCATGACCGAGGTTCAACATTATTTATCCAAATAAATCCCTACACTACTGGCCCTTTTGGCATCAACCCATGGATCACGCATTGAAATCTCACCCGAAGCAATATGGGGGGATGCTGGAACCAAGTTTCCACACCCTTGAGATGGTTGTGATGTCAGTTTATTTTGGTTATACATGCCTTCACGTAGGTTTTTTACTATGTTCCACCCTTCAATACCTTCATGAAAGGGTACAATTGGTTTTTTCGCAGCCCTAACCTGCGGCTCAGGGACTTTCGCACTGCTAAGGCAGCGAACTGCAATATCTCCCAAACTAGGCTAAGTGTCTAACTTATCTTATTAACCGATCTTAGTTAGCTTCACATAAACAGATTTTTGTACTTTCATTCACTTAACCAACACATTTACATACGTTCGCACATCATATAAGTAGTATAAGTGAAATTCATATCCAACATAACAAGATGCATAAATAGGAAATAAAGACATAGAAATTGTAGAATACTTATCTTTATTAATAATTCTAGATGATTACAGACTTAACCCTACCTACGTACTCAGCTACAGGGGTCCGTGCACTCAGCTACGGACTTCTACCCTAGGCCTTTGTGCACTCAACTACAAATTCTCTACCTATGCTACAACCTAAGACTTAGACTACTTGCCCTAAAGCTATGACTTTCTTCATTGTATTCTTCTTGTTGATTCTTCCATGATCATAAATTCTTAGAGCTTATCTATTTTTATACAATCCCATGGTCTGCGGACCATGGATAGATCTTTTACAGCTGATATTACATTACCAAAATAAAGGCAAACAACCCGTGACTTTTTAACACCTATGCACTCCGCGACCACAAAATGCGGAGTCTTTACACTTGGATTACAAAATTTGACAAAAATATGGGATTTTAGCCCCAAAACTACCCTTGGGGGATCCCGTGCCAAACATCTAACATAACTTACCTGTACAGAGGGGATACATGGAATCAGAACTATTCTCTCGAAATTTCAAGATAAAGATTGAAAGAAGAGTTGTCGACCTGCAATTTCTGAAACAATGTAGAGACAATAATATATATTTTAGTCTTATGAATTAGTTGGCCTCTACTTTAGTTTATCATCCATTAAGTATTTATTTATCTATTCTGGTCGGTTAAATTCTTCTCTCAATCTATCATTCATTTTCTGTCCTGATAATGGATCCCCTTTTGGGTTCAAAACTTCGACGTGATGAACATAGTATTGTGGATAATCCTGATCATACTTTTCCAAAAAATGACCACAAAAGCTTAAATCCTAGGAAAACAAAAGAAAATTTCATCAACAATTAAATTAACTTACAACTCTTCAGGGGGGCCTCCTGTTGAGTGCAAGGATTGACTAATTTCAATCATGCACTACTTACCCATGCATTCAAATAAATAAAAGAGGAATCAAGTATTTGTATTAAAAATAGAAGTATTTCAATAGCGAATTATTACAAAGCTTAAATATGTTCATTGCCTCAGTCCAAGGAAATTTATAATCCCTTTTGAAAAACTGTTTGAAGAGATATAAGCTAAGAAGTTAGTTTATATCTGATAGCTAAGTACTTAAACTGAAACAAGAATCATGCTTCTCATGATTTTCTATGAGAAGAGAAAATAATGAGAATATTTCACTTTTTCATATCACAAATTTGGTTCCAAACTTTTCTTGTTCAATCCCACACTCACTTGATGATGCCATGATTTTCCTCCAAATTTTGTGCAAACCTAGAGTATTATAAGCAGAGTTGACTTCTGGTTTAATCATTAAATTTCTCAAACCTTGTGAGTTTCCAGATCTATGTAATAGGTGGATGTCCATATGTTTTCCATTTTTCATCTACCTATATATCTTTTTTTCCTTCAAATTCATTAGAACCTATCTAACCATGGTTGTAGCTGCATAATTTGTAGTTAGTTGTAGAATTAGTCCAATTTGGTAGCTATATAAATGTTTTAGATTAGATTTCATAAAGAAGCTAAAAGTTATAAACTTCAAATGATTTATACCTTTTAATTGTATCTTGTGCATATCTGGAGTGACCTTATAGCTTGAAAACATAACAATATTATTACAGAAAAGATGGAAATGAAGGAAGTGTAATTTCAAAAAGAGGAAAATTTAGGACCTCAATAGAACAAGCCCCATATTTTTCTCTTGTTGGACTCTTACGTGATCTACATCAAATATTCTCAATACCCTGCACAATAAATGCATTAGGCACACAATAGATGGAAATAATCTCTTAACCCTCCTAAAAACATATTAATGTTGAAAATTCCAATATTAAGAGTAGAAGGAAAGGTTCTATAGGCCTTAATTTGGACCTATTTTAAAGGCCCATGAGTGAAGAAGGACAGCAAGGTCACTAGAACTATGGATTATTGTAACATTGTTGATTTAGAAGTTCATGTAATAAAGTTTAATAAAGGAAAAATAAGACCAAGGTCATGGGACACGTATTCCAATATGAATGTTGGAAAAAGCACTATAGTGGGCATCACTTTCAATTTGTTAATGGCTAAGGAAATTGCCAAAGGTATTGGAAAAAGAAAGGAGGAATTAATTGGCATTTATTTATGGAAATAAAGAAAAATAGGAGAAAAGGAAGGTGAATGGACACATATTTTCATGAGAGGGTAATTAGAAGAAAAATTAAGGAAAATGAAGAAAATAGAGGCCTCAATGATAAAAAGGATTTTGAGGATCAATTCACAACTTTTGATAGTTTCACTTTGGAATTAGTTTCAGAGAAATAAGAGCAGCAAGAGGAGAAAGTAAGAAAGAAAGTAGAGAAAGGAAAAGGACAAGCAAGGAAAGCAAGGAGAAGGTTGGATCAACAACTTTAGCAGGAGGATTTTGAAACTAATAGGCTGCATGTGTGGTTTCCTATTTGACGTGTGAAGGCATGGTACATGAATTTGTTCATTTGGTTTTTTTGTTTTCATTGACATAGGTTTTTTTGGGTTTGATAGTGGTTTCATCCTTTCCTTTCCATTTCCTGGAGAGCCATGGTGTGATGGGATTCATTTATGGTTGAGCTTTGGATTTTCGAAAGGTTTTGGATATAGGTGAGGTGGTCTCTAAAAAATTTCCAAGGGTTGGGGGTGGAGATTGTTTTCTCCGAGAATCCCTTGACAGGTGGGTGGAGACAAGAAAATTCCTCACAGGATGATGAGGGAATTTTGAGGCATCCAAGCTTTTTTTGGTTTTGTTATATCTTGACCAATTTTGGCGATATCATGGAAGTTTGAGGGTGGAGGTAGTTTAACCTATAGATTCCTTTGGTTGTTTATGTCTTGGATTATCCCATGAGATCCAAAATTTATTCTTGGAATATGGCATGAGGGTGATCCCTGACTTGGTTTTCTATTGCATATGTTAATAAGAGTTATTTTCCTATTTCGATTTATGAGCATTTTTACTTTTTATTATGTTGCTTTGATGGTTGTTCTATCATGGTTAATATATTGGCTATATGCTGGTTACAAGCATGATTTATTATGTGTACCATTTATGGCTCTTGTCATGAATTATTTATTCATTTATTGGTTAATGAATGTATGGACTAATTATTGCGCCTATGTGGAGAGGTCATAGAGCCTTCTTGGTGATTCTCAAATGAATCTTAGACTAATATGAATTCATGACATGTAGCATACATGTTTTCCATGTGTTTGATGAAATGTTTGTTATGGAATATGCATATCCTTGGTCATTTCTTATTCGAGTTTTGAATGAAAAACTTTGTCATTATCTAATTTATCATTTTGATAAGTTATGGACAATTCTAGGCCTTATTATGGAGGCTGGCTTGGAAAAGTGGCTCAAGTCTTGGGACCGCACCCTCTGAACTAGAGATTTTGGGCTATAACTGCATGAAGGGAGTGTTGTGCATACAGTTGGAGGACTATAACCACACTCAACCCTTTTCATGCATGTTGTTGGGGTTTAAGATGTCAGAAAAGCAACCCAATTTAGGTTTTAGTCACCTGGGGTGGTCCTTTAGCCCCCCTGAGTATCCTGTAGCCATGACGGATGTCAGTATGTGTTAAATTTGTCAGCCCCACTTCCATAAATAGAGCTTGTAGGTCTGGTCATGTTATAGTGGCACTTTACTACACATTTATCCAAAGGTCTTGTAAATGTTGGGTGGCATTGTTACAAATTGGTGTCAGAGCCTCCAGGTTCAAACACTTAGACAGGATGGGATAGGTGTGTTTGTTATGCATGCATGTTATTTGTCGATGTCTTTGTTATGAATTCATTTTGATGGTAATTTTTATGGTATTGTATCATCATGGTGTTGATGTTAAGACTCTTGATATTTTGATTTCATTTTATATACATATGTTGTGCTAATTTGGATTGATTGTGTAGACAAGATAGCCTCCCTTGAACTTCACTGAGGTATGTTTGATCATGTTTATGTTTGGTTTATCTAACATGGTATGTTTCCATGAGATAGGGGATTAGAGATGACAAGTATAATGGTGGATTACAGTTCACGTGACTCTCCTTATAGATCAGTTGAGTAGGATGGGAAAGAGTATTCTCTTGACATAGCAAATACCTTGAGAAGTCTCAAGGCATAGATCACTAGTTGCAAAGCATATAATGATAGGATTATTCAGTCATAGGAAATAATTTCCAGGGAACATGAAATAAAATTAGAGGTAGATATAGTGAAACTTTAGATTAGGTCATATTTGCAGAGATAGAGGCATCCATAGAATAGTTATGGACAGGATGACAGGACTAATGGAGCATATGGTAGAAGGTCTCATGGAGGGCACAAGTCAGATAGGAATGACACAATCATAGGTGATAGATGTGGATACACCTAATAGGAGAGGTATTTATTATGGTTTTCATTCTAGTTTAGGTTCATATAGGCATTATGGTCATCATTGTTATCATTCCTACAGGATGAGTGAGAGGGGATACTTTCCACATGAGTTTAAGAAATCCAAGTCTCCTACATTTGATGGAGAATTAAAAGAAATAGAAGATGCAAAAGAAAAATTTCTTGGTATGAAGAATTTATTCGATCTACATGATTATATAGAGAAAATGAAGGTCAAGATAGCTATTTTCAGTCTCAAAGGAAAAGTAGACAATTGGTGGGAAGATGTGAAGCAAGTTAGAGGCATCGGTACAGAGGAGTTGATTTGGCATGAATTCAAGAGAATTTTCCAAAAGAAGTATTTGTCAGAGCGGTATTATGATAGTAAGGCCAAGGATTTATATGAATTGAAGATGTGATCTATGACAAGTGAAGAGTACATCGCTAAGTTCCTATAGTTTTTGAGGTATGTGCCATATCTTAAGGATGAGAAGATTTTATGCACTTGACCTGTGAGAATAACATAATTCCATAAATATGAAATAGTATTGCCAAAAACATAGCAATATCACATGAACTGAGACAAGTTGCAAATATATTTTATTATTCAAAAGTAGATTACAAAGTACACTTGCCTCTTCAAGGGAGAAACCTCAAATAGAGCATAGCTCAATTACAATGAGACTTTATTATTCTTCCCTTTCTATCTACGACTATTTATAGCTTCATGACATCCAAAACCATAACTATTATTCGTCCCTTGCATAATAGGGGTTAACCACTTTATTTATTGATTATGGCACATTTATAACTAATTGTGGTCCCTTTTCTATAATGTGGGTCAACCACTTACAATTATTATTAATGTGGATAACCACTTATGAGATTTACTGACTCAAATAACTAACTATGACTTTGACTAGGCCCCTTGGGCTTATTACATATATAAAGGGGTTAGGGTTGGACCCTCACATGCCCTCCCCCATCAAAATCAACCTTTTCCTCAAGGTTGCAATTTCGAAAACTACTAAATAATAGTGGTTGGTTCCCATGTCGCATCTTCAGGAGAGGTGTCACTCCACTTAATGAGGGCTTTCTTGATAATGTGGTCACAAATACGTATTTCATGAGTATTGAGGACCTATTTGGGTTAGAGCCAAAGTGATCCTTACTCATCCAATTATGGAAGACTTGTTTGAACCCAACAATCGTTCCCCACAAATTTCTTGACGCAAGATACATGGAAGACTGGGTGGATTTTTGAAATAGTCAGTAGGGCCAGTTTCAAAGTGACTACTCCTATACATTGAAGTACCTATTAAGGCCCATAGAATTTTGTTGCTAGTTTCTAGCAGCCCTTTTCTCTGAGAGAGATCTGCTTATAAGGTTGGACTTGCAGGAACACCTAGTCACCTCTTCAAATAATTGTTCAAAATGATGTTATTTGGCATGTTGCTTCATTTTATTATGAGCTTGATGTATATTATCTTTGAGATGAGTGATCATGGTGTCGCGGTTCTGCAAGAGCTGATCACATGCTTACACTTTGGAACATATGGGGATATAAGCTGGTGAAGGTGGGAGTTGGCCATACACTACCTCATATAGCACCATCTTGGTGGCTTCATTATAGTTAGTATTATACCACCATTCAGCTAAAGGCAACCACTATACCCATTGATGTTGCTTATCTGAGTGAAGAAACGTAGATAGGTCTCCAAACATTTGTTAACGCATTTTGTTTGACCATCGGTTTGGGAATGATATGTTATAATCAATTAGAGTTGCGTTCCATGTAGCTTAAAAATGTTCTACCAAAATTTTCTAGTGAAAGTGGGGTCTCGATCAGACATAATGGAAGTTGGCATGCCATGTAGCCTCAAGATTTGGTCCATGAAAACTTGAGCCACCAATGTTGGGGTAAATGGGTGTGGTAGCATGAAAAAAAGAGAATATTTGGAAATTTTGTCAATAACCACCATTATGGTTGATTTATTTCTTGAATTTGGGAGACCTTTTATGACATCCATAGAAACATCTGTCTAGATGGAAGAAGGGAGTGGAAATAGTGTTCGGGTTCCTGATAGCTTGGTCATTTCCCCTTTTTTGCACTAGCATAGATCACATTTGGCTACAAAAGTAAGAATGTTGTTCTTCATACTGGTCCAAAAGAAAGAGTTGCATGCTCATGCATAAGTCTTCTCAAAGCCTAAATGTTTGTGACTAAAGAGGAGTGCAACTCTTCCAAGATGTAGTTTTTGAGGGTGGAGATCAGGGATAGCACTACCCAATCCTTGTAGCGAAGAACCTCATCCTTCAAAGAGTAGTCCTCTAAGGAATTAGGATCTGCACTTAATATATTAATGAGTTGGAATAGAGAGCGATAAGAGAACCATTCTTGATAGGCCTCTTCAATCCAATCTAGTATGGGTATAGAAATGGATAAAAGAGTGCCCTCATCCTAAAATTGGCACGATAAGGAACTAGCGACTACATTGTCATGCCCATTCTTGTAAATTATCTCATAATCATATCCCAAAAATTTTGGATCCATTTTTTTTTTTTTTGGTGGCAATAGACACTTCTGTGAGGTAATATTTTAGGCTATGACCATTAGTGTAGATTTGAAAATGATGCCCCAATAACTATGGTCACCGAGTGTCTACTGCACGTAAGATAGCCATAATTTCTTTCTCATATGTAGATTAACTAAGATGCTTACCACTGAGTTTTTGACTCGTGAAATCCAATGGTATACCTTCTTGTATCAATATTGCACCAATGCCCATATCGTAAGCATCACATTCAATCACAAAAGGTTTTTTAAATTTTAGTAGGGCCAATACTGGAGTGGAGTACATGACCTATTTGAGGGCCAAAAAGACCTACTGAGCTACATCAGTTGAAAGAAATTATTTTTTCTTGATAATATTAGTGAGAGGTTGGGAAATGCGTCCATAATTTTGGACAAATTTGTGATAGTAGCATGTGAGACCCAAGAATCCCCTCAAACTCTCTAAGGTTTTTGGTTCATGCCAATCTTTCATTTCTTAAATATTATTCAGATCAGCCCTCACTCCTTCATGGCCCACAATGTGTCCCAAATAATCCACTTCTTCCATGCCAAAGGCACACTTGGATAATTTGAAAAATATTTTATGATCATGGATCAGTTTCAACACCTATAAAAAATGTTTTACTTAAGTGCCCCATGTTATGTTGTAGATGAGAATGTAATCAAAAGAGACCAAAATGAATTTTCTGAGATATAGTTTCAGAAGGTGGTTCATGAGGCTTTGAAAAGTGGATGGGGCATTATAGAGACCAAATGACGTAACCAAGAACTCATAATGGCCTTCATGAGTTTAGAAGGTTATCTTGGGAATTTCAACTTCCTTCAATCGTATTTAGTGATAGCCTGAATGGAGTTCTAGCGTGGTAAAAAATTTGGCACCGTGCAATTCATCAAGCAAATCATCAACTACTGGGATAGAAAATTTGTCCTTGATGGTGAGCTTGTTAAGGGCCCTAAAGTATGAAAACATGCATCGTTCCCTGTCTTTCTTTAGAACCATGACCACTGGAGATGAATAAGGATTGGTGTTGGTACAAATAACACTAGCTTCAAGGATTTCCTTGATGATTTTTACAATTTCATTATTTTTGGAAAAAGGATATTGATAGGTGTGAACATTTGGTAGTTGGGTACCCTAGAGCAAAGGGATGTTATGATCGTGTTCACCCCAAGAGGCTGGGAGCTCCTTAGTTTTGTCGAAGACCCACTGGTAGCGATCTAATACCTATTTCATATCGAGATGAATGGGAGGAGTGGATTCAATGTCATGAATGGCATTAAATTGTGTTATTATCCCATGATGGCCCTTTTTTAAGAGCTTCTACATTTGATGCAAGATGATGATATTAGGATCACCTTCCTAGACTCCTTGCAATGTATGAGTGTGGTCATTCTAATTAAAGCTCATATATAACTCCTATAAGTCCATTATGATAGAGCCTAATGTGTGAAGCCACTCAACATGGAGGACAATGTCACAACCTCCCATTTCAATGGCAAAGCATGTGTGTTTTGAGGTGATAATCCCCCATTTGAAGCTTAATATTTTCACAATGGCCTTCACATTTCATGGTCCCCTCATCAATGATAAGGACTTAGCAATTAGATATAGTCTTAACAAAATAATGAACTTCTTCTACTATTTTCCTATGGACAAAGTTATGTGTGCTACCATTATAACCCAACACCAATACTGGATGATGTTTAATAAAAGCTCAGATTTTGAGAATATGGGGAGAAGAAATGTCGATCAGGGCATGGAGTGAGATAATGAGCTCATCTAGCATTGCTAGAATATCAACATCCAGTTTTGTTAGGGGTTCACCCTCTTCCTCCTCAGTCACTTTAGTGGATGGAGCTTCATCGATGGAGGTGCTTCCACTATCCTCAAATTTAAATAGTTTTGGTTCCTTTCATTTATGTCCTAGGGATTATTTTCCATCACAATAGTAGTATATTCCTCGTTTCCTTCTTTCGGCGATTTCTTCTAGTAACACTTTTTCAAACTTAAGTGTTTGGGTGGGGCCATATCCTGGGTGGGACGTGCCAATGGCACAAAATTTAGATGATTGGATTGGTCATTTAAAGTGACTTCTACCTCTAAGGCCTTGTTGCATGCTTCCAACCAAGTAGCTGGGTGACGAATTTTGACATGAGCCTGGATAGCTTCCTTTAAGCCATTGATGAAACATTCCAAGTAAAAGGCATTTCCTAGTCCTTCAATTCAGATGTCCAATTGTTGAAAGGTTGCAATGTAGTCTCATACTATACCTATTTACTTGAGCTTATTGAGATGACCTTGAAAATGAGATTCTCGATTAAAGTGATCACAAATGGCTTTTGAGAACATGTTTCAAGTTGACCTCCCTAGATAACATTTATGATGTCAATGCCATCGCTCTTGGTCCAATTAAAGCACTCCAACATGTAGTTTAGTTTCATCTTCCCATATATTGTTAAGGAAAAAATATTGTTCCATTTGTGCCACCCATATCACCAAGTTAGAAAGATCAAATTTGTACATGTCCAACTTGAGTGTCTGGTGGCTCGAATATTGGTGACCTCCATGGAAATGAATGTGATGGCTAGATTCTCCTTCTACGTGGGCATCAACACTATGCTCTTCTCTTATTGGTTCATGAGACATCAGTAAGACAATCAAAGCTTTTGTGATTTTGTCAATGGATGCCTCGAAGTTATCAAGTTTTCCCTTGAGAGATTCGACTCTCTCCACTTCCTTATCCACAACCATAACTTGAGACTTGGTACCATACATACAATAGCCCTGGTCAAATTTTAAGCTTACTTAAGAGTATTATGGCTTGAAATAAAGAAATCTCAAGAATCTAGTGATGTTGGTCACTTAAAGCTACGTCAGGAAAAGTTTGGGACCACATGAAAATTTGGGGCTTATAGGTGAACGAAACCACTGCAATCAACTCGTCATTCTAAAGCTTACGAGCTAGGTCTCTTGCAAGCATCCCGAGATGATCCCAATTGTTTTTTTTTAACTACGAAAGGAGTTTTACTCCCAGTTGAACAATACTATGGTGGTTGAAATCCATAATGCTTGATACTACCAAGTATCTTGTGAAAATTAGTCCTGGACTATAGTAATCGAACCCCCAAAGTTTTGGCACTGCAAAATGTGTTGCAAAAATCTCATCTAGACTATGGCGACCAAAACCCTCACAGCACAACGAGTCTAATCTATGTTGTGAAAACCCCAACTATTGAATCTGATTTGTACTACGGTGGCAAAACCCCAACTGTTCTATATGATTTGTAATGTTGCAGTCGAACCCCAACTTCTAGATCTGATCTGGATGAAAAGGTTGGGGACAGTCTTCATATATCTAAGGGAACTATGGTCACAAAGGAGTTTCAGGTGTGAAAAATCATGATATACACAGGAGTCCAAAAGTAATACTCGACTCAATCTTTTAGAGTGCTGACTAAGGAGGATATACTGTAACCTTATTGGTACTACCTGACTACCCTATTGTACACGCAAGTAATCTCCCCGAGTGTTTTTCTCAATGTATTGTAACATCAAGATGTTTGGTAGTGTTAGCCTCCTGTTGCAATAGGGTTTCATCTTTCATGATTGACATTTTTACATGCCAAATATGTCATACTTTGCAGGCTGCAGTTTTCCATATTTCCACAAAATGCCATGAAGTGTGCTAGTTCAAAGGCACTGTTGTATTCCAATTTTGATGAGTTGTTCCAGTTTTGAAGAGTTTTCATTTAAGGGAGGACCAAACAGTCTATTCTTGGTCTCCCTAGGTTTCAATTTCCTGTTTTAGAATATAGAGAATGCATCTGACCAAACAGTTTAATCTTGGCAGATCTGTAGATAGGTAGAGAATCAAAGGGACCCAACTGCTTAATCTGGCCCCTGGCATAAATGAGTGTAGATTTAGATAGGAAATCATTCAAAAGAAAAAATTGTAAAACTAGGTCTGCAAGTCTAAGTGCACCCAAATCAAAAGAAGAAAAAATGTTAGGTGAGTAGGCTGGGTAGGTAGCTGTGAGGTTGCAGAATGATGACTTATGATCAATTTTGTGTTACAAAGTGTTTTATCTCTTCAGATCACAGTGCAGACAGTTTTTCATCTGAAGAAGCTCAAGCTGGACATCACTAACTTCCCCTTCTTCTCATTTCCCAAGTCACTTACTAATTTCCCAAAGAGGTCAAGATCTACTTGATTCCTCTTAGTTCATCATTTTCCATGTCATTTGTCTTGGTGAGATCTGCTTCACTCAAGGATTTCTCATCTATGAGTCATTTTTTCTCCAAAATTAGCCTAAGGTCCCCCACCTTAGCGCCTGCTTATCATTTCCATATTAACTACTAACTCTAGTATATAACTCCCCATCAGTTTTCCCCTTCCCCTACTAAAAAAATGTATATAAAACTCCCCTATGTAAATATCCCCCCCTTGCAATATAGCCATATTTTCTAAAGTCCGGGGAAGAATAGTCCATCTGGGGCTATTTTTAGCCCATCCGTGTCATAGCAGGAGTTAGATGACACCTGGTCATGCTAATAACCTCCCCCCCAGCCCTAAAAACCCTAAAAAAACCCACACTTCGCCCTTATCCTAAGTTTTTGTGCATAAATACATTAACCCGCGCTCATTAAACCCTGTAACCCACTTTCCCTAAGTCTAAAAACCCCCGCCACGCTATATTTAAATCGGAATATTCCCACGAATATCCCCGCCCACTAACCCGTCGTCGCCCCGTCCTTCCCGCCAGCCGTCCAATCGTCCTGCGCCCAGATCAACGACTGGCGGGCCTTCCCGTCTCCCAACGCACCCGAAGGATAGAGTCCGGGAGATGGGCGGTATTGTCGCCGTACTCCCGCCAGGCGTCGCCTTCTGGGTTGTGGCGGAGCCCCTCCCTCAAAAACCACCTAGGCGCTAAGGCGATGCGCCCAAAACCATTTACCACTCCTGCGTCACCCCCTTGCCCAGTCACCATGACACGACACCCGCTTGCGTCACCCTCCTGCCACTGTACCGCTGAGTCACCCTACCACGTGTCCTACCACATCATCAGATCTGCCATACTGCCATGTCACCTCCGTACACGATGACATCACCCGCCGTACAAATTCCCGTCATGCTAACGTCATCATCAGTTTTTAGCGCGAAGGGCGAAAATCGCACTCTGGAGCCCCGGAATTAGTTTCTGAGGCAGTTTTTGATCAGCGATTTGTGCCTAGCGCAAATCGCTCATCGCTGGATAAAATAGTCTGAAGTGGGGAATCTTTAGGGAATCTTTTCATTATGCAGCCCCCAGAAAGCCTGAAAGGCGCCGAATGACCCGTTTTTCTTCGTGAAGCATTCAGGAAGGAGCCGAAGACAGTTTTAAGGAAGACAGAGCCAAACAGCAGCCATTAAATGTTGATTTAACACATAGCACATCAGAACAGCATCCCAATTTGTTGTCAAAGAGTATCAGAGAAGGAAGAAGAGCCAAAGAGTATCAGCCGAAGATTTTTTAGTGGCTCGAAGCACCTGAGCATTGATGAACCCCCTCAGCAAAGTCAAATTAAGAGGCGTAAGCCCATCCTTGCCCTCAAATCACAGTTAAAGCTTTAAATGCAGACAGACAGCAAAGAAGCAGAAACCCATACACATTTATTGCAGAAAACACTGCACCAAGCCACCGAGGACTACATCATTTACTCAGTTTTGATACGGCCGCCCTCAGCGCAGCCAGAGATATTTTCATGCATTTATTTCTGATAGAATTAGGTCAACTTAATCATTTTTTATGACCTGTTTTAGGTCAAGATGTAAAAAAAGCAGTTGTAGAGAGTTTTTCCCCTATATATACCGCTCTCTACATTGTTTCAATGGTTGGTCAATTGAGAATTTTCACTAGAGACTCGCATTGTATACATGAGTTTTTCTATAATCAAATATTGTTGAAAGCTTGGAGAGCAAACTGTTTGTTGTAAATGAATGTTTTGAAGACCTGAAGATGGAATCCTTGTGCTGCAGCCTGAAACAATAAGTGCATCTTACCTCTGTTTTATTGTTTACCACTGTCTAAATAGCAGGAAGAAAGAATAGCTTAGAATTTGTTTAAATACACTCTATGCTCAATTTCTACTATTTCTGTATGTTTTCCTCTGAATGAATTGGTTATGAATATGAATTCCTCCTGGCTCATATTTACCCCGATTCACCTGTGTTTGCCAATTATCTAGAGATATTTTACTGCCCGTAGGTAGAGCTCTGTTACCTCCATCTGTTAAGCTGATTGAGAGATTCTTACCTGCCTCTCATTACTTAGCATTCTTTCCATCATTAATACCTGAAACATTGTTTCATGTGCAGCTATCTTGCTCCATTTTTCCCTTATTGTGACCGAAGAAATGCACCAACAGTTCTCCTCCTCGACTCCATGCCCAATTGTTTGAAACTTTCAGACTATGCCTTGCCTCTCTACCTGAAAACATCAATTTTCCCACCAAAAAAAAACAAAAACCCTCTGAACTCAAAACCTAGCCTAAAATCCTTTTCAACAAAGCTAAATCTGAAAGAGAGAGCCCTCTCTGATTGCAAGTGGGCTAGAACCTGCATTCCAAAGTTGGTCTGTGGTTACCTCGGCCGTATCCCTTTTTACAACCTGGGGACAACCTGAGTGATAACATAATGGGGACTCCACTGAGGACTTTCCTCAGTTAATTTCACGAAGAAGGTTGTAAAAATCCACAGGAAAAATCGATTTTCTAATTGTTGTATATCCCTTAAAACTACAGATGAAGCGTTAATGTCAGCGAGGAAGCCTTTGAAACTGTTCTTGTTTTACATTTACAGGAGTAGATAAAAGCTACTTCAGTCAATCTTCATGCTAGTTTTAAGTTATACACAGCCATTTCAAAATCTGATCAGTTCCTTGCTAATTACAAAAATATTCCCAGAAAAATACCCAAAAAACAATTCGGAAGCTGGCTCCCAAGAAGAATCCACGATATACAAGGTCAAATCCTGATCCAAACCCTCCAGCTGTTTTTGAAAACCCTAACATAATCCCGAAAATCCTTAGGAAGCAAGAAAGACAGGAAAATTTTGCTGATTTAAGTCTTGAAATAGCTTACCCTAGCTGTATTCCGACTCCTGTCAAGGTTTTGTTTCGTTCGGCCCCTGTTTCCCCTAGTTCATCATCTACACCTCGAACTCCTCCTTCCACACCTTCATTCACTGCACATACTACCACTACTGTTGTTTCCAACATTCCAGTTACTCCTGTGATCCCCGTTACTCCAGTTGTTCCATTTATTCCCATTGTCCCACTTATCCCTGCCAATATGGCTAATAGATATGCACCCCTGAAATTACCTGCTAATGCTGGGGCTTTACCTCAAGAGTACCAATCTAAAATCACATATTTTGATCGTACTGGCCCTTTTACTGTCATTCAGCATACTAAAAAGATGCAAGACTATTTTGAAAACTACGAAATAGATGATGATAGCGTGAGAATGAGAATTTTTGTTCAGAGTTTGACAGGTGATGTGAGAACTTGGTTCAGATCACTTGCTGCAAATTCAATAACCACCCCAGATGAGCTTTACCAATCCTTTACTAATAGATGGGAGAAAAAGAAAGACCCCTTGCACATACTAGCTGAATATGATACGATTAAACGAGGTCCTCAAGAGACTGTTTTGGAGTACTGTGCAAGATTTAATAATTTTTACAACACAATACCACAGAACCTAAGGCCTCCCCCTGATCTGGCCTTGTACAAATTTCCAGATGGTTTTGACCCTGATATGGCATATCAGTTAAAAGAAAGAGCTCCTCAGACCCTTGCAGACATGCAAAATGTTGTTGTCAGTGTTGAGGCTAACTTAATTGCCAAGAGAAATAGAGCTAGAATGGAAAGAAGAACCACCTTTAAGGAAGAACCCTCAACCCTTGATCAAAAGCTTGATGTTATTATCAATGGCCTACAAAGGCTAGGAGAAAGAGTAGAAAATGTTGAGAGAAAAGCATCATGGGAAGGACAACAGTCCAATACCTTAAGGAATCCAAATTTTAGGAAAACGCAGAACACAAATGCTGGTAGGTCTACCCAGGACCATGACATAAGACACCCTTTTCAAGATAATTATGTTGAAGGATCTACTTCTAGTGAACCCATAGAGGACACTCACATGAACCTGATGGATCCAAAGGGTGAGCACCAAACTGTCGTGTCCCAAGAAGACCAAAATGAACTCGATTACAATCAGTTTCAAACTAAATTTGGTGAGTCTTTTGATTTTAAACAAGGATATGATACTGCTGTGTATGAAGTACACAAACAATATAAGCTGAGAACTAGGACCATTGACATCCTGGAACCTAGTAAAACAAAGGATGGCAAACAGCCCAACAAGACCAAAGGCAAGGCTGTCATAACAGAACCCGCTGATACAAATGTTCCAAACCCGCATCAAGTGACTGTAGAAGACATAACAGAAATACATCCTTCCAAAGATCAGCCTTTGCCACCTTCTCCCTCGAAACAAAGCTCGAACAGTGTTCCAAAAAACTTTCCTGAAACTAAAAAACCGCAAGCTATCAGTCCTCATAATGCTGATAAACAAGAGCAAATCGCAGATAATTTAAATGAAAAGGAAAAAACTGCCTTTATCAACACCAAGACTACATTGGAAAAACCATTTAATTTAGAGGCAGAAATATCTAAGTTGAAAATATCCATCCCCCTCTCAGAACTTTCCAAACACGATGTATATAGGCAACAAATTCAAAGGTCACTTCAAATTCCAGAAAACAAGGACGATGTAAATATTTTGGATGATTCCCCTGAACTGCTGTTTGGTCCAGAAGTTAATGGAAAGTCAACATATGGACCTATTCCACCCTTCTACATCAGTTTGTATATACATGACAAAGTTTTGCACAATGCTATGTTTGATTCAGGAGCATCGCATAATCTAATGCCCAAAGCAGTTATGGAAAAACTGAACCTTGACGTTACAAGACCTTACAAAGACTTGTACTCATTTGACTCAAGTCAAGTGAAATGTCTAGGCCTCATCAAAGATTTGTGTGTCTCCTTAGTTCAATATCCAAATAAGACCATCCTCATGGATGTGGTGGTTGTCGACATTCCACCAAAATACGGTATGCTCCTATCAAGATCATGGGGAGCAAAGCTTCAAGGATCCCTTCAATTAGACCTTTCCTATGCCACCATTTCGGTCTTTGGGCAACCAAAGAGACTGTATAGAGAAACGCTCATGAAATATGTGGTGAGTAGTGAGAGCAAGCCTGAAAATTTTCCCATTTACTCAATCCATTCCGATATGGATTCCTTTATTTTGTTTAATGATGATACAAATTCTCCATCCAAGAATGAGCCCTTCGCTCCAGAGCAACAAATACACATTTATGAAGAATCAGTCGCACACACTGATAAGACTATCACAACAGTTATTGCAACCAGCATGCAAGAAGAACCTCCCCAAACAGAAATTTCAAGCCCAATCCTAAGTTGATTGACACTTTAGGCATCAACCACAAGCAAGAAATCACATGGTATTTAAAATTTGATGGCTCTGTTAACAAGTTGGGAGCAGGGGCAGGTGTATGGATTCACAATACATATAACAACCATGTAGAAGGTCATGCCTACAGACTGAATTTTAAATGCACAAATAACATGGCAGAGTATGAGGCTCTGCTGTTAGGGCTTAAACTGCTCAAAACTCTAGGAGCCGCAAAAGTGTCTATTTTAGGAGACTCTGATTTAATCATACAACAAATGAAAGGTAATTTTGTTACCAATGATAATAGAATGAGAGCCTATAGGACTGCTGCCACTAATATACTCAATGCATTCACTGATTTCAAGCTTGACAAGATTTCCAGAAATCACAACATTCATGCGCACAACCTAGCCACCTTTGCTAGTACATGCAAGCTGCCTTTTGACCCAAACCATCACTTCACAGCTGAAATAAAACATAGGCCCGCTGTCCCAAATAACATCATAGATTGGCAAGTGTTCGAAAATGATGCCCAGATTAATAATTTCCTTACCCTTGAGCATGAATTTTCAAATATCAACATCGACTTGGATGCTATGACAGATTCGGAACAACAAACAAATGAGAATCAGCAAACAGTAACAGCTGCAACAGCCAAGAAAATCCTGAACCCGACTGTTTTTGACAAAGAAAACATAGAACAGCTGAAACAAATGCATTTGGAAGACACTGCCAAAGAAGAGGCAGAGATCATTAACTTAAAGGATAACTTTCTTCCTGCTGGCCTAACCCCATTAGAAGACATGTTTGACACCAATGACGTTCCTAGAAAGCCAAAATTTCAACCCATTAACACTGATATAGAGGAACACAACATTGGGACAATAGAAAATCCAAAAATGATCAAACTATCCAAAAATTTACCACCTGATCAAAAGCCCAAATACATTGATTTGTTCAAAGAGTTCAAAGATGTTTTTTCTTGGAACTATGAGGATTTGAAATCCTATGACACCTCAGTGATCCAACACACAATCCCCTTAAAACCGAACCATAAACCCTTCAAGCAGAAACTTAGAAGAATCAACCCTATGCTTCTTCCACTGATTGAGAAGGAAGTAAAGAGGATGTTTGAAGCAGGCATCATAGCACCCATCAGATTTTCTGAATGGGTATCCAATCTTGTTCCTACGAGAAAAAAGACAGATGAAATCAGACTTTGTGTAGATCTCAGAAATTTAGACCAAGTCTCCCTAAAAGACCATTACCCTTTGCCTAAAATGGACCACATCTTGCAAAGAGTAGTGGGGCCATCTAGAATTTCTTTGCTAGATGGTTTTTCAAGTTTCAACCAAATACTTGTTCACCCGGACGACCAAGACAAAACAACTTTTACCACACCCTGGGGAACATTTAAGTATGTGAAGATGCCATTTGGTCTTAAAAACGCTGGTGCAACTTTTCAACGAGCAATGGACATTGCATTTTCCAAAGAAATACATGACTTCCTAGTTGTTTATCTTGATGACTTAACCCCATTTTCCAAATCTGATGAATAACACCTCAAGCATCTCAGGCAAATTTTCATGACATGTAGGAAATATGGCATTTCCTTGAACCCCAAAAAGTCTCTCTTTGGCCTCGAAGAAGGCAAGTTACTTGGCCATATAATATCAAAAGATGGGATCAGAATTGACCCTGAAAGAATCCAGGCCATCCTCCAAATCCCATAACCAAGAAACATAAAAGAGCTACAAGCGTTCCTTGGGAAAATCAACTTCCTGAGAAGATTTATTCCAAATCTAGCTGAGCTGATAAGATTGTTAAGCAACATGTTAAAGAAGGATGCCAAGGTAAGATGGTCCCTGGAAACCAAGCAAGCATTCGAAAGTATCAAATCGGCATTGACACAAACCCCTGTACTCACCAGTCCATAGTTTGACAAAGATTTTGTCATATTTTCATTTGCATCTGATCACACGATAGTCGCTGTCCTTTTGCAAAAGGATGAACAGGGAGCTGAAAAACCAATTGCATTTTTCAGCCGAGCCTTAAGAGACGCCCCTTTGAAATACCCAATCATGGAAAAGCAGGCCTACGCACTGGTTAAGGCCATCAAGGATTTCAGAGTGTACATTTTATGTTCACATGTGATTGCCTATGTCCCACATGCTGCTGTAAAAGACATATTGACCCAAGAGGGATTAGAAGGCAAAAGAGGCAAGTGGATTGCAAGCATCCTTGAATATGACATAGAAATAAAACCAACCAAGCTAATAAAGGGACAAGGTTTAGCTAAACTGATGTCCGAAACAAACTTTCAGGCCCTAGACATAAACTAGCTAGACAATGAACCGGAGCTGGCGACTCCACAGATTAGTGAAATATTTCTCCAATGCCCTTCGTACACTGATATTTGCTTTGTATTGTTAAACCTGTGTGCTCCCCCAGGATTTTCCAGGACCAAGAAAAGATTTTTGAAAATGAAGGCTTTAAAGTTTTGTGTTATAGATGGTGCATTATTTTGGATAAATCATGAAGGTATACTGCTTAATTGTTTAACCATGAATGAAACTAACAATGTCATGAAAGAATTCCATGCAGGTGATTGTGGAGGACATCTATATTGGAAGTCCACTGCTGATAAAATTCTAAGGGCTGGTTTCTATTGGCCCTCTCTTTTTGCAGATGTAAAGAAGTTTACCATGTCATGTCACAAATGCCAAATTTTTGAGGGTAAGAGAAAGTTGTTACCCCTACCCCTGAAACCCATCTCAACCGAACAACCTTTTCAACAATGGGGTCTTGACTTCATTGGAGAAATCCATCCCTCTTCCTCATGCTAGCACAAATGGATCCTAACAGCCACTGACTGTTTCACTAAGTGGGTTGAAGCCATTCCCTGCAGACAAGCCAATGACACCATCATTATCCAATTCCTTGAGTGCAATATCCTGTCTAGATTTGGCTGCCCTGAGAAAATCATCACTGACAATGCCGTTGCCTTTAAGTCCAAAAAGATGATCAATTTTCGCCACAGATTTCATATTACTTTGGGCCACTCTACAGCTTATTACCCTCAGGGTAATGGCTTGGCCGAATCATCTAACAAAAGCCTCATCAACATCATAAAGAAAGTGCTAGAAGAAAACAAGAAGAACTGGCACAAAAAGCTGGTAAATGCCCTATGGGCAGACAGACTCTCGAGCAAGAGATCCATTGGGATGAGCCCTTATGAGCTAGTATATGGCATGGAGGCAAGATTTCCTTCATCCTTAGGCATTCCTACTATCAAATTGTTACAAGAAATTTAGGTTGAACCAAATGACATTCAAAGAAGAATCAATTAGACCATTCATCTTCAGCAAACCAGAGAACAAGTTTATGACAGAGCTCAAATTTTGCAAGAAAAGCTTAAAAAGATGTTTGATAAGAGAGCGAAGGCTGAGGATTTCAATATTGGTGACAAAGTTCTGAGATGGGACTCAAGAAGGGAAGACAAGGGCAAACATGCCAAGTTTGATTTTTTATGGAAAGGTCCATTCGTGATTTCTGCTGTTCAGGGAAATAACACATATTTTCTCAAATCTATAGAGGATAGTTCTGTTGAAGTAGGCCCTATCAATGGGCGTATGCTGAAACATTACCATGACCCCTTTTAAGGGACACAATGCAGTTTTGTATATATCTCTGTACAATCTTTTTTGTATATATCAGCACTTTGTTTTTATTTTTGTATAAGCAGGCCGTTTGTTCAAGGAAAAGTAGTAAATTTGTGAAAGACACAGTTTTTAAAGCTCTGTTTCTACACCAGTTTTCAGCAAAGTATCAAGAGAAAAAACTGTCACATTACCAGCAATTCATGGTAGAAAAGAACTATTTGCAGTCTTTGTGCATAATTATCAAGCACGTAGAAGAAAGTAGGCAATGCTGCACAGTTCACAGTAATTCAGTTGAAGAGGAGGTTGTTCATAGTTCAAAGTTTTACATTTTTAGCAACCAGAACAAATGTTTCCAATTTACAGCAACAACAGAAGATCAAGGCAGTCTGACCTGCTGTTCTTGACTTTTCACAAGGAAAAGCCATCCCCAAGTGGAGCCATTGTTAGCCTCCTGTTGCAACAGGGTTTCATATTTCGTGATTGACATTTTTACATGCCAAATATGTCATACTTTGCAGGCTGCAGTTTTCCATATTTCCACAAAATGCCATGAAGTGTGCTAGTTCAAAGGCACTGTTGTATTCCAATTTTGATGAGTTGTTCCAGTTTTGAAGAGTTTTCAATTAAGGGAGGACCAAACAGTCTAATCTTGGTCTCCCTAGGTTTCAATTTCCTGTTTTAGAATATAGAGAATGCATCTGACCAAACAGTTTAATCTTGGCAGATCTGTAGATAGGTAGAGAATAAAAGGGACCCAACTGCTTAATCTGGGCCCTGGCAGAAATAAGTGTAGATTTAGATAGGAAATCATTCAAAAGAAAAAATTGTAAAGCTGGGTCTGCAAGTCTAAGTGCACCCAAATCAAAAGAAGAAAAAATGTTAGGTGAGTAGGCTGGGTAGGTAGCTGTGAGGTTGCAGAATGATGACTTATGATCAATTTTGTGTTACAAAGTGTTTTATCTCTTTAGATCATAGTGCAGACAGTTTTCCCCATCAGTTTTCCCCTTCCCCTACTAAAAAAATGTATATAAAACTCCCCTATGTAAATATCCCCCCCTTGCAATATAGCCATATTTTCTAAAGTCCGGGGAAAAATAGTCCATCTGGGGCTATTTTTAGCCCATCCGTGTCATAGCAGGAGTTAGATGACACCTAGTCATGCTAATAACCTCCCCCCCATCCCTTAAAACCCTCAAAAAACCCACACTTCACCCTTATCCTAAGATTTTGTGCATAAATACATTAACCCGCGCTCATTAAACCCTGTAACCCACTTTCCCTAAGTCTAAAAACCCCCGCCGCGCTATATTTAAATCGGAATATTCCCGCGAATATCCCTGCCCACTAACCCGCCATCGCCCCGTCCTTCCCGCCAGCCGTCCGATCATCCTGCGCCCAGATCAACGACTGGCGGGCCTTCCCGTCTCCCAACACGCCCAAAGGATAGCGTCCGGGAGATGGGCGGTATTTCCACCGTACTCCCACCACGCGTCGCCTTCTGGGCTGTGGCGGAGCCCCTCCCTCCAAAACCACCCAGGCGCTAAGGCGGTGCACCCAAAACCATTTACCACTCCTGTGCATTGACGTCACCTGCCTGCGTCACCCCCCTGCCCAGTCACCATGACACGACACCCGCTTGCGTCACCCTCCTGCCACTGTACCACCGAGTCACCCTGCCACGTGTCTTGCCACATCATCAAATCTGCCGTACTGCAACATCAACTCCATACGTGATGACGTCATCATGCCTGCCACATCATCTTGCTGACGTCATCGCTGATGTCACCCACCGTACAAAGTCCCGTCATGCTGACGTCATCATCAGCTTTTAGCGCGAAGGGAAAAAATCGCACTCTGGAGCCCCAGAATCAGTTTCTGAGGCAGTTTTTGATGAGCAATTTGGCGCTGGATAAAATAGTCTGAAGTGGGGAATCTTTAGGGAATCTTTTCATTATGCAGCCCCCAGCAAGCCCGAAAGGCGCCGAATGACCCGTTTTTCTTCGCGAAGCATTCAGGAAGGAGCCCAAGACAGTTTTAAGGAAGACAAAGCCGAACAACGGCCATTAAATGCTGATTTAACGCATAGCACATCAGAACAACATCCCAATTTATTGTCAAAGAGTATCAGAGAAGGAAGAAGAGCCAAAGAGTATCAGTCGAAGATTTTTTAGGGGCTCGAAGCACCTGAGCATTGATGAACCCCCTCAGCAAAGTCAAATTAAGAGGCGTAAGCCCATCCTTGCCCTCAAATCACAGTTAAAGCTTTAAATGCAGACATACAACAAAGAAGCAGAAACCCATACACATTTATTGCAGAAAACACTGCACCAAGCCACCGAGGACTACATCATTTACTCAGTTTTGATACGGCCGCCCTCAGCGCAGCCCGAGATATTTTCATGCATTTATTTCTGATAGAATTAGGTCAAATTAATCATTTTTTATGACCTGTTTTAGGTCAAGATGTAAAAAAAGCAGTTGTAGAGAGTTTTTCCCCTATATATACCGCTCTCTACATTGTTTCAAGGGTTGGTCAATTGAGAATTTTCACTAGAGACTCGCATTGTATACATGAGTTTTTCTATAATCAAAGATTGCTGAAAGCTTGGAGAGCAAACTGTTTGTTGTAGATGAATGTTTTGAAGACCTGAAGATGGAATCCTTGCGCTGCACCCTGAAACAATAAGTGCATCTTACCTCTGTTTTATTGTTTACCACTGTCTAAATAGCAGGAAGAAAGAATAGCTTAGAATTTGTTTAAATACACTCTATGCTCAATTTCTGCTATTTCTGTATGTTTTCCTCTGAATGAGTTGGTTATGAATATGAATTCCTCCTGGCTCATATTTACCCCGATTCACCTGTGTTTGCCAATTATCTAGGGATATTTTACTGCCCCTAGGTAGAGCTATGTTACCTCCATATGTTAAGCTGATTGAGAGATTCTTATCTGCCTCTCATTACTTAGCATTCTTTCCATCATTAATACCTGAAACATTGTTTCATGTGTAGCTATCTTTCTCCATTTTTCCCTTATTGTGACCGAAGAAATGCACTAGCAGTTCTCCTCCTCGACTCCATGCCCAATGGTTTGAAACTTTCAGACTATGCCTTGCCTCTCTACCTGAAAACATCAATTTTCCCACCAAAAACAAAACAAAAACCCTCTAAACTCAAAACCTAGCCTAAAACCTTTTCAACAAAGCTAAATTTGAAAGAGAGAGCCCTCTCTAATTGTAGGTGGGCTAGAACCTGTAGTCCAAAGTTGGTCTGTGGTTACCTCAGCCGTATCCCTTTTTACAACCTGGGGACAACCTGAGTGATAATAGGTAGCTTATCTAAGGCTAGGTTTCATGTTACCCTCATGGGCTTCCGATATATCCATGGGTACGTGGAAGTGTAGTCCATGCACAGTTCTTTCTAATGCATTATGACTCAATGAGGTACCCACAAGGGTTACAAGGGAGTCCAACCAGCATGACCACCTCTTATATTTCCTACATGCATTCTTCTCTGAATCGTTCAACAACAGATCCCACAGTTTTAGAACACGTCTCCAACATGAAAAACTATATGTGAAAAATAAATGTACAAATGGCCATAAAAAGTGCTCTAAAACCACTTGCTTTACACTTTACCTGTGAGAATAACAAAATTCCAAAAATATGAAACAATATTTCCATAAACATAAAAATATCATATGAATTGAGACAAGTTGCAAAGATATTGTATTATTCAGAAGAAAATTACAATTTAAGTATGGGGGATTTACGCAGTGCATTATATTAGATATCATTTTTGGGATTCAACTGCGTTAAGTAAGTCATTCAAACGTATGACCATTTCCATGAGAGGTAGTCGTAACTGACTAATTTCTCATGATTTTTGAATAGTTCACTTAGCACTCATTGCATCGAGTGATGCTCACAGGGGTGAAGAAGTGGGATTGAAACTAGTGAAATGTGGAGAACGAATCACATAGCATCAATCATCACTTCCGGGGCTTGCACCCGGTAACCAGGACTTCCCAGGAGGTCACCCATCCCAGAACTCCTCTGGCTCAAGCGCGCTTAACTGTGGAGTTTTTCCCCACAATCAAGCCCACTTAGCTTGCTACCCCATTTACAAAACCTTAGCAAGTATTGTGCCTCATGAACCATTCAAGTAGAGATCCCTTGACTCTTTTTGAATTTAAGTATGGGGGATTTACGCAGTGCATTATATTAGATATCATTTTTGGGATTCAACTGCGTTAAGTAAGTCATTCAAACGTATGACCATTTCCATGAGAGGTAGTCGTAACTGACTTACTTAACGCAGTTGAATCCCAAAAATGATATCTAATATAATGCACTGCGTAAATCCCCCATACTTAAATTCAAAAAGAGTCAAGGGATCTCTACTTGAATGGTTCATGAGGCACAATACTTGCTAAGGTTTTGTAAATGGGGTAGCAAGCTAAGTGGGCTTGATTGTGGGGAAAAACTCCACAGTTAAGCGCGCTTGAGCCAGAGGAGTTCTGGGATGGGTGACCTCCTGTGAAGTCCTGGTTACCGGGTGCAAGCCCCGGAAGTGATGATTGATGCTATGTGATTCGTTCTCCACATTTCACTAGTTTCAATCCCACTTCTTCACCCCTGTGAGCATCACTCGATGCAATGAGTGCTAAGTGAACTATTCAAAAATCATGAGAAATTAGTCAGTTACGACTACCTCTCATGGAAATGGTCATACGTTTGAATGACTTACTTAACGCAGTTGAATCCCAAAAATGATATCTAAGAAAATTACAATGTTGACTTTCGTCTTCGATGGGGCAACCTCCATTAGAGTAAAGTTCAATGACAATAAGACTTTATGATTCTTCCCTTACTATTTGTGACTATTTATAACTTTATGACATCCAAAACCCCAACTATTAGTGGTCCCTTTCTTAATATAGGTTAACCACTTTATTTATTCACTATGGCCCATTTATAACTAATTGTGGTCCCTTTCCTATAATGTGGGTCAAACACTTACAATTATTATTAATGCAGATAACTACTTACGGGCTTTATTGATTCAACCAACTAACTATAACTTTTACAAGGCCCCTTGGGCTTATTACATAAATAAAGGGGTTAGGTTTGGACCCTAACAGAAGGTGAAGGTTCAAATATTCATCAGTGGACTGCCAAATTATAATTCAAGGATTATATTGAGTATAATGAGTCTTAGTCATTGGAGAAAGTCATGGGGAAGTTGAAGTATTGTTATGAGTATTAAAAGAGAAATACTAAGCCTAAGAGTGACTAGAAAGGTATTGAAAAGGCTAAAGTAAAATCGCCTCTGAAGCAGGAAATAACTCATGATGCGGGTGAGAAAGAAAATGTGGCTCCTTACAAGAAGTTTAACGTAGTTGAGAATGGACATGGATCTCAACCTGGAGAGAAGAAAAATAAGATTAGTGGCACATAACCATTTATTTGCTAGATATTTGGAAAGGATCACTATAAGAATGATTTTCCATTATATCAGGATGGCAGACCTTAGATCTACACTGCTCACAAGGTGTAGATAGTTGGGGAATGCCAGAAATATGAAACAATATTTCCATAAACATAAAAATATCACATGAATTGAGACAAGCTACAAATATATTTTATTATTCATAAGAAAATTACAATGTTCGCTTGCCTCTTCGAGGGGGAAGCTTCCAACAGAGGAAAGTTCAATGAAAATAAGACTTGATGATTCTTCCCTTACTATCTATGACTATTTTTAGCTTTATGACATCCAAAACCCTAGCTATTAGTGGTCCTCTGCTTAATATAGGTTAACCACTTTATTTATTAACTATGGTCCATTTATAACTAATTATGGTCCCATTTCTATAATTTGGGTCAACCACTTACAATTATTATTAATGTGGATAACCACTTATGGGATTTATTGACTCAACTAACTAACTATGACTCTGACAAGGCCCCTTGGGCTTATAACATAAGTAAATGGGTTAGGTTTTGACCCTAACAGAAGGTGAAGGTTCAATATTCATCAATGGGCTTCCATTAGAATTCAAGTATCAGATTTAGTATGATGAGTCTCAGACATGGAAAAAGTCATCGGGAAGTTGAAGCATCGTTATGAGTAGTCAAAGGGCAAGGCTAAGCCTAAGAGTGACTAGAAAGTTATTGAAAAGGAAAAAGGAAAATGGCCTTCGAAATGGGAAATACCTCATGATGCAAGTGAGAAAGAAAATGTGGCTCCTTACAAGAAGTTTAACGTAGTTTAGAATGGACTTGGATCTCAACCTGGAGAGTAGCAAAATAAGGGTAGTGACACATAACCATTGATGTGCTAGATATGTGGCAAGGATCATTGCAAGAATAATTTTCGTTGTATCAGGATTGCAGAGCTTAGATCTATAGTTCTCACAAGGTGCAGATAGTTGGGGGTGTTGGTTAGAGCATTCCTTGGATTTATGCAACATTTGATAACGTGTAGGCAAATCACCAGGCATCTATTATTGAGATGGATGGTAAGATTTGTGATCGATTCTTTTTCATTTCGATTGGTCCTTGATCTAGCTATATTTATGTTAATCTTGACATGGTGGATAAGTGTGGCTTGAGAAAATAATTGCATGCAGATTCTTGGTTGGTGTAGTTGCCTACAAGGAACAAGAAAAGAGCTCATCATTGGTTGAGAACTTGTGCATTTGAGCTGAATTTTATGCCTACATAAGTACATCTAAATGTGCTTCCCTTGGTTTCATACAATATCATTTTGGGTATGGATTGGTTGTACCTTCATAGGGATAAGATAGATTTCCATGAGAATTTTACTGAGTTCTTAGATGATAATGGAGAAAAGAGAATCTTACAGGGAAAGAAGAAGTCGGAAATGATGAGAATGGTTACAGTTATGTAGATTGAACAAAGTTGAAATAAAGGGTGTGTATTATTTGTAGTGCATGTTTCCAAAGAGAAAGGGAAGTTTGTTGAGGATGTTGAATTCTTAAAGAGGTATCTAGTTTTGCAGCAGTTTCACGATGTTTTTCTAGCAAATAATGCAAATTTACTGTCTCATAGGGAAGTGGAATTTTCTATTGAGTTAATACCAAGAGCAACACTAGAATCAAAGGCACCTTATAGAATTAGTACTCCATAGTTAGTGGAATTGAAGCTGTAACTTAAGGAAACACTTGATAAGGGATACATTAGGCTGAGTGTGTCACCATGGGGTGCACCAGTGTTATTTGTAAAGAATAAGGATGGTACTCTCAATTTCTGCATTGATTACAAGTAGTTGAACAAGGTGGCGATCAATAACATGTATCATTTTACATGGATTGATGACTTGTTTGATTAGTTGAAGTGAGTAGTAGTGTTCCCAAATATTGACTTGAAATGATGATATCATCAAGTATGCATCAAATAAAAGGACAACTACAAGACCACATTCCATACTAGGTATGGGAATTATGAATTTGTATTTGTTCCATTTGGTGTTACTAATACTCCAACTACTTTCATGTGTTTGATGAATAGTGTGTTGTGTCCTTATCTAGACAAGTTTGTGATAATATTCATTGATGACATATTGATATATTCTAAGAATAAGGAAGAGCATTAAGAACACCCAGTAGTAGTGTTAATATTTTTGAGAGAGCATCAGGTGTATGACAAGCATAGTAAGTGGAAATTCTTTTAGACAAATGATCAAAACTTGCGACATGTTGTTTCCAAGGAAGGTATAGTAATGGACCCAGAAAATATCAAAGCTATCAAGATACTTCACGGGATTAGCAGGTTACTACAGGAGGTTCATCACGAACTTCTCACATATTTCCTATCATATTACATCTTTGCAACAAAAAGGGAAGAGTTTTGAATACACTAAGAGTTGTCCAACTAGTTTTGAGCAGTTGAAGCAATTTCTTAGAAATGATTTGGCTTTGAAGATTGCAGATCCTAAAAAAGAGTTTGTGATATGCACATATTCTTGCAAGAGAGGAATTGGTGGAGTATTGATGTAGAGGGACAGGTGTTTGTTATGAGTCAAGGAATTTGAATGAGCATGAGTAGAACTATGTGACTCAGAAGCTTGAGTTGGTAGATATCATTCATGCGTTGAGGATGTGGAGACATTATTGTCTTGGCAACATGTTCATCTTGATGAGTGATCACATTAGGCTAAGATATTTGTTTGACCAACCTAATCTAAATGCCAGGTAAGATAGATGGTTAGCTACTCTCAATGAGTTTGATTTTGAGATTATGTACATCAAGGGAAAGGAGAACGAGGTTGTAGATGCTCTTGGTATAAGAGTGTATGTTAATTGCATCGCAACAGTGAGTTCTTATGGAACAGATTTATAGGAATGGATCTTGCAAAAAGGACAACATGAAGACAGGTACCAATAGTTGAGGCATACGTTATAGTAGCACGGCGTAGGTGATAGGGATGAGGAGTATTATCCCACGACAAATGGATTGATTAGATTCAGGAACATGATTTATGTACCAGACGGTAGATAGCTTAAGAAGATTATATTGTGGGAGTTTCAGGTTAAGTCATATTCAAATCAACTAGGATATTAGAAGACAATAACAATAGCTAATAAATTCTATCATTGGCCAAACTTGAAGAAAGAAGTGGTTGATTTTGTCATGAGATGTTTGGATTGTCAGTAGGTAAAAGTAGAGTGTGATCATCTAGGTGGTTTATTGCAGTCAATTCTGATTCCATAGTGGAAATGGGAGCTCATTTCCATGGACTTCATTATAGGTTTTCCAAGGACATCAAAGTATCACGATTCCATGATGGTTATGGTTAACATGTTAAGGTAGCTCACTTCATTACAGTTAAGTCTACGAATTAAGCAAGTGAGGTAACTCATATTCTCATCAAAGAGATAGCGAGGTAGGATGGTGTTCCTAAGAAGATTTTATCTAACAAAGATGCCAAGTTGAGTTCTAGGTTTTGGAAAGAGTTATTTGTAGTTTTGGGGTTAGATTTGTGTTGTCGTTTTGAAAAAATATTGGCATTATGATTCAGGTTTGGCGCTATGGCACAGGTGTTGTACTTGATGGCAACTCACTCAAGTGACAAAACCATGTTCAGGCTCTCAAAATGATGGAAAATAAGGGGTTCGCAGGTGCCCCGTTCATAAGGTGCGGACCCGCAGGTACACCGACCAAGAAGTGCGGTCATACCTGCAGGTTCTCTGTTCAAAAGGTGCGGTCCCTTAGTTCACTCACTCCAATGCAGATAAGCGTGCTCACATGGGGTTTCTTATGTTTGGCCCTTGGTATTTAGCCCGTCATTCTTGATCCTATGGTTTTGGCCCGTGGTAGAGGATCTAAATTAGTGAATCCCAGTTTGGATCCCTTGTATTGGTTTTCAATGGTTTTGTCCCATGGTTTGAATAAGGGCTTGCCTATAAAAAGGAAAGGAGATCACTTGGCTAGACACTTGTGAAAAAAAAGAATATCTTAAGATCTGAAATTTTGGGTAATCGGTTTTAAAGGCTAGATCTAAATCAAGGTGAAATTGAAGGCAAATCTATTGATAGGTCATGATCTCTCGGGCGCATGATCAGATCTGTGGATCTGACTCTCTGTGGCACATTGGAGGACTGTTAATTTGGCCCTAATCAGAGGTTCGCAGGCGATCCACGGCGTGAGTGCAGGGGTCCGCAGCGCAGGAGAAGGCACAGGTGTGGGGATCCACAACGCAGTAGAAGGTGCAGGTGCAAGGTACGCAGCTCAGAAGAAGGCATAGTGCGGAGGTACGCAAGGAAACAGAAGAATCAGTTGCGGAGGTATGCTATCAGGCAGACAGTGCAGGTGCGGATCTGAGCAGAGGTACGCAGGGCAACAGAAGGAGGAGGTGTAGAGATACGCAGAGCAGAAGACTGAAGAGGTGCGGACCTGTGTAGTTTAGACACAAACGAGCTGCGGATATTCGCATGCCTCTATTGGTGAAGTTGCAGACCTATCTTGAAACATTTGTTGGCTGTCTTTTATCTATTGCTGCAGAGTTCTGGGTTTAGATTTCTGGTATTACTTTTCTGTTTACAGCATTCTGAGAAGTTGGGTGATCCATTGGTTAATTGTATAAGGAGATTGGGTGATTCGCATGTACTTGATGATTATTTGATCTTCTTGGATCCAGTCTGAAAATTAATGAAACGTGGTCCTTAAAGAAGTAAAAGAGCTAAGGGGATTGTAGCTCCCTTCCAGGAGAGACTAGAAAACGAGAGAGGGTTGTAGCTCTCTGTAGGTTGTAGCCTGCGTACTGGTAAAGGACTGCACCAGTACAAAATCATTGTAAAAGAAGTTTCTAATTGAAAGAAGATAGAGACATATTGCAGCAGGTGGTTTTCACCCACATTGGGTTCCCACCTTATATCTGGTGTTCTTTGGTGTGATTATATGTTTTTCTTGTTCTTGCTCATTATTATATGGTACTGACATACAAACTAATGATCAATATTTGAAGAAGAAATTAATTGAAAAGAATTTAATAATACTAATTCACCCCCCCTCTCAATATTATTTCCAACAATTGGTATCAGAGCAGGTCCTTCTGAAGAAGCTTGATCGCTTGAAGGAAGATCTATCATCATGAGCAACTACAAGAGGGAAGCATCAATCAGGCCACCAATTTTTGATTGGATAAACTTCGTATATTGGAAGGTAAGAGTTACTGCCTATCTTCAATCTCTGGGTACAGAAGTCTGGGACATCATAGATACAGGGTATACTTTTCGATCAGCAACTCCTATAGATCTGGCTAAGAAGAAGAAATATGAAACAAATGCAAAGGTGGTCAATACTCTATTAGGATGTCTATCTCAATCAGAATTTGTCAAGGTTATGCAGTATAAATCCACAAAAGAAATATGGGACAAGATTGTTCTGAGCTATGAAGGAGATGATCAGGTAAAATGAGCAAAACTTCAAACCCTCAGAATTCAGTATGAAAATCTCAGAATGTACAATGATGAAAGTGTGGCTAACTATTTTCTTCGTGTAGATGAGATTGTTAATTGTATGAAAAATTTGGGTGAAGAAATAAAAGAGGTTGTTGTGGTTGAAAAAGTTCTAAGATCTTTGTCCCCTAGGTTTGAATCTAAAGTTTCTGCAATATAAGAAAAAGAGAATCTACAAAGCCTTAAAATGTCACAGCTGCACGGAATTCTAACTGCTTATGAAATGAGGAAAGGAGGTCTATCAGATAGAAGAGAAGCTGCCTTCAAGGCTTCAGGCAAAGGAAAGTACTATGAGTCAGGAGAAGAAGAATAATCAAATTTTGTCAGAAATCTTCAACGGGGTACTGGAAGATTCAGAGGTAAGCTACCTTTCAAATGTTTTGCTTGTGGAAGAGTAGGTCACTATGCTGCAAAATGTCCTCATAAGAATAAGATTGACAAGGGGAAGGAACCTGTTAGATGGAACAATAAACAGAATGAAAATAAGAAAAGCTATTACACTCATGAAGACAGTGATGGACATTCAAATAGTGATGAAGATGAACGAGGTAATGGCTATAAACTTTTAATGGATTTTGAAGATGATGATTACATGGATGCTATAGATGTGGATGGCTTTTATGAAGAGATTTCTAGACTCAAAACATGTTTAGAAGAAAATAATGTGATCATTGATACTTTGTGATTCCAACTTGACGAAAAAGAAAAATTTCTTGAGAAGTTAGAATGTGAAATTGTTGGCCTTAGAAAAGAAATTGAGAAAACAAAGGCTCTTAATCTTAAATTTGTTAAAGGATCTGAAACTCTTGATGAGATTATCAATGTACAACATTCTCCACTAATCAAGACAGGTCTGGGGTATAATGGAGAAACATCTCAAGCATCCACCTCAAAGAGTTATCTCAATGTAGCAAGAAGGAATGAGCAAAAGCCCAATGGAGATCACCAGGTAAAACAGGGATGAATTACATCAAGAATAAACAAAGACTACCAGGTAAATCAGGGGAAAATCCACTTTAAGGATGAACAAAAGCTACAACCAGCCACAGGTAAAATCTTCTCAATTTGCCTCAAGAATGGATGACAATAGAAACTACAATCATTTGGCAGGTAGAGTTGATAATCGGAGAAGTTTCTTCAATGGCCAATGTTTCTCTTGCCATAACTTTGGCCACAAAGCAGCTCAATGTGTTGCCTATAAAACAATCATGACTAGAGAAGCTCAAAAACAAAGAAATATGACTGGGATCACGAAAAGGACTTATAATAACTTTTCGGCCCTTGAAAATGAAATTGAATGTTCTATTTGTAATAACTTTGGTCATGAAGATTCTGAATGTAGGAGCAGGTTTTGGCAGACAAAGGAACAAGCCTCAAGTACCAGAACATGGAGAATAAAGGAACCACAACCAAAAAGATGTGGGATAGCTTTTTATGCAGAAGGACAAGAAAATGGTACATCGACAGCGGATGTTTGAAGCATATGACAGGTGATAAAGAAAAACTTGAATCATATACTGCTTTAAAAAAGGGAAAGAAAGTTTCTTTTGGAAATGATACCCCTGCAGCCATAAAAGGAAAAGGCACTGCTCAGTTGAAAGAAAATGTCAAAGCTAGAAATGTTTTATATGTTGATGGCTTGAAGCATAATCTACTGAGTGTTAGTCAGATGTGCGATCAAGGAACCGAGGTAATATTTCGATCAAATGGATGTAGTGTTCGTGATCTTGATACAAGAAAAACAGTGATCAAAGGTAGAAGAACTCCAAATAATCTATACATATTTGAAGAAGGACAACAACAATGCTATTTGAGCAAGGATGATGAACATTGGTTATGGCACCAGAGGTTGGGGCATCTAAGTTTTTCACAAATAAGGAAAGCATGCAAATACCAGGCAGTTCGTGGTCTTCCATATATCAAAATTCCAGACAACACCATATGCAAATCATCTCAGTTTGGTAAGCAAACCAGAACTAACTTCCCTGAGAAGGAAGGATCAGCCAGCAAGCCTCTTGAACTAGTCCATAGAGATGTATGTGGTCCATTTAAGACAAGGTCACCTCGAGGAGAAGAATACTTTATATTATTCATTGACGACTTCTCCAGGATGGTTTGGTTGGGACTTATGAAACACAAGGACGAAGCATTCGAAAAATTCAAATCTTTCAAAGCCTTGGATGAAAATGAATTAGATCACAAAATTAAGTGCCTCAGGTCTGACAGAGGTGGGGAGTTTACCTCAAATGAATTTTTTGATTTTTGTGAAGAACATGGAATAAGAAGGGAATTATCTACAGCTAGGACTCCTCAGCAAAATGGAGTGGTGGAAAGGATGAACAGAATGGTTCAACAAATGGCCCGTGCTATGCTTGATGAGTCTGGAACTCCCGCAACCTTCTGGGTTGAAGCTGCATTTGCTGCGGTTGTTATTCTCAACAAAACAAACGTCCGAGTGAACAGCACTCAAAATCCTCATGAGCTCTGGTATGGTGAGACTCCTTCGGTAAAGAATTTCAAAATTTTTGGAAGCAAATGCTAATATTAAGAATAATGATGAACAACTTGGCAAAATTGAACCTAGAGAAAATGAAGGCATTCTCCTTGGTTATTCTCCCCACAGCAAAGCATATAAGTGTTACAATAAAAGACTTGGAAGAATTGTTGACAGCATTGATGTAGTGGTTGATGAAAAAGGATACATTCCTAGGCAAGTAAATTATGAAAACATCGAAGAGGATGAAGACTACCCTCCAAATCAGACTGAAGATGAAGAAGCGCCAGAGGAACATACAAGGATAGAAGAGAAGACTCCATCCAGGTATGTTCAAAAGAATCATCTAGAATCTCAAATCTTGGGGCAAAAGGAGGCAGGCGTACAAACAAGAAGAACAATTGTAGAAGCTTCAAGCTATTTGGCATTACTCTCCTCCACTGAACCAAAAAATGTAAGAGAGGCATGCAAAGATGAATGTTGGGTCAAGGCAATGGATGAAGAACTTGAGCAGATCGAAAAGAACAACACTTGGGAGTTGGTTCCTAGACCAAAAGCTAAGAATGTCATAGGGACAAAATGGGTCTTCAAAAATAAGTTGAATGAAAATGGGGAAGTAATTAGAAACAAGGCCAAACTTGTTTGTAAAGGGTATGCTCAACAAGAAGGAAAAGACTTTGAAGAAACTTTTTTCTCTAGTTGCAAGACTTGAGGCCATCCGAATGTTCCTTGCTCTCTCAATCTTTCAGAAATTCAAAGTATTTCAAATGGACGTGAAATCAGCCTTTCTGAATGGAGACTTAGAAGAAGAAGTATATATTGAGCAGCCAGATGGTTTCATTCTTGGGAATGATCCAAATCTTGTATGCAGACTGAAAAAGGCTCTCTATGGTCTTAAACAGGCTCCAAGGGCTTGGTACTACCGTTTGGACAAATATCTTCATCAACAAGGTTTTTCGAAAGGATCAACAGATAGCAATATTTATATAAAAATTGAAAATGACAAATTGCTAATACTTGTTGTGTATGTAGATGATATTATCTTTGGCAGCAATGAAGAAGCCATGAGTCAAAGCTTTGCCTTGGTGATGCAGAAAGAATTCGAAATGTCTTTGCTTGGAGAGCTGACATATTTTCTTGGTCTACAAATCCAACAAAATGAAGGCGGTATCCTTTTGTCTCAAACCAAGTACCTCAAGCAGATTTTGAAGAAGTATGGCATGGAAGATGCAAAACCAGTATGTACCCCCATGGTTACAGGATGCAGCCTCAGTACAAATGATGAATCAGTAGCAGTACATCAGCCAACCTATATATCTATGGTTGGAAGTCTACTTTATTTGACAGGTACCCAACCAGACATCATGCATGTAGTGGGAATAGTTGGAAGATTTCAGGCAAATCCAAAGGAAACTCATCTTCAGGCAGTGAAGAGAAGTTTCAAGTATCTTCAAGGAACTCAAAAATATGACTTATGGTATCCTAGAGATACAGATTTCACACTTCATGCTTATATAGATACAGATTGGGATGGAAGCGTGGATGACAGGGAGAGCACAAGTGGTGGTGCATTCTTTATGGGTTCCAGATTAGTATCTTGGTTCAGCAAGAAATAGAGTTCGATTGCTTTATCTACAGCTGAAGCAGAATATGTGGTTGCTGCATCTTGCTGCACTCAACTTCTTTGGATGATGCAAACCTGGCAGGATTTTCAAATCACTTGTACACCACCTATCTCCATCTTATGTGATAATACAAGTACAATCAGCATTTCAAAGAACCCAGTCGTGCATTCAAATACCAAGCATATACCGATCAAGTATCATTTTCTTAGGGAACAAGTGCTTGAAAAAAAGGTCAAGTTGGAGTATATTCCTTCTAAGGAACAAGTTGTTGATATACTCACCAAACCATTGCCCAGGGAGACCTTTGAATACCTCAGGAGAAAGCTGGGGGTAGTTGATGCATCATCTTGTTGTTGAATCTCACCTGTTTCAGAGATTGTTGGTTGTACGCGAGTTCATATGGGGTCTACGTGTACATTTGTTGGGTTATGGATTGGTCGAAGTTCAAATGACACAGGTTCAGGGGGAGCATATATAATGCATTGTTAGCATTATGGTAGCACAGAAGGAGAACATGGATACTGATCTGAATATGGCTGCAATATGTCTCTATCTCTTTCATGGTCATTTATGGTGTATGGTGGATTATGGTTCTTCTTGAAGAAATTCTTTTTCTAGACCTGGTCTATAGTCAGGGGGAGCATGATCAGAAGAGCAAAGACTTAAGCATGCTCTCAGGGGGAGCAAAACCGTTTGCCCTTGATGTCAAAGGGGGAGAATGACATTGAGGATCTTGAGGTTGCCATCAAGTCCAAAGGGGGAGATTGTTGGCATTATGATTCAGGTTTGGCACTATGGCACAGGTGTTGTACTTGATGGCAACTCACTAAAGTGACAAAACTTTGTTCAAGCTCTCAAAATGATGGAAAATAAGGGGTTCGCAGGTGCCCCGTTCATAAGGTGCGGACCCGTAGGTACGCCGACCAAGAAGTGCGGTCATAGTCGCAGGTTCTCCATTCAGAAGGTGCGGTCCCTCAGTTCACTCACTCCAATGCAGAGAAGCGTGCTCACATGGGGTTTCTTATGTTTGGCCCTTGGTATTTAGCCCGTCGTTCTTGATCCTATGGTTTTGGCCCGTGGTGTAGGATCTAAATTAGTGAATCCATGTTTGGATCCCTTGTATTGGTTTTCGATGGTTTTGTCCCATGGTTTGAATAAGGGCTTGCCTATAAAAAGGAAAGGAGATCACTTGGCTAGACACTTGTGAAAAAAAGAATATCTTAAGATCTGAAATTTTGGGTAATTGGTTTTAAAGGCTAGATCTAAATCAAGGTGAAATTGAAGGCGAATCTATTGATAGGTCGCGATCTCTCGGGCGCATGATCAAATCTGTGGATCTGACTGTCTGTGGCACATTGGAGGACTGTTAATTTGGCCCTAATCAGAGGTTCGTAGGATCCACGGCGTGAGTGCAGGGGTCCGTAGCACAGGAGAAGGCGCAGGTGCGGGGATCCACAGTGCAACAGAAGGCGCAGGTGTGAGGTACGCAGCTCAGAAGAAGGCACAGTGCGGAGGTACGCAGGGAAACAGAAGAACCAGTTGCGGAGGTACGCTGTCAGGCAAACAGTGCAGGTGTGGATCTGAGCAGAGGTACGTAGGGCAGCAGAAGGAGGAGGTGCGGAGATACGAATAGCAGAAGACTGACCAGGTGCAGATCTGCATAGTTTAGACACAGACGAGCTATGGATATTCGCATGCCTCTATTGGTGAAGTTGCGGACCTATCTTGAAACATTTGTTGGCTGTCTTTTATCTATTGCTACAGAGTTCTGGGTTTAGATTTCTGGTATTACTTTTCTGTTTACAACATTCTGAGAAGTTGGGTGATTCATTGGTTGATTGTATAAGGAGATTGGGTGATTCACATGTACTTGATGATTATTTGATCTTCTTGGATCCAGTCTGAAAATTAATGAAACGTGGTCGTTAAAGAATTAAAAGAGCTAAGGGGGTTGTAGCTCCCTTCCAGGAGAGACTAGAAAACAAGAGAGGGTTGTAGCTCTCTGCAGGTTGCAGCCTGCGTACTGGTAAAGGACTGCACTAGTACAAAATCATTGTAAAATAAGTTTCTAATTGAAAGAAGATAGAGACATATTGCAGCAGGTGGTTTTCACCCACATTAGGTTTCCACCTTATATCTGGTGTTCTTTGGTGTGATTATCTGTTTTTCTTGTTCTTGCTCATTATTATATGGTACTGACATACAAACTAATGATCAATATCTGAAGAAGAAATTAATTGAAAAGAATTTAATAATACTGATTCACCCCCCCTCTCAGTATTATTTCGAACACAAACACCCTCCAAAAAATTTCTTACACTTGAATTTTGGAGCCTGCCATGGATCTTATGATAGATATTTTCATTGTCACTTCTTGGTCAGTCAATGCTTTATTGATTCTTTGAGCTTTCTTATGGATCGTAAGTGTCGAAGTCACCTACTCACACATGCTCAGTCCGTAATGCATTCATGAAAGAATTCCTTCATGCACACTTGAATATGCATGGAAAAATCCACTACGATAGTGCGTGTGTATTTTTCATCCCATGTCAGTAGTAAGTGTGCATTGTCATTCACAGTCCCTCACTTTGTTTGCGAGCGTACTTCTATTTCGGTGAGTTTATTCAATTGTCACCCATTATGCACTTTCATCTTGGTAAGTGACTTTTTCATGCTTACGCATGTCATTTATGCTTTCGTTCACTTTAATTAGTGTCATTTTCATGTTATATTCACCCTAGAATGTGTTTTTTTCAATGTTGTTCACATATTGCAAGTTTCGTTTGCACTTTTCTTGTCATATCGCAAGTCTCATATTTTGGCATGGGAATTGTCACTTATTGCCTAAAGTGGATTTTTGGATTGTATCAAGGGGTAATGTTTGTGATAATGATTTTTTCTTATCATGAATACATGTTCCACACTCAATTCCAAAGTTTCAAGCATTTTCGCACAAGTGTCGTCACTATCATCGCAAAGTGTAACTTTATTGTTGCACTTGGGGAAGCCATTGCAATGTAGTCACATCAAGGGAAGTATGTTTTCCATGAATTCTGAATGATCAAAGTTGTGTCTTCAATTTTTATAAGTGTGTGATCATGGTCAAGTTTTTTCCTTGTTCTCTTCAGCTCATTGGTTACACACTTAGCCTCATCTGAAAAATTTCACTCTCAGGAAACTTGACCGCACTCAACCTTCCTGAACTACACATTGCATAGTATTAACCCTCAATCCCTGACCTTTCCTATTGTAACTATGCATTTCGCAGTCATAGTTCCCAGCTTTGACCCTTGAGCTCCAGAATTGCGCAATTTTTTCCTCCCGATCAACCTTAACTACGCACTACGCAATGTCAAGCCTCAAGCTTCTAGCCTGACACCTTGAGTTGTGCAACTACACAATCCTTTCCATTTTTCTCCCTCTATAACTATGAATTGGACAACTTCAAGCCTCAATATTCACCTCCTATGTTCCCCAATTGCACAGTCACTTAGCCTAGACTCTCAGAACTCCACACTGCACAGTCTCAAGCCTCAAGCCTCTAGCTTGAGACCTTGAGTCTCTCAACTCCATAGTCCCTCTACCGAGGCCTACTCAACTACACATTGTGCAATCTCAAGGCTCAAGCTTCCATCGTGAGTCCTTGAGTCCCTCAGTTATGCAATCCTTTGACCCTGGCCATCTTGAACTGCACGTTGTGCAGTATCAAGCCTCAGTCTTCAACGTTCACCCTTGGAGCTACACCATCCATAAGTTAGTCACTAGTTCCATCCTTAACAAGTGATTTCATGAAGCATATTAGAATGGAGGTTTATTAGACTTATGTCATCTTGTCATCATTGGTTTTCAATTGCAGGTATTCTATTATTTCATGACAGGATGATGATGAAGTAGATGGAGAACACGACCATGCTAGAAGATACCCTTATAGCTAAAAATACAAGTTGATCCATTAAAAGAATATAAAGGGACATCAGTTTGAAAAGGTCACTGAAGACCAAGACCACATTGGAGACTCCTTATCTTCAAGTCATGAGGAGGAGGAAGAAGAAGAGCATGTTCCATATATCAAGAAAATAGAATGGAAGAAGCAACAAAGAGTGACTTGACACTACCATGTCATCATGCATTCCATATCACTAGTGTCATTTCATGTCATGTCATCAGTGTTGGCTTAGTGGGTCCTGACCCAGGTTCAGAGTTAGTTTTTCTAAACAAATCCCTACACTACTGGCCCTTTCGGCGTCAACCCATGGAGCACAGACTGAAGTCTCACCTAAAGCAGTATGGGGGGATGCTAGAACCAAGTTTCTGCTCGCAGAGATTAGTGTAATGTTGATTTATTCCCTAAACCTACCTCCGTGCATATCGATAAGCCTTTAGGGCTTATCGATATAAACTCCCTTAATCAGCTTCTATACCTCCACAAATGTTCATGACTATCTTTTACGGACCCTAAACAGGTGAATCAACCACTTACACACCTCTGTGATTACTCTTAATCCTGTATTTACCTAGATCAGTTTAACTGTTCGATAACTTTAACATGAAACAAGATATTCTTCGCGTAAATAGTTACTATTACTTGTGTTCGTATGGCCATATAAATCATGTAAAGTCATGCATTAATGCAGTATTAATTCATAAACCCATCATTCATCATAACATAATAGTGCATTCAATCATAATAGAAGTAAATAGACAAACACAAGAATTTCTGGAACAATATCTTTATTAATACTTTAGTTCTTCTTATAGACTCAAGACTTCCCTGCGCACTTAGCTATAGGGGTCCGTGCACTCAGTTGCAAACTCTAGTCTATGCCTCTACGTACACAGCTGCAGAGCCTCTCTTATACTCTAGGACTTCTAGCTCTTTTCTACCTACTGACCCATTACATTCATCTTCATCATCACTTACTTGCCTTAGACTCTCTAAGGATCTCCTACTTATACAATCCCATGCTTCGCAAACCATGGGTAGATCTATAAAAGCCGACACAACTTACATAAAAGAAGGGTAAAACCCTTTATGACACTTTACTATCTACATGCTCCATGACCACAACCTACCGAGACTTTATATTCTATATAACAAAACTTGGGATTTTTGCCCCAAAACTTGGGCTTTTGCCCCAAAATTGGTCCTAGGGAACCTTGTCCCAACAGGCCCCCAACACAAAGATCGTGACTCACCCTCGAGTCACTCTAATGGAATGGAGATCTTACTATGAAGGCCTCCCAACTCTACTTGTTCCACTGCTACATTAGTCACACTCTGCGTGGCTGCCTATTTGATCTGCTCCACCAGGTGCTCTGTTGTTGGTCCCATACTATCTGCCTTGATTTTCTGCTACATTCTTTGTAGGCTTGCCAACTTCTCCTCAATGTTGGCGGAGATAACATAGGCCTCATCCAGCTGAAGCCCTAATATGGCCTTGAGGACCACCTCTTTCCTCTATGGTGTTTCCACCTGTTCAAGAAATTGCTTGGGCTCATGCAGCTTGGCCAATCATTGTGTTATAGTGACGGTGCGCATCGTCACTCTCGCTTTGTCATACCTTTGCTGCAATTCATGGGCATCTATGTTTAACCTCTACAGGTTAGGATCTTCTTGCAGAGCTATGACTACCTCCATGGATTGCTCAAAGAGTGTGGTGCAATCCACCACCGTGGCATCCACTATTGTGATTTCATCCTTCACAGTGGCTTCGCACTGTTCTCTGACCTCTGGTGGAGATGAAGGTTGTGACTTCAACACTAACTCTGTGATTTTCATATTTAGTTCAAATTGAACCTTCGCCACTTCTCTCTTCGCGTCACACACACCTGCAACCAACTTCCTGATCTTCACTTCCAATGATGCTTCCTCTAGGATATGCAGTTTAGGGACTGTTCTACATGCCTCGGCTACCACGGCTGCAAGTTGGTCATTCTGCGCCTGAACTTTCTTTTGGGCCTCCAGCACTGCTGATTTCTCCATGAACATATGCTCATTGTTGACTTTGTACTCACTGATCAGGCTTAGCGCGTGCTACTCCTAGGCCTTAACTTCTTCTATCACACCTACTTTCAGTGTGCGAAGAAACTCATTGGGAAGCATAGCCAGGTTGAGGCCAATATTCTTCAAAGTGTTGAAAATATCCTTATCAGTGGCTGCCTCCACGCTCAAAACTCCATCACGCACTGCGACTGCCTGGAGATCCAATGACCGAACCATCTCTACTACTTGAGTCATCCACAGTACCAAACTGGTTGATGTCACGCTGCTCTACATTACACTTTCCTAGAGTCTAGTCATTTGGATCTACAGCTCGTGCAGGCTTGTATGGATGGTGTTCAGTGCTTGCTTTTACTATTGATCAAACTGTTGCAGTAGTTATGCTGTTATATCCCACACCTTGTCTCCAATTTCATCCAAGTCGCCATCCGTGAAAGTAATCAGATCTAATGACGACTTGGTGGCTTTCATCTTCTTTCGTGGTCCTTCCTTTTCCTGCTCCATGTACCACTTTATTTGAAAGGGAGTTCTTTCCTACTGCTCACCGCTACCTTGTTCTAACCACTCTTCTTCCTCTATTTGGGGCGAAGGAGACTTCTTACTTCTTTTGGAGCTACGATCTTCCTGCTCTGCATGTTCCTTCGCTGCGTGCTCCACTTCTACTTAGGCCTTTTCCTTGGCCTCTTTCTTCCTCTTCTCAGCCAACTATTGAACCTTCTACTTGGCCTCTTCCTTTTTCTTCTTCTCCATGGACTTTCTAGTCCCTGTGGCCAGGTCAGAAGGAGAATCCACTCTATTGGCCAATGCTTGATGACTTCTTCAATAGCGTCATCTGCAACAAGGTATGGTAGGTCAAACCATTTCTTCTCGGGGTACTTTCACACCCGGATGTAGACATGGTGCAAGTCCGCTTTGAAATTTGCATACCTAAAAGGTTACTCAAACATGGTTGGTGACAACCACAGCTTCTAGTTGATGGCCATGCCAATACTTGCCTCCATCAGCACCCAAAGGAATTTGCTCTCTATGACCCACGCAACATCTTTGGTGGCCCAGAGAGATGCAAACTAGGTGGCTTCTAGTAAATCCTTCTCCACTCAAGTAAATTGGCTATCCTCTGAAAATCCCAGGCAATGAGCACTATCAAAAGAAACAACCATGAATAGTGGAATGTATTACTATCATTTTGTGCCTCTCTCTAATTCATGAGGAACTCGCTGCACAGGTAGCGCACCTAGTTTAACTATACGCCCTCCACACACTGATCTCCCAACGAAACCACTGGTGCCAACATCTCGTCTGCGCTGCACTTTCTCATAACCTTTCTAGCCAAAATCTGCATGGCAATATTGACTACGGGGTCAGTGATTGAAGTAGGTGAGTCTTCGCGCGGCTTCTTTAGAAGTTTAAACTTGTCCTTAATCTTCTCAGCGAGGTCACACTCGCTCATATTTCCGCCAAATGCCTTGGCTAGATTCAATCTTGAATGGGGAAATAGTATGATCTAATGGATCAGGATATCAGTGATGGGGATCTATGCATTAACCACAAGATCCCATCATGCGCGAGGCACAACAACTGCTTAATGAAAATCAGGTTTATATTTGACCGATGGTAGTGGGGCACCCACAACAGGTTCAACAACCTTGACTTGTTGACTCTGCGAATCCATCCCATAGGCTCCAACGCGGTGACACCAGATTCTTTGTAGAAGAGCCTCTACATGAAGGTGTCAGTAGCAAGGTGGGGGAATCACTCATGGTCTGCTAAATCCCACTCTTTGAGCTTTAAGTGTGGGATCCGCGCCAAGCGCTGACCTTCAAAGGTGATGTTCTCCAGCAACAGGGGTGTGTTGAGGAGGAATTATCCTACATCTAGGTCCTTCAAGACCTTCACTTTGCCCTTGAGTGGAGGGATCACTCTGGTATCTTAGAAATAGGGTCCACCCCTCAATATCAATATCTTTTGCACCCTCCTCGGTCTTTAGATTTACTGCCTTCCCCTTCTCCTTCGCACTCAACGTTTCTCTCCTTTGGGCCTGGGTAGCTACATGTTTCCTCGGTAACTCGTGCACCAGCACTGACTTCTTTTGCTTGTCCTTCTTAGGCTTGACCTCCTTTTCCGACGTAGGCTTCGATCTATGTGACCTCAGTGTCGTATGCATTGCAGCTAGAACCTCCATATTCATCACTTCTGGAGTAGCTCCCTTAGAGGCGATAGCTACCCCAGTACTAACAGTCTCTACTGGCGCGGAAATTATGTTGTGGATAAAATGCTCAGTGTCTATAGGTAACTTCTCAAATATAGAAGTAGGGACCAAGTCCACATAAAACTGAGGATTCATACACACTCGACAACTCTACACAGAAATTCATAGAATGCAAAGTGTTTTTCATTGGACGTCAATGTGTAATTTATAGGAAATTTCAAATTCAAATTCGACCATTCCCCCCAAAATCCGTCTATAAATGCTAGATTGGTGGCAGATTTCCAAAGAATTTATTCTTAAATTCAGCCTTAAATGCTGCCATCCCACTTCTCTTAACCGTCTCCTCTGTCATTCAAGAACAGTGATGGTAATGGTCACTTTTTGGCTGCGCTGCATGGTCTCTCCTTCTATAGTGTAGCTCCCTTTGCACTTCTTTTAGTACTGTGACACCCTCGTGTTTCATGCAGAGCCCCTGTTGTGTAGCTCTACACACTGGGTAGTGTAGTCTATAGTCCCCCGCCTCCTTGCAACTTCCTAGATCACTAAGACTCTACTACCACCATGTAGTCATCGGGCTAGATCCCTGGTGTACGGCTTCAATCGGCTTCCATTTACCTTTCCCGAAAATCAGTCTCCATTCAATTTCACAAGTTGAACTGCTCCACCATCGGTAATCTCTTTGATAACATATGGCCCCAGCCAATGCATCTGAAATATTAATAGAAACTTATCAAACTTACTATCATATAATAAAACTAAATCATTTACCTTGAAGGTGTGCAGTTTGATGTGCTGATCATGCCATGCCTTTTCGCATTCCTTCTGAACTCGCTGATGGAATCCAACCAAAACCTATCTTCCTCAAACTCTGTTAGCTACACGAGCCTTTCTTCTAAGGCTTTGCAGTCCTCCATTCCTATGAACTCTACTATTCATAGACTAAACACAATGTACTCCATATGCACACAACCTCTACGCCATAGACCAGCCCAAAAGGTGTCTGACCAATAAGCTTCTTACAAGTAGTTTTGTAAGCCCATAATATTGCTGGTACACGCACATCCCAATCATTCCTATGCATATTTCAAACATTTGTCAGCACACCGTCCAATATTTTATTAAACACTTCAACCATCCCATTGGCCTGAGGATTATATGGCGTACTCTTCTGATGATAAACTTGGAATTCTTTTGTCAGCGTGCTGATTATTTTGTTAAGGAAATGTGTACCGCGATCATTCATCAAAATCTTTGAGCAACTGAACTTGGTCAATGCATATTCAAACAAGAAATTCACTATTGTTGCCTCTGTATAGTCCTTCATGGGTTGTGCTTCCACCCATTTGGTCAAGTACTCGGTCGTAGTGATGATAAACCACACACCTGTCTTCTTTCTTGGAGATTGAATCGGTCTTACAAAATCAATTGCCCATTTCTCAAATGGTTGCAACGATACCTACAGATTAAAAAGCATCTCATCCCTCCGTGATGGCCTGCTAGTTCTCTAACATGCATCAAATGCCCAAAAATATGCTTTGGAATCCTTATGCAACATTGGCCACCATAACCCAGCACGTAAAATCTTCTACGCTATTGCTTTTCCTGCATAGTGGCCTCCCGCAACCCCTCCATGAGCTTTGGCTATGATATTTTTCATTCAAAATCAGGCACACAGCGTCGCAGTATCTCATCTAATCCCATCTTATATAAGTGGCATGCAATAACAGAAAAGTTTGTCATGTGCACTACCAATTCCTTCTTCTGTTGACTCGTTTATCCTTCTGGAGTCATTCCTGTAGTTAGGAAGTGGATAATGTCTACAAAGTGATTGTCGGATACGCACACCACAAAGAGTTGCGCATCTAGCAACCCTTCCTCTAAATTGGTAGACTCCTCTCCTATTTCAATGTGCAACAGATGATCTGGCCCTGCATTCAATCACCATGGCTTCACAATTACTTTGAAATCATACTCCTAAATCAACAACATCCATCTGCATATCCCCCCCCCCACCGAACACAGGATTCTTGACTAGGTATTTTAATGTAGAATGGATTGTATACATCTTAAAGTGTCCACCTAGCAGGTAATGTCTGAACTTCTGGAGCACATACACCATAGCCAGCCCTTCGTGCTCTATCGTCGAATAATTCTTTTCAGCCTTAAACAACTTCCTGGTTGCAAATGCTATAGGGTGATCTAATTCCCCTTCACCGGCCTGTGTCAACACTGCTCCCAATGCAATACATGAAGCGTCTTCATGCACATGAAATTCCTTATTCCAATCCGGGAAGGCTAGGATCGGAGCGGTGACCATTTTTTCCTTCAATACATCTTGACTCTATTGACATTCTTCATCCCAACAAAATGTAGCATCCTTCTTTAATAGATTTTCCATTGGCGCAGTAATCTGGGCATAAATCTTGATGAACTTTCGATAGTATCCAGTATGACCCAGTGTTGCGCACAACTATTTAACACTTCTTCGAACCTCCAAATTAATTATAACCACAATCTTAGCAGGGTCCACCATTAATCCTTGTCTTCATACCATATGACCCAACAAGATTCTAAAAGGGATGCAGAACAAATATTTATTCAAGTTCAGTGTGATTTGATACCTTCGGCTTGTATCTAACATCAAGCGCAAACTAGCTACATGGAAATTTACCAATCCAAATACTATCCAATCATCAAAATATACCTCCAAAAATTTGTGAATGAACTCTTTGAACGCCGAGATGACTACATGCGAGAAGATCATCGATGCATTTTTAAGCCCAAAAGGCATTACTGTATACTGAAAGCATCCCCACTTAGTTGCGAAGGTCGTCTTACTTCTGTCTTCTAGTGCAATCTTTATTTGATGGTACCCAGAGAACCCATCAGTGAAAAAATATGCTTCTTATCCTCCAACATTATCCAATACTTCATCTGTGAATGGAGTTGGGAAACGATCATGAACATAGGCATCATTGAGCTTCCTGAGATCTACACAAATTCTAATTTTGTCCTTTTGCTTCTTTTCTTGAACCACCATTGGACTCACCCAATCAGATTCCTCCACCATTTTCATAATACCTGTTGCAAGCATCTTGTCTAACTCCAAACGAACCTTTTCTTTATACTTGGGGTTAAGGGGATAAGGCCTTTGCATAATCAGATTTTCGTCCGACTTCAAGGTAATCTTCATGATGCCTAACTCCCCTATTATTCCTTTCAAGTATGAGAACTTTGTAGGGAACAAATCCTGGTATTCATGGAGAAACTCAGTGACCTTATCCACCATAGCATCATCCTAGTAGTCCCCTATCTTCGCAAACTTTGGTTCCGCCTCTATGCCAATGTTTACCTGTTGGGTTTTCAGCGACGCAGTGATATCTAGATTCTCTATTTGTGGTACATCAACTTCATGGTGACCTTCTACCTCTGGGAAATTAATGTTCCTTGGATCCTCATCTTCTTCTTCAGCAGTCACATTATAGCACTCCAACACATGGTGCAGCTGGGTGGTCCAACATGGTTGAATAAGATCCAAGGGATCCGGAGGTATTCTAAATATTTCTGCCTTGACCTCCTAGAATGCTTCATCAATGCATCTGAATCCATCCTCAAAGTTGAATGTCATCAAGAATCCCTGTCTCAAAATATCCCATTCGTTAGTGCTATGGCGTAGCTCTATTTCCAGGTACCAATTCATTGGTATTACATCCAAAGTGTGACAGAATAAACGCACCCACTCTGGTTGCGGCTCTATTCCATTAGCATCAGTCTATTTTGATAAGTGATCACGTGGATCATTCCTTCCATCATACTTATCTGTTAGCCAAAATTTTGGGCGACCAAACCGCAATCTCATCATTTTTCTGTATTCGCACCATCCATCAAAATTGTCTTTATGTGTACCCCACCACCTTGCAGGCGTAGCGCGCAACACCAAATCCAAGGCTTGGAAGTGATGCTTTTCTCGGACTTCCCTTTCAAATGCATCCAAAAAATTATCTGCCTCAGTTTGACCATCATAATAAGGTAAAGTCCTTACCTCCAGTGATACATAATGCAGCGATTTAGTCATCATGTTATAACGCATCATAGATACTTCATGCAACCTATTCTTCCAGTGCTTCAACACTTCATCTGAATCTAATGTACATGAAATTTTCTGGTCCCATGCAATGCACCCATCACCTATCAGGTTAACCCAATCCTGATCTTGCGCCGTTATCTTATACATTTGGTCCAAATCATCATCACTTTCCTCATAATCACGTACCAGTTCAGTATAGCGTGGTCCTTCTGCAGGGTCCAAAGGTACTACTACGCGAAGCGATTTCCTCTCAAATGACATTGTCCACCTCTTCATATTGATTACCCCATTCATGTTGATAGCCCAATCAATTCCTAGGAGCGTGGGGTAAGGATTGTTATCATCAACAATTTCTATTACTTCAAAATCGGCCAATGTGCTTGGGCCTTCAATATCTACTGTCACTCCCTGCAATCTTCCCATGGGGATAATCTTTTGTTGATTTTCCATTCTCAATTGAATCGGAGACCACTGTAGTGTAGGTCTCCCAATTCTCTCCCATGTTTGTTTAGGAAAAACATTTGCATCTGACCCAAGTTCCAAAATAACTTGGTCCATTTCATATTCTCCTATTTGCACGATGAGCCTCATCTCACGCCCAGTTCTTGCCTTATGCTTACCAATTTTTTTAACTATGGGAGGTCCTTCAGGAGCATTTTCTTTACCGACACATTTATTTATCAACTCCTGTAATCCTTTCATAGCCTTGCTATCACATAGCAGCTTCATACAGGTCTCCAAGAACATGGTAAGCATGGATGGGTCCATTTCTTCTAATAGCTTATCCTAACCTCCTAAGGTAGATGCCTCAGTGAAGCTTTTCTTCACTTCCATGAACGTTTCTTTCGTGCGCTGCAAATCAAACCCAACCTCTTTTTCTGGACCTTTGCATACCCAGTCACTTTCTTCAGGTTGCTTTCCTTTATCCTCGCTAGTCGTCATTTCACTTCGCAGCACGATACTCACATTAGGATCCTCTTTGCAAGGTTCAACCCTCAACATTTGTAGGTTTTGGGTGGGCTATTGAGGTTGCGCCCTCTTAACCTGCATCTTAGCTATTTATACAGGGCAGTCTTCTACCGCGTGATCAAACTGAGTACAGTATCGGCACGACAGGCATGTCGAGCTCGTACACTCTCTTGCGTAGTTTCCTGACACTCTACAATTATAACAAATAACTTGTCCCTAACCTCTACCAGGTCCTCCTCCTCCTCAGCCTCGTCCATGTCCCTAATTTCCTCCATGCGCTCCCCGAACGCCTTGATTTATCGGCCGATTCTCTGTTTTCATTCAATACGTGGGCATTCTCTCCATCATCAGCTCATAGCTACTGCATTTAATCTCATCATGGTACCCTAATCTGCAGAAGTTGTAGAAGAGTTGTTGCGATGTCTACAGAAATTTCTACAGCAAGTGACAATTGTCTGTTACATGTTTTCTAGCTACCTGAAAAATAGCGCACCACAACATGGGCCCTATACTTGGCCCTACTTGATATTCCGGCCTTAGAGGCATTGGCCCTCCTCCCACAACATAATTCGTGAAGACAGGGCAGTGATCTTTATCATGTCCTTAGCTCTTACATTTTAGAAACCAAACTTCTTCGCACACCTCTGGCTGAGACGCTCTATCTTTCTTTAGACTTTGGAACTCTAGGGAAAAATTTTGTAACTCTGTGTGAATCTTTTGAACTCACAAAGCAACATCTTGAATCATTGTCTGATGCAATCTCATCGCAATTTCCAGGGTTTCCACCTGGGTCCCAATCTTTTCTCGTGATAAACCAACCCTTAGGTGAGGCAAGAGCGAAGCTACAAAGCATTTGCGGTGCTACCCATATGTAAGATTCATGTTAGATTTTTTGATCTAGAATTTCAATATTTGATCTAGCTCCTAGGGTGTCTCGCCAGGCCTCATCATGATCCTTGAATCCAACGACTAATTGTGACTCAGACTTGGGCCTACTAAATTCCTTACTTAGCACAGTATGAGTGTCCACCAATGAAGCCAAGGGGTTATCGATGTAATACTTAATGTACCATGTTATCACGTGATTATGTTGAGTAGTAACCAACTACAATTTCTTCATATGATCATCTGTAATATTCTGGGTTGTCCACACGGACTTTGCAACGAACCAAAACTGGTCTAGGTCCACATTTCCCAAGCCCTTGAAAATGATCAACTTCGTTGTATTTGACATATTGGATGGTGGCGGAGGTGGTGTCGGTGTGGGCGAAGGTGTATGTTGTGGAGGTGAAGGTGGAGGTGGTGTGGGTGGGTGAGGTATTCATAGAAACCCTTTCCTTATTAACTAGATATCACTCTATAGTGAAGCCTGTGCTTCTCCTTTGTTGTCACTCAGTGGAGGCAATCAGTGGGATATATTCATGGCCTGTACTCCTTCTATCCATGAATAACTTTCCACTTCACATAGCTCTAAACATCAAGATAATGGCATAACCCTCTTTTCATATAAGATCATCTTAATCCAAGAATTCAAAGATTGTAAATACTTACCTCGCAGTCCCTTGAAGAAGTGTCGCTTTGCTTTGTTGTAGTTGATTGAGGTATCAACTATGAATTTTGTCACAAATCCTCCTATTAAGCAATCAAGCCAGTGATCAATAGCATGCACGATCTTATCTTCAGAGACTTCCAATCTTTGCACTAGCTCCGAGGTCCACACTATTGGACTGTCAAGCCTCCACCTTCCCTGGCTAGATTAGATTATCCTAACCAACTAGACTACAATGGAACCATTTGTTGGCTTAGTGGGTCCTGACCCAGGTTCAGAGTTAGTGTAATGCCGATCTATGCCCTAAGCTTGCCTTTGCGCAGATTGATAAGCCTTTAGGGATTATTGATATAACTTCCCTTAGTCAGCTTCTACACCTCCACGAACAATCACGACTGTCTTTCACGGACCCTAAACAGGTGAATGAACCACTTACATGCCACTGTGATTACTCTTAATCCTACATTTACTCAAATTGGTTTAAGTGTTCAATAACTTTAACATGCAACAAGATATTCTTCATGTAAATAGTTACTATTACTTGCGTCCATATGGCAATATAAATAATGTAAAGGCACACATTAATACGGTATTAATTAATAAACCCATCATTCATCATAACATAATAGTGCATTCATTCATAACAAAAGTAAATAGACAAACATGAGAACTTCTAGAATAATCTCTTTATTAATACTTCAATTTTTCTTACAGACTGAAGACTTCCATGCGCACTCAACTGCGGACTCTACTCTCGACCTCTATGCACACAACTACAGAACCTCTATTCTACTCTAAGACTTCTTTCTCTTTTCTACCTACTAACCCATTACATTCATCTTCATCACCACTTACTTGCCTTAGACTCTCTAAGACTCTCCACTTATACAATCCCATGGTCTGCGGACCATGGGTAGATCTATAAAAGCCAACAAAAGTTTCATAAAATAAAAGTAAAAACATTTATGACAGTTTGCTATCTACGTGCTCCACGACCACGAATTGCAGAGACTTTACATTTTATACAACAAAACTTGGGCTTTTTCCCCCAGAACTTGGGCTCTTGCCCCAAAATTGACCCTAGGGGACCCTGTCCCAACAATCAATCATCATATGCCACACCATTTTTATGGAATATGTAATTCAACACTGGAAACTTTATTGTAAAAGTGGAAGTCCAAAAGTCATCCATGTAATGTGAAATGTCATGTAGGAAGTCAACATATTATAAGTAGAGTTGACTTCTGGTTTAATCATTAAATTTCTCAAACCCTGTGAGTTTCCAGATCTATGTAATAGGTGGATGTCCATATGTTTTCCATTTTTCATCTACCTATATATCTTGTTTTCCTTCAAATGCACTGGAACGTATCTTACCATGGTTGTAGCTACATAATTTGTAGTTAGTTGTAGAATTAGTCCAATTTGGTAGCTATATAAATGTTTTGGATTAGATTTCATAAAGAAGCTAAAGGTTATAAACTTCAAATTATTTATACCTTTTAATTGTATCTGTGCATATCTGGAGTGACCTTATAGCTTGAAAACATAAAAATATTATTACAGAAAAGATGGAAATGAAGGAAGTGTAGTTTCAGAAAGAGGAAAATTTAGGACCTCAATAGAACAAGCCCCATATTTTTCTCTTGTTGGACTCTTGTGTGATCTACATCAAATAGTCTCAATACCCTTCACAATAAATGCATTAGGCACACAATAGATGGAAATAATCTCTTAACCCTCCTAAAAACATATTAAAGTTGAAAATTCCAATATTAAGAGTAGAAGGAAAGGTTATATAGGCCTTAATTTGTACCTATTTTAAAGGCCCATGAGTGAAGAAGGGCAACAAGGTCACTAGAACTATGGATTATTGTAACATCACTGAGTTAAAAGTTCACGTAATAAAGTTTAATAAAGGAAAAATAAGACCAAGGTCATGGGACACGTATTCCAATATGAATGTTGGAAAAAGCACTATAGTGGGAATCACTTTCAATTTGTTAATGGCTAAGGAAATTGGAAAAGGTATTGGCAAAGGAAAGGAGGAATTAATTGGCATTTATTTATGGAAATAAAGGAAAATAGGAGAAAAGGAAGGTGAAGGGACACATATTTTCATGAGAGGGTAATTAGAAGAAAAATTAAGGAAAATGAAGAAAATAGAGGCCTCAATGATAAAAAGGATTTTGAGGATCAATTCACAACTTTTTGATAGTTTCACTTTGGAATTAGTTTCAGAGAAATAAGAGCAGCAAGAGGACAAAGTAAGAAAGAAAGTAGAGAAACGAAAAGGACAAGCAAGGAAAGCAAGGAGAAGGTTGGATCTATAACTTTAGCAGGAGGATTTTGCAACTAATAGGTTGCATGTGTGGTTTCCTATTTGACATGTGAAGGCATGGTACATGAATTTGCTCATTTGGTTTATTTGTTTTCAATGACATAGGTTCTTTTGGGTTTGATAGTGGTTTCATCCTTTCCTTTCCATTTCCTGGAGAGCCATGGTGTGATGGGATTCATTTATGGTTGAGCTTTGGATTTTCGAAAGGTTTTGGATCTAGGTGAGGTGGTCTCTAAAAAATTCCCAAGGGTTGGGGGTGGAGATTGTTTTCTCCGAGAATCCCCTAACAGGTGGGTGGAGACAAGAAAATTCCTCACATGATGATGAGGGAATTCTGAGGCATCCAAGCTTGTTTTGGTTTTGTGATCTCTTGACCAATTTTGGATAGATCATGGAAGTTTGAGGGTGGAGGTATTTAACCTATAGATTCCTTTGGTTGTTTATGTCTTGGATTATCCCATGAGATCCCACACTTATGCTTGGACTATGGCATGAGGGTGATCCCTGACTTGGTTTTCTAGTGCATATGTTAATAAGAGTTATTTTCCTATTTCAATTTATGAGCATTTTTACTTTTTATTATGTTTCTTTGATGGTTGTTCTATCATGGTTAATATATTGGTTATATGCTCGTTATAAGCATGATTTATTATGTGTACCATTTATGGCTCTTGTCACGAATTATTTATTCATTTATTGGTTGATGAATGTATGGACTAATTATTGTGCTATGTGGAGAGGTCATAGAGCCTTCTTGGTGATTCTCAAACGAATCTTAGACTAATATGCATTCGTGACATGTAGCATACATGTTTTCCATGTGTTTGATGAAATGTTTGTTATGGAATATGCATATCCTTGGTCATTTCTTATTCGAGTTTTGTATGAAAAACTTTGTCATTATCTAATTTATCATTCTTATAAGTTATGGACAGTTCTAGGCGTTGTTATGGAGGCTGGCTTGGAAAAGTGGCTCAAGTCTTGGGACCACACCCTCTGAACTAGATATTTTGGGCTATAACTGCATGAAGTTAGTGTTGTGCATACAGTTGGAGGACTATAACCACACTCAAGCCTTTTCATGCATGTTGTTGGGGTTTAAGATGTCAGAAAAGCAACCCAATTTAGGTTTTAGTCACCCGGGGTGGTCCTTTAGCCCCCCTGAGTATCCTGTAGCCATGACAGATGTTAGTACGTGTTAAATTTGTCAGCCCCACTTCCATAAATAGAGCTTGTAGGTCTGGTCATGTTATAGTGGCACTTTACTGCACATTTATCCAAAGCTCTTGTAAATGTTGGGTGGCATTGTTACAATTTGGTGTCAGAGCCTCCAGGTTCAAACACTTAGACAGGATGGTATTGTATCATCATGGTGTTGATGTTAAGACTCTTGATATTTTGATTTCATTTTATATACATATGTTGTGCTAATTTGGATTGATTGTGTAGACAAGATAGCCTCCCTTGAACTTCACTGAGGTATGTTTGATCATGTTTATGTTTGGTTTATCTAACATGGTATGTTTTCATGAGATAGGGGATCAGAGATGACAATTATAATGGTGGATTACAGTTCACATGACTCTCCTTATAGATCAGTTGAGCAGGATGGGAAAGAGTATTCTCTTCACATAGCAGATACCTTGAGAAGTCTCAATGCATAGATCACTAGTTGCAAAGCATATAATGATAGGATCATTCAGTCATAGGAAATACTTTCCAGGGAACATGAAATAAAATTAGAGCTCAATGTAGTGACCCTTTAGATTAGGTCATATTTGCAGAGATAGAGGCATCCACATAATAGTTATGGACAGGAAGACAGGACTAATGGGGCATATGGTAGAAGTTCTCATGGAGGGCACAAGTCAGATAGGAATGACACAGTCAAAGGTGATAGATGTGGATACACCTAATAGGAGAGGTATTTTTTATTGGTTTTACTCTAGTTTAGATTCATATAGGCATTTTGGTCATCATCGTTATCATTCCTACAGGATGAGTGAGAGGGGATACTTTCCATGCGAGTTCAAGAAATCCAAGTCTCCTACATTTGATGGAGAATTAAAAGAAATAGAAGATGCAAAAGAAAAATTGCTTGGTATGAAAAGTTATTTGATCTGCATGATTATATAGAGAAAATGAAGGTCGGGATAGCTATTTTCAATCTCAAAGGAAAAGTAGACAATTGGTGGGAAGATGTGAAGCAAGTTAGAGGCATTGGTACAGAGGAGTTGATTTGGCATGAATTCAAGAGACTTTTCCAAAAGAAGTATTTTTCAGAGAGGTACTATGATAGTAAGGCCAAGGATTTATATGAATTGAAGATGCAATCTATGACAAATGAAGAGTACATGGCTAAGTTCCTATAGTTGATGAGGTATGTGCCATATCTTAAGATGAGAATATTTTATGCACTTGACGTGTGAGAATAACATAATTCCATAAGTATGAAATAGTATTGCCAAAAACATAGCAATATCACATGAATTGAGAGAAGTTGCAAATATATTTTATTATTCAAAATTAGATTAAAAAGTACACTTGCCTCTTCAAGCGGGAAACCTCAAATAGAGCATAGCTCAATTGCAATAAGACTTTATTATTCTTCCCTTGACATCTATGACTATTTATAGCTTCAAGACATCCAAAACCATAACTAATATTTGTCCCTTGCATAATACGGGTTAACCACTTTATTTATTGATTATGGCCCATTTATAACTAATTCTGGTCCCTTTTCTATAATGTGGTTCAACCACTTACAATTATTACTAATGTGGATAACCACTTATGAGCTTTACTAACTCAACTAACTAACTATGACTTTGACTAGGCCCCTTGGGCTTATTACATATATAAAGCGGTTAGGTTTGGACCCCCACATGCCCTCCCCCATCAAAATCAATCTTTTCCTCAAGGCCACAATTGCGAAAACTACTGAAGAATAGTGGTTGGTTCCCATGTCGCATCTTTAGGAGAGGTGTCACTCCACTTAATGAGGGCTTTCTTGATAACGTGGTTGCAAATACGTATTTCATGAGTATTGAGGACCTATTTGGGTTAGAGCCAAAGTGATCCTTACTCATCTAATTATGGAAGAGTTTTTTGAACCCAACAATTGTTCCCCACAAATTTCTTGAGGCAAGATACATGGAAGACTGGGTGGATTTTTGAAGTAGTCAGCAGGGCTAGTTTCAAAGTGACTACTCCTATATGTTGAAGTACCTAATAAGGCCCATAAAATTTTGTTGCTAGTTTCTAGTAGTCCTTTTCTCTGAGAGAGATCTACTTATAAGGTTGGACTCGCAGGAACACGTAGTCACCTCTTCAAATAATTGTTCAAAATGATGTTATTTGGCATGTTGCTTCATTTTATTATGAGCTTGATGTATATAATATTTGAGATGAGTGATCATGGTGTCATGATTCTGCAAGAGCTGATCACATGCTTACAATTTGTAACATTCAGGGATATAAGCTGGTGAAGGTGGGAGTTGGCCATACACTACCTCATATAGTGCCATCTTGGTGGCTTCATTATAGTTAGTATTATACCACCATTCAGCTAAAGGCAACCACTATACTCATTGATGTTGCTTATCTGAGTGAAGAAACATAGATAGGTCTCCAAACATTTGTTAACTTATTTTGTTTGACCATTGGTTTGGGAATGATATGTTATACTTAGTTAGAGTTGCGTTCCATGTAGCTTAAAACTTTTCTACCAAAATTTTCTAGGGAAAGTGGGGTCTCGATCGGACACAATGGAAGTCGGCATGCCATGTAGTGTCAAGATTTGGTCCATGAAAACTTGAGCCACCAATGTTGGGGTAAATGGGTGTGGTAGCATGAAAAAACGAGCATATTTGGAAATTTTGTCAATAACCACCATTATGGTTGATTTATTTCTTCAATTTGGGAGACATTTTATGACATCCATAGAAACATCTATCCAGATGGAAGAAGGGAGTGGAAATAGTGTTCAGGTTCCTGATAGCTTGGTCATTTCCCCTTTGTTGCACTAGAATAGATCACATTTGGCTACAAAAGTAAGAATGTTGTTCTTCATACTGGTCCAAAAGAAAGAGTTGCATGCTCATGCATAAGTCTTCTCAAAGCCTAAATGTCTATGACTAGAGAGGAGTGAAACTCTTCCAAGATGTATTTTTTGAGGGTGGAGATCAGGGATAGAACTACCCAATCCTTGTAGCGAAGAACCTCATCCTTAAAAGAGTATTCCTCTAAGGAATTAGGATCTACACTTAATATATTAATGAGTTGGAATAGAAAGGGGTGAGAGAACCATTCTTGACAGGCCTCTTCAATCCAATCTAGTATGGGTATAGAATGGGATAAAAGAGTGTCGTCATCCTCAAATTGGCACGATAAGGAACCAGTCACTACATTGTCATGCCCATTCTTGTAAATTATCTCATAATCATATCCCAAAAAATTTTGGGTCCATTTATTTTTTTGTGGTGACAATAGACACTTCTGTGAGGTAATATTTTAGGCTATGACCATCAGTGAAGTTTTGAAAATGACTCCCCAATAACTATGGTCATCAAGTGTCTATTGGACGTAAGATAGCCATCATTACTTTCTCATATGTAGATTGACCAAGATGCTTACCACTAAGTTTTTGACTCGTGAAATTCAATGGTATACCTTCTTGTATCAATATTGCACAAATGCCCATATCGTAAGCATCACATTCAATCACAAAAGGTTTTTTAAATTCTAGTAGGGCCAATACTAGAGTGGAGTACATGGCCTGTTCGAGGGCCAAACAGACCTGCTGAGCTACATAAATTGAAAGAAATTATTTTTTCTTGATAATATTAGTGAGAGTTTGGGAAATGCGTCCATAATTGTGGAAAAAATTGTGATAGTAGCCCGTGAGACCCAAGAATCCCCTCAAACTCTTTAAGGTTTTTGGTTCATGCCAATCTTTCATTTCTTAAATATTTTTCAGATCATCCCTCACTCCTTCACGACCCACAATGTGTCCCAAAAAATCGACTTCTTCCATGTCAAAGGCACACTTGGATAATTTGAAAAATATTTTATGATCTTGGATCAGTTTCAACACCTATAAAAAATGTTTTACTTAAGTTCCCCATGTTATGTTGTAGATGAGAATGTCATCAAAAGAGACCAAAATGAATTTTCTGAGATACAGTTTCAGAAGGTGGTTCATGAGGCTTTGAAAAGTGGATGGGGCATTATAGAGACCAAATGACGTAACCAAGAACTCATATTGGCCTTCATGAGTCCAGAAGGTTATCTTAGGAATTTCAACTTCCTTCAATCGTATTTAGTGATAACCTGAGTGGAGATCTAGCGTGGTAAAAAATTTGACACCATGCAATTCATCAAGAAAATCATCAACTACTGAGATAGAAAATTTGTCCTTGATGGTGAGCTTGTTAAGGGCCCTAAAGTATGAGAACATGCACCGTTCCCTGTCTTTCTTTAGAACCATGACCACTGGAGATGAATAAGGATTGGTGTTGGGACAAATAACACTAGCTTCAAGGATTTCCTTGATGATTTTTACAATTTCATTATTTTTGATAAAGGATATTGATAGGTGCGAACATTTGGTGGTTGGGTACCCTAGAGCAAAGGGATGTTATGATCATGTTCACCCCTAGAGGCTGGGAGCTCCTTAGGTTACTCGAAGACCCACTGGTAATGATCTAATACCTATTTCATATAGAGATGAATGGGAGGAGTGGATTCAATGTCATGAATGGCATTAAATTGTGTTACTATCCCATGATGGCCCTTTTTTAAGATCTGCTACATTTGATGCAAGATGATGATATTAGGAGCACCTTCCTAGACTCCTTGCAATGTATGAGTGTGGTCATTCTAATTAAAGCTCATATATAACTCCTATAAGTACATTATGATAGCGCCTAATGTGTGAAGCCATTCAACATGGAGGACAATGTCACAACCTCCCATTTCAATGGCAAGGCATGTGTGTTTTGAGGTGATAATCCCCCATTTGAAGCTTAATATTTTCACAATGGCCTTCACATTTCATGGTCCCCTCATCAACGATAAGGACTTAGAAATCTAGATATAGTCTTAACAAAATAATGAACTTCTTCTACTATTTTCATATGGACAAAGTTATGTGTGCTACCATTATCAACCAACACCAATACTAGATGATGTTTAATAAAACCTCAGATTTTGAGAATATGGGGAGAAGAAATGTCAGTCAGGGCATGAAGTGAGATAACGAGCTCATATGGCATAGCTAGAGTATCAGCATCCAGTTTTTTTAGGGTTTCACCCTCTTCCTCCTCAGTCACTTCAGTGGATGGAGCTTCATCAATGGAGGTGTTTCCACTATCCTCAAATTTAAATAGTTTTTGTTCCTTTCATTTATGTCCTAGGGATTATTTTCCATCACAATAGTAGTATATTCCCCGTTTCCTTCTATTGTGGCCACCAACAACCCCCCTCTTTGTTTGGTATTAGCAATAACACCAAGCAAATGGGGACCCTTAATAAAAAATCCAAAAAACATTTTATGAAAATTTTTGTATTTCAACTCCTTAAAGCTGTATCGCATCGCGAGAAGAGAATGAAACGTTTTCTTATGAGCATAATAAACTGCGAAGAAGCGACGTGAAATTCATCGCATCGCATACATTATGAAGCGCTCTTAAAAGAAAAATCTTAAGAAATTTCCGACGGCCGATATGCGATGTCGCATATCACAACATCGCATAAGCAGCACACAATGATTGAATGACTAAGCGCGATCTGCGATAAATGCGATTTGCGATAAATACGATCATGAATTTCTGCGATGACACATCTTGACGACGCGATCCGCGATGCGAGTTGCAGAAATCACCCATCGCAAATTTTCCTTAGCGCAGTATTCAAGGAAAGCTGTCCGTAAACCAAAATTGGGTGCATGCCTTAAAAGAAATTAATAATTGTACGCCAAAGTATTCAAGAAGGACAGTTTTGTGTTTTTCGAAGAGTCAGTTAGTTATGGGTGTCATGATTATGCATTCATAAGAGCTTAAAGCTTTCATGTCAATCTTTATTATCATTACTCTTTTCCTTTGCGTAAACTGTAAGACAGGAAATAACATGAAGCAATGTGCAGGAAACATCTAAGGAAAAGGGGAAAGCGTCAATGCTCGGAGAACATAGAAGAGATCCCTTCATAAATGGATGCCGCATGCAACAGGACCATAGATTCTAGAGTATCACTCAACAGATGCTGATGTCAATAGGCCATCCAATGCCCAGAGTCAAAAGCGCACAAAAGCAACATGTTTACAAAATATCATGAAGCTTATGCTGGGTAAAGCAAAAAGAAAAAAAGGCGCTAAAGAAGGAAAACGCACCAGAAAATCCCGGAACAAAGAACAGAGGCAGTTTTCGATGCAGAAAATTGTTCAGAAAGCAAAGTCCCTAACTTATTCAGTCATTTGCAGGGCCGGAAACCGAAATAGCAAAAGCAGAATCAGTTTGAAAGAAATTTGGGTTATTACCAAGTATACACGCAGTGAATACACCCAGCCAGAGGAAGATTCTTGAAAATATCTTCTAGTTTACCAGAAAGTGGTGCCAGCGCTTGTTATTTCTATTTTCATAGCTCAAACGAAAGCAGAAGGTGACCAGCCGACTCTTCCTAGGCGAATGTTGCATGCTTGCAGCACTAAGGAGCAAATACAGAAATGGTTAGGAATTAGATTCAATTTTTAGAAATAGTTTTGCTTTAGCAGAAGGGTGGTCATTTAAAACCGTATCCTAAATTGATGTAATTAAGTTAATTAGTTAGCAGTATTTAAACCCTTCTCATGCATTTAGAGAATGGTCCAGAAATTTGTCAAAAAACTTGTCCTCAGAACATGCACTTTTGCACCCTCGGAGGGGGTTTTGATGAATGGATGGATCAAGGTTTATTAATGTTTGCATTTGATATCTGCTACTGATGTTGCACTTCTGTACTCTTAGTAGATGTTAGAGCAAGGAGAGATAAATCATTGTTGCTTGAAGTTTATGAGTGGAACCAGTCATAAATGGTACTTTTATCTCTTAACTGTTTCTGTTTATATTCCTAAAGTGATATACAGTTTTTAGTTGTTTATATGTTACTGCATGAATGTATGAGTTACCATTTGGCACTTTTGTACGGTGGAGTCATTTATTTATGTTTGATAAATGAATAACTTATTATGCGATATGCTGTTCACAACTGTTTTGCATAACTTTTTATGCAAAGTGGTTTATCTTAATTGATTTCTATTCTTATGATAGCTGAATGATCTTTATTACCAGTTATTGTTTGAAATCTCTTTAGATCGCATAATAGAAGAAATTCACCCGGGGTTAGTGTAGATTAGATGTGTTGTTTCTCATTAGATTACAATAGCATAGAGTTAGTTTAGAAGTTTGAATTAAATTAGCTTTAAGTACTCTTAGATCAGCATCATCCAACTCTACACACACACACACCCTTAAATTGGGAAACTGGTCCCATTATCCCCAGTCGGACCCGCTATACCAAACGGATAAGGAGCTGCCAACCAAGGTCCAGACTGGGTGGGTATCCCCCTTGTTTTCGACCCGATTTTTGGGGCTTCAACATATTTGGCGCTAGAAGGAGGGCCCAAACTATGAATGGCACCTAAATCAAAATCTAAATACTATTCTAAGAGTAAATCGCCCTCATCAACTCCCCCGACTTCCCCAGTAGGTTTAAATCCAGAGTCGGAAGTCGCTCGAGTATTAACCGCTGCTACATACCCTAATATTTCAGACCAATCTACCATTGAATCCCCTGAAGTTCAAACTCTGATTCGCAAACTCCAGGGATTTTCTATTTTTGCACAGAGGTTTGATAAATCTCAAAGCAGAGTGACTTCGCAGTACAATCCTGCTCATCCCCTGACCAGATTAAAGAGTGAAAAATTTGGCATCCAGCCAACTGAATTCCCTCTCCCCACCAGGAAAAGAGCAAGGAAAACACGACCAGAGTCTGACAGTGAGACTCTTTCATCTACATCGTCCATTTCAAATCCCTCACCGCGAAGTTAGCCACCCACATCTCCATTCCAAACCACTCATCCATCTTCCACAACCCCTCTTCTTCAATCATTTAAGATCATAATATCTTCATCTTCCCAGCCTCAGGGATCATCCTCTGCACTTTCATTTACCAGCAGCTCAACGATGGCCCAGTCTCCATGGAACAATCCTGGGGCAGTTTTAATGCCTCCACCCCTGAGCCAAATACCGGCCCATCCTGAGAAATGGCTACCCAAATTCAATCCAGAAGCAGGCATGCTAGCTGAAGAGCACATTAAAAATTTCATGCTTTTTGTCAATCTCAACGGAGTTACCAACGAGGATGTTGTTGTCCGGCTTTTTCCCTATACAATGCAAGGAACAGCCGGGTCATGGTATTTTTCATTACCTTCCGGGTCTATCACAAGTTGGGACATTTTTCAAAGTAAATTCCTTAACAAGTTTGGTGATGACAGATCAACGACAACGTTAATCAATGACCTATCCAATCTTAAAGCCGAGGCTAGAGAACCCATCAAAGATTTCAATTTACGGTTCAATAAAATCCTCAACAAAATTCCCACTGCTTCCCAACCCAGCGAAGAAGTACGATGTGAATGGTATATTACGGCCTTACCATCAAACTTAGCAATCTTCGTGGATAGGGCAAATAAAACAACCTTAGTTGAAAGCCTGACAGAGGCGATAGCAGTAGAGAAACGCGTAGTAGCCCTGGAAAAGAGATCTGCGATAGAGGAACGCAAATCTAAAAAAATCACCTTCAAGGAAGACCCCAAGAAGAAACAAATGAAAGATCCTTTCGATTTGGAAGGATTGCAAAAAGTATTAAAGACCATGTCCAATGAGATGATTGACATAAAAAAACAAGTAGCAGAAACTTCTTCAAAAAATCCCTACAGAGCTTTTAAAAGAGGCCCTTCAATGGATGTGAAACCACCCAATGCTATCTCAAATGTCGAATCCGAGGAAGAGGAAGAAGAAGAGAGTACCACTGAAGGGCAGACCGATGACGAAGAAGTTGTGGAACTACAAGGAATGTGGGATTTCATCCTCCCACAAGAATAAGATCAAGAAGCATTTCCGGTTAGCACACGAAGCAAAAATCAACTTGATCCTCCCCAAACTACCCCTAAACAGAAGGGCGCAAGCCCTGCAACAAAAGATAAAGTCGCAACAAAGAAAACGACTGCTAAAGCGACTCAATCTAGCCCAGTCCAACCAGATCAAACACCTCCATCAAGAACACTGATAGTGTCGGATGAAATGGAATACAATATTATTGATGACATGAAAAAGACTAGGGCTAATATCACTCTTTACGAATTGAGCAAATTGAAACATCAACAGAAGATAATGATGAAAGAATTACATGCCGTGCCTACTACATCTTTGCCTACAGTTGTAGCTTCCCACAACATGGGAAGACCTCCAACCAACACGATCAATAAGATGGATCCAAATGACATCGCCTTGATTGGAGGAAGATCAAGGTCTCACACTCCCCCTTTTCTTCTCACTTATGAAATTTTCAATAAAAATGTGCACAATTGTTTGGTAGATTCTGGTGCTTCAACGAATATTTTACCCAGATCAATATGTGTCAAGTTGAATGTTCAACCACAAAAATCCGCAGTGCGCATAGTTCAGCTTGATCGATCTCAAGTCGAAGTGATTGGTGAACTTAATCAAGTGACCATAAGATTGTCGTCTAACCCAAAGGTATGTCAGGTTATTGACATTCTAGTAGCTGATATCCCAGAATTCTATGGTTTGATTCTTAGCAGGGATTGGTCCGAAAAGCTCCATGGATACTTCTCAACTGACTGGTTGCACATGTGGTTACCCTACAATGGTAAACCAAATCAAATAAAGGTTGAACGAGAGTTACACCAAAAGTACATAGTGACGGAATTGGAGGGAGAAAATGAAGCAATAGCATATAACAGCAGTATCATAGGCAATTACTCGGTAGATTCTTTCCTCGGCAATTTCAATGCTCATACATCACCTTACTTAGAAAATTCAGTTTTGTCCCAAGTCAAAAAATTTTCCCAAACTGATAATTCAAAGTGTGTTAATTTTGTAGATAAACCTGTAAATACATCTTTGTTTTGGAAATTATATTTTGATGGCTCTAAATCTAACGAAGGAGTAGGAGCAGGATGCATTCTGATTAGTCCAGAAGGAAATAAGACCATGCTTACGTGCAGACTTGAATTCGATTGCACAAACAATACAGCGGAATATGAGGCCTTGGTGCAAGGCCTATACAAAGCAATCGGGCTGAACGTCAAGTATCTTCAAGTCTTCGGAGACTCTGAGATTGTCATCAAACAGGTACGTAACACCATACATTGCCTATCAGGTCATTTGAAACACTATCAATCTTTAGTACAAGATCTGACTGAGCATTTTATAGCATTCAATATTTCGTCAATCCCAAGACTCCAAAACGCGAGCGTAGACCTTTTAGCTAACGTAGCCTCTAGACTTATTCCCTCCGAAGATTTTAGTCCGGATAGATTCTCAATAGAATTAATCTTTACACCGTCCATCCCTGACAACATTACAAATTGGAGAGTATTCAATGACGATCCTGATATTGTAAATTTCCTCACTTCTGAAGGATCCTACTCCAATCAAATAATTGACGAAGACCATCACGATCGACAAATACAACAAGATAGCACTGATAATGCTATACCTAAATCGGTGGTTAAGTTGGAAGACTTATACGATTTGAAAAGTCGGTTTAAAAGGTCTACCGATTCGAAGCTCTACAGTTCAACTCTGAACTACGAATGAGTAAACCTAGGAACCGATGATAAACCACAAAACGTTAATCTAGGCCACGACCTAGCCCCTGAAGAAAAGCTAGCGTATATTCGTCTTTTGAGACAATACAAAAATGTTTTTGCCTGGAATTATGATGAGCTGAAGACATACGACACTTCTATCATTCAACATACTATCCCTATGATTGACAACGAAAAACCTGTCCAACAGAAACTTAGAAAAATCCACCCCAATTTAGAAAATCAGATAAAAAATGAGCTAAATAAGTTATTAAAAGCCAGAATAATTTTCCCCGTCAGACATTCCAAATGGGTCTCCAATATGGTACCCGTTAGAAAGAAAAATGGAGATATTAGAATCTGCATCGATTTTCGGAATCTCAACAAAGCCTGTCAAAAAGACAATTTTCCCCTCCCACCTATGGAGCAGATATTATAGGCAGTAGCAGGCTCAGAACTAATGTCTTTTTTGGATGGATTTTCAGGATACAATCAAGTGCTGGTACATCCCGATGATCAGTTAAAAACCACATTTCGAACTAAATGGGGCACATACGCATATCGGAAGATGCCATTTGGTTTGATCAATGTCGGTGCTACATTTCAGAGAGCCATGGACATCGCATTCAAGGGTTTAGTTAATAAATCTGTAGTAATTTATTTGGATGATATAATAGTGTATTCCAAGTAGCGAAGCGACCATCTCAAATACTTGAAACAAATCTTTCAATGATGTTTAAGGTATGGGATTTCACTTAACCCAAAGAAATCTTTTTTCGCATTATGTGAAGGAAAACTTCTAGGATTCATAGTGTCAAAATCTGGTATTCACATTGAGCCTGACAGAATCAAAGAAATCTCTGAAATATCCCTACCTCATAACAAAAAAGCCATGCAATCTTTCCTTGGTCAAATCAATTTCGTAAAGAGATTTGTCCCAGATTTTTCATGAATTGTTTCTCCTTTGCAAACCATGATTAAAAAGAATTCAAATTTTAAATGGGGTCAAGACGAGCATGAAGCATTCAACCTGATCAAACAAGCTATCATTAACGCTCCATCTTTAGCAACCCCGAATTTTTCAGAATCTTTTATCTTATACACATTTGCCTCAGAGAAATCAAATGCCGCAATTCTAACTCAAGCAAATCAAGAGAAAGCGGAAGCTCCAATCGCATTTTTTAGCTCGAATTTACAAGGTGCTGAACTCAACTATTCAGATGTGGAGAAACAGGCATATGCTGTTTTCAAAGCGGTCAAATATTTCAGACCTTTCTTACTTAAAACCCATACTAAGGTCATAGTACCGTTTCCAGCGGTAAGAAATCTTCTAATACAGAAGGATGTGGGTGAAAAAAGAGCAAATTGGATCACTGCTTTACAAGAATACGACCTTGAGATCAAACCAGCAAGCATTGTGAGAGGTCAAGGCTTCTGCAAAATGTTGGCTGGAGCATCGCAAATTCCTGAAAATTCATCTGAAGAGGTACAAATGTATGAGGTAAGCCTAAATGATGCAGAATCATTATATGCTGACACCATTTATTATCTTAAGAATGGGTATGCTCCATCACACCTGGATCACACCAAGAAAAGAGCTCTGAGATTGAAAGCTAAACAATATCAGCTCATAAATGATGTTCTGTTTAAAAAGAATTACGATTCTGTTCTTCTTAGGTGTCTTGAGAAAACTGAAGCCGAAAAGGTTTTGCAGGAACTCCACGATCGACCAGCAGACAGACACTATGTTGGAGACGCTACTGCACATAAAATCTTACGTGCAGGATATTATTGGCCCACGCTGTTCAAAGACTCACACAGTTACGTGAGGAAATGCCAAGTCTGCCAAACTACTGCAGGGAGACAAAAGAAACCGTCCATGCCACTACAGTCGGTAAACATCGAACAACCATTCAGTTAGTGGGGCTTGGACATAATAGGTGAGATCGTTCCTCACTCTTCTAAGCAGCATAGATACATCCTCAAGGCAACAGATTATTTTACTAAATGGGTAGAAGCAGTTCCTCTCAAGACAGCTAATTCTGAAAACATCATTGAATTCATAGATCAATTTATAATCACTAGGTTTGGATTGCCAACGGCTTTAATTTTTGATAATGCCTCATACTTTTCTGGGAATGCAATGACTAAGTTTGCACTTAAAAGAGGGTTCAAACTGAAATATTCGGCCAACTACTATCCGCAAGGTAATGGATTGGCTGAGTCAACAAATAAAAACCTTTATCAGTATTATTAAAAGAACAGTTGACCAGAACCAAAAGAATTGGCACAAAGCTTTGGTAAATGCTTTATGGGCAGATAGAATAACGAAGAAAGCTTCAATCGACACTTCTCCCTTTAATTTAGTTTATGGGAAAGAAGTGGTTCTTCCAACTCACTTAGTCATCCCCTCTTTATCTTTAGTACAATACATCGATGAAGTATCTACTTCCTCCATACAACTAAGACAAATGGAAATAATTAAATTAGAAGAACAACGAGAACAAGCTAAGAAAACCCATGCTCATCACCAAGTGCTAATAAAATCCTCTTTTGACTCGAGCATAATGACCAGAAAAAATTTTCAGATGGGAGATTTAGTTTTGAAATGGGATAAGGCTCATGAAGAAAAGGGCAAACATACAAAATTTCAGAAGATGTGGCTTGGTCCTTTTCAGATTGTAGAAGTCATAAGCCCATCAACGTTTGCGTTGCAGGATTTAGCAGGTAGAAGGGATTCTTTGCCTGTTAATGGACAAATCCTTAAAATATATTTTCCATAGAAGATTACTCTTCTATTCTGTAGGATAGTTTTAGTTTTTCTTTTTCCTTTTCCATAATAAAACCAGTTGTAGATGGTTACTACAGGGGCTCACGAAAAGGACACCAATTCTCTATCAGATTTTGATTTTTTTTTTTGCTTGTACAAGTAGTAAAATTTTCGAAAAATCTGATCTTTATTATTGATAGATAGAGTTAACTTTAGCCTAGATATGATACTAGTTTCAAACTTCATAAAATTTGATGAAAGCAACCTTTAGCGAAGAAATTGTTTTATATCAGCACAATGAAAGGTATTAATAACAAAATAAATATTCTCTGTAAAACTGCTATTTTCAAACTCTATTATTGTCATCCAGAGCTTTCTTAAGGAAAAACAATGACTTCCTCCCTGCTAAAGAAAATCGCAGCATTCAGAGGAACAATCCGAGAAAACACTATGTCTCAAAGAATAATAGGTCTCATCACGAGCCGACTTATCATGATCACAGATATTATAACTTGCTGACTTTGCCAATACTGTCCACCAAAACAGGGCAACGACTCAAGATTGTTGCAATCAAAAGACAAGGGGTCTCATCACGAGCCAACTTGTTCAGCAAAAGTGTAAATCAAGTGAATGATTGTGTCATAATTTGGCCACCAAACCAAGACATTGTTCTTTAGAGAATAAAAAAGGAAAAAAGTGTCAAAATGGGTTTTTCTCTGAAATGTTGTAAATAGCCTTAAGCAGGATAAAGGATCATTGTTGGGTAACAGGTAACCCTGTCGAGGCTATGGACGCCTGCTGGCAGCAGAGGCTCTACCTACGACAAATGAGCATATTTTAAAAGCCAGCACACAAAGAAGACCTTATTTTATCTTTAAAAGACCAAGTAATGGCTGATGTAAATGCAAGGACTAAGCCTGAGGAAGCAAACAATTGGAATAGGAAAAGGTTGAAACAAAATATCATTGATAGGATAAGGCATAATGTACTCTATTTGTCCATAACAAAATTTAGACTTATGAAAATTTTTCTGCTTTGGAAGTTAAAATTCAATAGAAAAGCAGAGATAACTGGTTCTTCCCAGTGAATCGCCATTGTTGTGGCCACCAACAACCCCCCTCTTTGTTTGGTATTAGCAATAACACCAAGCAAATGGGGACCCTTAATAAAAAATCCAAAAAACATTTTATGAAAATTTTTGTATTTCAACTCCTTAAAGTTGTATCGCATCGCGAGAAGAGAATGAAACGTTTTCTTATGAGCATAATAAACTGCGAAGAAGCGACGCGAAATTCATCGCATCGCATACATTATGAAGCGCTCTTAAAAGAAAAATCTTAAGAAATCTTCGACGGCCGATATGCGACGTCGCATATCGCAACATCGTGTAAGTAGCACACAATGATTGAATGACTAAGCGCGATCTGCGATCTGCGATAAATGCGATTTGCGATAAATACGATCATGAATTTCTGCGATGACACATCTTGACGATGCGATCCGCGATGCTGCGATGCGAGTCGCAGAAATCACCCATCGCAAATTTTCCTCGGCGCAGTATTCAAGGAAATCTGTCCGTAAACCAAAATTGGGCGCGCGCCTTAAAAGAAATTAATAATTGTACGCCAAAGTATTCAAGAAGGACAGTTTTGTGTTTTTCGAAGAGTCAGTTAGTTATGGGTGTCATCATTATGCATTCATAAGAGCTTAAAGCTTTCATGTCAATCTTTATTATCATTACTCGACTTTTCCTTTGCGTAAATTGTAAGACAGGAAATAACATGAAGCAATGTGCAGGAAACATCTAAGGAAAAGGGGAAAGCGTCAATGCTCGAAGAACAGAGAAGAGATCCCTTCAGAAACAGATGCTGCATGCAACAGGACCACAGATTCCAGAGTATCACTCAACAGATGCTGATGTCAATAGGCCATCCAACGCCCAGAGTCAAAAGCGCACAAAAGCAGCATGTTTACAAAAGATCATGAAGCTTATGATGGGTAAAGCAAAAAGAAAAAAAGGCGCTAAAGAAGGAAAACGCACCAGAAAATCCCGAAACAAAGAACAGAGGCAGTTTTCGATGCAGAAAATTGTTCAGAAAGCAAAGTCCCTAACTTATTCAGTCATTTGCAGGGCCGGAAACCGAAATAGCAAAAGCAGAATCAGTTTGAAAGAAATTTGGGTTATTACCAAGTATACACGCAGTGAATACACCCAGCCAGAGGAAGATTCTCGAAAATATCTTCTAGTTTACCATAAAGTGGTGCCAGCGCTTGTTATTTCTATTTTCACAGCTCAAACGAAAGCAGAAGGCGACCAGCCGACTCTTCCTAGGCGAATGTTGCATGCTTGCAGCACTAAGGAGAAAATACAGAAATGGTTAGGAATTAGATTCAATTTTTAGAAATAGTTTTGCTTTAGCAGAAGGGCGGTCATTTAAAACCGTATCCTAAATTGATGTAATTAAGTTAATTAGTTAGCAGTATTTAAACCCTTCTCATGAATTTAGAGAACGGTCCAGAAATTTGTCAAAAAACTTGTCCTCAGAGCATGCACTTTTGCACCCTCGGAGGGGGTTTTGATGAATGGATGGATCAAGGTTTATTAATGTTTGCATTTGATATCTGCTACTGATGTTGCACTTCTGTACTCTTAGTAGATGTTAGAGCAAGGAGAGATAAATCATTGTTGCTTGAAGTTTATGAGTGGAACCAGTCATAAATGGTACTTTTATCTCTTGACTGTTTCTGTTTATATTCCTAAAGTGATATACAATTTTTAGTTGTTTATATGTTACTGCATGAATGTATGAGTTACCATTTGGCACTTTTGTACGGTGGAGTCATTTATTTATGTTTGATATATGAATAACTTATTATGCAATATGTTATTCACAATTGTTTTGCCTAACTTTTTATGCAAAGTGGTTTATCTTAATTGATTTCTATTCTTATGATAGCTGAATGATCTTTATTACCAGTTATTGTTTGAAATCTCTTTAGATCGCATAATAGAAGAAATTCACCCCGGGTTAGCGTAGATTAGATGTGTTGTTTCTCATTAGATTACAATAGCATAGAGTTAGTTTAGAAGTTTAAATTAAATTAGCTTTAAGTACTCTTAGATCAGCATCATCCAACTCTACACACACACACACCCTTAAATTGGGAAACTGGTCCCATTATCCCCAGTCAGACCCACTATACCAAACGGATAAGGAGCTGCCAACCAAGGTCTGGACCGGGTGGGTATCCCCCTTGTTGTCGACCCGATTTTCGAGGCTTCAACACCTTCTTTCAGCGATTTCTTCTAGTAACACATTTTTAAACTTAAGTGTTTGGGTGGGGCCCATATCCTGGGTGGGACATGCTAATGGCACAAAATTTAGATGATTGGATTGGTCATTTAAAGTGACTTCTACCTCTAAGGCCTTGTTGCATGCTTCCAACCAAGTAGCTGGGTGATGAATTTTGACATGAGCTTGGATAGCTTCCTTTAAGCCATTGATGAAACATTCCAAGTAAAAGGTATTTCCTAGTCCTTCAATTCAGATGTCCAATTGTTGAAAGGTTGCAATGTAGTCTCGTACTGTACCTATTTACTTGAGCTTATTGAGATGACCTTGAAAATGAGATTCTCGATTAAATTGATCACAAATGGCTTTTGAGAACATGTTTCAAGTTGACCTCCCTAGATAATTTTTATGATGCCAATGCCATCGCTCTTGGTCCAAGTAAAGCACTCCAACATGTAGTTGAGTTTCATCTTCCCATATATTGTTAAGGAAAAAATATTGTTCCATTTGTGCCACCCATATCACCAAGTTACAAAGATCAAATTTGTACATGTCCAACTTGAGTGTCTGGTGGCTCGAATACTGGTGACCTCTGTTAGAGTCAGTCTGGTCAGCCCTCTGTCAGAGATAAAAACACCTTTTGCATTTCAATTTTAGGTGTCCCACTCCATTCACTCAGCCGCATTTCACTAGGGGAATGCCATGATTTGACGGAGAAATTCATGCTAATCATTCCCCTTCATGTCTGGCTCCTGCTGGCTCAGGTCTTTTGTCAATAATCACTGAAGTCCATGACAATCAAGGTCTGGTCCTTTACAAGACAAAGTCATTTTCTATGTTTGGGTCTAGGAATTCATCAATTTGGTATTTGAAACATGTCCAGTAAATCCATGCAGGCCAGAGGGAGGCCCTTACACAGCTATGGTTTAGAGAGCTTCATCATCACGTGGATAGACTTCGACTCTTCTTCAAAACTTTGCTTTGAAGAAAAGTCAAACAAGGTCATTTATGACAAAATTTTCCAAAAGTCGCCAGTTGAATTTTTCAGATACAGTCATGTTTTCCATTGCCAAATGCCCTGTCATATAGTCACTGCAAAGATGTGCCGAAAATTTCATCATTTGAGCCAAAATGTCAAAGGGAAAGTGAAAATCAGTGTGTTCTAAAGTCAATGAAAAAGTGCAAAACACAACATTAGAAAAATGGGTTTTCGAGGAGGAAAAAATTAAACCCATCTCTTCCAAGGCTATATATACATGTTTTTACCCAAATCAAAGGCATTGTGCTACTGCAAGGCTTGGAGAAGACATTGCAAAAGGTGTGAGTGTGAGAGTGGAGCGTCTGAATTGAGTGGGAGCAGGTTTTAGAGCACACGACGCACATACCCAGGAGCGCGACGCACTCATTGGGCGCGGCGCAAACGCAGCCAGCCCACAATTGAAGCTTTACACAGGCGCGGCGCATACCCAACACGTGGCACACTGGGATTTGCACGCGACGCACACAGACCAGGGGCCGAGAAACGTCTCCAAACCACCCAAAATTTTGGTGAAGGCTATCAAATCAAGAGGTAAGCCTCACGACATCACCTGCTCATCAAATTTTATCAATGATATGGTGTTTGTGGAGATGTTTGAATGTCACCCAAAAATGCATAAGGTCAACCATCAGAAAATCACCAAGAAAACAATGGCTGGGGTTGTAAAAATGTGTTGTTAGTGCCAAGGTTTCACTCCACTGACCTTTTTCCCCTCACCTATCATTTTTCCCATCCTCCCTTATCATTTTTCCTAAACCCCTGCCCTAAGTCACTACCAAACCCTCTCCCTATTCCGCCACTATTTGGTTAACGCGAAATAACCATAGTACCAGCTTCTTGGGCAAGCAAAGTTGTGGAAGAGGGGTGCATGGTTGAAAAGTCGAACAGTCAAACGATTAGGAGTGACTTAGGGCGATTTCAGGGCGCGCGGCACACTCATTGGGCATGGCACACACAGGGCCCGTCTACTGTGTAAATCTGCCACTGGCGCGGCACACTGGGCATTGCGTGCAACGCACAGAGATATAAAGCCCAAAAACCAATCATTTTTCCTAAAATATTTTCGATGCTCACCAAATTTGAAAGGTAGGCAACCTACCTCCACTCTTGCAGCAAACTTGAAAGGAATGGCATGGTTTTAGGAGTATAAATCAAATGCAAATTTTTTTTATAAGGCAAACAAAAGAAGACACAAAGAAATCATGATCCTAGGGTTTATGCTACAGTGACAGTGCTATCAAGGTGTTTCAAACCCTACCCCATCAACGCTATACCCAAACTACTCCCAAATCCCTAACAAATCTCTCCCTCTAAACCCCTATTCCCCTTTCATCATTCCCCTCCTAATACTCCCTGTTTTATTGTCCCCTTGGTGGCATATTTTCAAAGCAACTACCAAATTCATTGGAATTCAAGGGCAGCATAAAACTCAGGGTACAAACAACAGTAATGGCATCCGAAGTTTCATCAGAATATGAGGAGGAGACCCATAGTGACACAGCTTCGGGAGAAAGGGCCCAAAGGAGACATCACCAGAGTCACAGACATCTTAGAGATGAGCCAAACACCCTCACCGAGTTGCAGGCATGCCCTCTTGCTATGTCTTGTTTCCAGCACTTAGCATGTTTCGAATTTTGTCAGAGGGTGGCAAATATCAGAGTTCATCATGAGTTGGCCCGTCTTTTTGCGCTTCACCTACATGGAGGATAGTCTATCTTGGCTGGGATCACTTTCACATTGACACCCGAAACCATATCAGTGGCAACAGGCATACCAAACATTGGAGAGCAGTGGCATAAGAAAAAGAAGGTAGAGAGGCATCATTACGAGCCTTACATCAAAGACAGCTGTTTGAGCCACCTCACGAGAGTTTTTCCATTCAGATTTCTGAGAGATGAGTATGCCCCACTCATGAAATTGGTCATGAAGTACTTCAGTTGTGAGGGGAGGTTTTCTCGCCTTTATGCCTATCACATCAGGTTGCTCATGCACTTTACCAGAGTGCGAATGATGAACCTCCCATTTTTCATCTATGGGAACATAGAGAGGATGAAGAAGTTCATGCAGCACAAGACCCCTCGACAGCAGCTCAACAGTGTGTATCACTTTGCCCTTATCCGGATTTTGGTGGACTATGAGTTGGGATTGCAGGGTATTGCTTGGGAGGACTTCATTTCCCATGACTTCTTCAGTGCTCCACAGGTAGTTTCAGAGGCAGAGCATGAGGTAGGGCGCCCATCTCATCAGTATGAGCGACATGAGACTGCCACTATGCCAGTATACATCACCTATCAGAAAGGCAGTAGACCCTTATTTGTAGCAGTAAAGCGAGTGTTATCTCCACCCGGGGTGGAAGGGGCCTCGCTTCCGACATCAGCATCACAGGAGCAGGGCAGAGGTAAGGAGCCAGCGCATGATGAGGGGCCTTTAGGTGAGCCATCAGGTGAATGAGAGACACAATTCGTTCTCCTTCAGGATGATAGAGAGATGCAGAACCTACAAATGCAGAGCTTGGAGAGATCATTCAGGAGCAACAATTAGTGATTGAGAACTTATCCCTTGACTTGGAGAGGGCTAAGTGGAACATGAAATATCTAGAGCAGAGGAACAAACAACTTGAGGATCAGCTAGCTGAGATAGAGTTGCAACTGATCAAGGAAAACCGGCAACACATCATGGCAGCACAAGGCAGACCTATGGAGCAAAGAGATGAGGACCGGGAGTATGTTTTAGAGAAAGTGAACGTCCACTTGGAGCAGCAGTTGGATAAGGCTAACAGGGAAAAAGACATGCTGAGGTGCATGACTCACCACTACATGGCCCGAAACATGAGCTCCAAAGCAAGAATCAGGAACCTAAAGGCGAAATTGAGCAAAGCAACAAAAGAGGCAAAAGAGGCAAAGGAGCAAGATCGGCTTCAAATCTTGGTTGTGGCTTCCTTGGAACAACATAGCACTTCATAGGGAACATCCAGCCCAAATTTCAAAAATTTTGGGGAAATTTTGGTCACTTGGTAATTTTTTGGGTAAAAAACAGGGATTTCCTCCCTGTGCGCCGCGCCACTGGCACGACGCTAAAATTCTAGGGCTCCAAATGAGAAATGGCTTGCAGATTTGGATTCAACATGGAAAATTATGCCTACTGGTGTCCGGGCAAGAGATTTGGGCAAAATCTAGGTCCCCTAAAGGTCAAAAAACACCCAAAAATGGCCTCTCTGCCACTTTTTTCACACACAGAAAGCAGTCTTGGGAGAATGGAGATTTGGAGGGGAAAATGAGCACCAAAGTTGAAAATTCTAGTTGGGTTAGAAAGTAGACAAGACAGGATTTCCAGGAAACCCACTTGGGCACATTTTGGACACGTGCAAGTGCCCCAAAATAGGCCCCAAAGTAGCGTAACACACAGAGAAAATGGCGCGGCGCACAGAGGAAAAAATTGCCAATTTGCTTCCGTTTCGCGAAATTTCGGGTCGCGACTTCTCCAAGTGGGCCTGCTCATCTACACTTCGGTTTTTTGGCACCAATGGCAGAATTTAAAGAGTTTTTTCTCCAGATTGGCTTCTATCCAAGTGGCGAAGGAAGGCAAACGGTCACCCAAAGCCAAATGTCATGTTTGCAACGCTGCACCTATAGCTGATGGTTGGCTCTCCATCTCCATTTCGCAATGATTCGAGTAACTCCCCAACCCTTGGGCATTCTATGTCTTCCTCACACATTCTATATATTGTATGCAAGTTATTTACAAAGGGTTGGTTGTCTTATAACTTTTGGGAGACTGTGGGAAAGAAACTCTATTTCTTCACTGTGTATTTTTGACAGAGAATTAATGAAAGGCAGCGGCTCTGTTTCATGAGATTCTTGTGGTTGTGAGTGTAACAAATGTGTCTCTTATGTTTTCATATGTATTTCGTTATGTTTCATAATTCAATTCATGTTCATTTCCAGTGAAATTTTCTGAGCGAGATTAGGTAGAATTCAATTTTATTGCTCTGCCGGTGGGAAAAATTCATGTTCAGTGTTATTCTTTTGTTCATGTCACTATGCCCTTTTCACTTTCTTTAGCAATCTATTCATGTCGCAGTACCTCAATCTAAATTGTTACATTTTCCACCTACCTTGCCTCACGGAATAATTTGTGCCTTTGTATTAAATTCTCTGTTCTTTGCTGAGCGCCGGTCCCATAACATCCCAGAAGCTCGGTCATTCATGAAAATTGTTTCCCGAATCCCTATTCACTTACTAGCCTAAGGTAAATATTTCATTGTAAGTCATCTCAGACTGTTTTCGATTATCTATTCACTAAGCGTGACTCGGAGAGAGCCCTCTCCTGCTCTGGTAGGGCTAGCTACCAGACTGAGCGTGGTTTGTGGTTACCCTAATTTTTGCCTTCCTTCAGCCTAAGGCAGATTTAGGTGCTAACATAGTGGCGACCATACTGAGGGACAAACTAAAAATTGAATCCCCTAGTTTCATAATAATTCTAAGCTTCTGGACAATGAGCTTAGGATTGGAAAGGATGAGTAAGTTGGTTGTGTCCTGTAACTTTTCTCAATAGCATGCTGGCTTCAAGACGGTATACCAGAGCCAATCCAGACCCGGATCCTCCTCATATTTACAAAAACCCCAATTTGATTCCAAGACTCCTTCATCAAGAAAGCACCATAACTCCCGTGTTCAAATCCCATTCATGTCCCGATATTTTTGAGTATCTTGAAGAACTTGAGTTTGATGAACGGTTTGAGATATCATTGTTTGAGTCTAAATCCGAAAGGGCTGTTGATTATACTATCCCCAATCCGCAATTTCTTGTAGACCTCGAAACCGAAAGAGCTAATAGGTTAATTGATAATTAATTGCAACACAACCCCAAACTCCAATTGCAAGCCCCTTGAAAACTGTGCACACTCCTCCAACACCTCCAAGGCCAAATCCATTGAGAATGATGGCTGCCCGTTTCACACCCCTTGTTCTGCCCCAAGTTATAGATGACATGCCAATGGATTATCAAAGTAAAATCCTATTTTTTTATGGCACTCCTAACAGCATTACTGCTCAGCAACATGTAGATAAAATGGCAGACTTCTATGAACTTCATGATATTGATGCAGAGAACGTGGCAATGAGGTTCTTTGTACAGACATTTGTAGGTGATGTGAGGAAATGTTTCAGAGGTTTGACGGCAGCAAGTATCACTACCTTGGCTGAACTACAAAGACAATTTTTGAACCGGTGGGAAGTGAAAAAGAATCCCCTTCAAATTTTGGCCGAGTATGAAAAAATCAAACGGAATGCCGGTGAGTCGGTCCAAGATTATTGTGTTAGATTTAATACAGTCTATAACAAAATTCCAGATCATCTAAAGCCACTTGTGGGACTAGCAATGATGAAGCTTCTAGATGGTTTTGATGCTGACATGGCATACCAATTAAGAGAGAGAGAACCGACCACAATGGAAGATATGCAGAAAATTGCGACCGACGTTGAAGCGAATCTGCTGTCCAAAAGAGCTAGAGCAAAAGCAGAAAAGAAAATCACAGTAAAAGAAGAGTCTTCTTCAATGGATCAGCTTCTCAAAAAGGTAGAGTAGATGCTTGAAAGGGTAAAACTTGACAAGCCTTAGCCACAAGTTAGGAATCCTAACTTCCATGGCCAGCAGCAACCACAATATAGAATAAGATAGAGAGATCAGCGAACTCAAGAGCAGACATCACAATAGCCGGTACAAACACCTTTGCAGCAGAATTTTGTGCATGGACCGGAGTTAGATGAGGACGAGAATGTAATAGGCGAAGAAAACCACCTCTTTACTCCAGATGAGTTGCCTACTTACATTACCGAAGAGGAATAATGTGCAGTGAATTCAGCTGCACACCAAGACACTGATTTTATTCTAGCTAGCGACACCGTGTTGGAAGAAGAATCAGAATAATATCAAAGGGTGTATATGAATGCTCTATCCGCACAACAGTAGCGATATTCACTTAGAAACAAAGATGTGCTAGCCAAACCAATTCAGAAAAAGGAGGTTGAAACAACAAAAAATGATTCATCAGGTACACAAAGAAAAGGAAAGGAGGCGGTTGGTCCAGAGAGCAGCAAATCAAAATCAGTAGAACAATCACAGCAACCGGCCACATTAAAAGAAAAGGAAAGGAAAGAGATCTCGGTCAAAGAGGTAGAAAAGTCTCCCACTTTTAGCCTAGAGAACGAGATTTCTAAGTTAAAGGTATCCATTCCCTTGACTGAAATAATGAAGAATAACAGTTATAGAGGACAGATTTCTAAAATGTTGAATTTGGACCCAATGTCCGACATGGTAGATGTAGAAGATGATCAACCCGAAATGATTTTTGGACCAGCATCCAATGGTGAGTCTCCTGATAGCGATGTGCCACCCTTCTATATCAGTTTACGATTGCATGATTTTGTGTTACACAATGCCATGTTCGATTCCGGAGCTTCTCACAATCTCATGCCCAAGGCTATCATGGACAAGCTTGGTCTAGACATCACCCGGCAATATCACGATCTCTATTCATTCGATTCCAACAGAGTAAGATGTATAGGACTCATCAAAGACTTGGTTGTGAGTTTGGATCAGCTTCCTATGAAAAATGTTTTGATGGATGTGGTGGTAGCAGATATTCCTCCAAGGTTTGGCATGCTTCTTTCCAGGTCTTGGGTAGCAAAATTGAAAGGGACACTACAGCTGGATTTCTCCTATGCAACAATCCCGGTGTTTGGACAAATGAGGAAGTTATATCGGGAACAAAAAATGAAATATATGATCACAAGGAGAAACCTATAAATCATCCTATTAACTATGTACATACAGATTTAGAGTCTTTTGTTTTGTTTTCAGATAGTTTAAATGAGATATATAGTCAGATAGTAGAAGCAGATGACATTTCGGAAATAACAGAAAATTTCAAAGAAATTTTGAAGAAAGAAAGACAAGAAAAGCAGGAGAATGTTGGAAATCAGCTGAAAGTAATGGACAGCAAGCAGACAGGGCACAACAAACAGATTTCGAGCACTTAAAGGAGGAGGAAGAAGGCTTGTGGACCATGGATTTCGATGGAGCAGTAGGAAATTATGGTGCTGGAATTGGAATTTGGGTACGCAGTCCTTTCTCTGCCCCAAAACAAAGTGCCTAGCAGCGTGAGGGTTTGCTCTTACAAGCTGGCCTTTGAGTGTTCAAACAATGAAGCTGAGTATGAAGCTCTGATTTTTGGCCTGAATATTCTTAGAAAGCTGAATGCAAAAATGATTTCGGTATATGGCGACTTCGGGTTGGTAATAAAACACGTCAGAGGTGAGCATCAAGAAAAACATCCTAGGATGCAGGCCTATTGTAATGCAGTTTTAGACATCTTGAAGTTATTTTCAGAATACACCTTGACATGTGTGCCTCGTATACAAAATAGTATTGTTGATGCTCTTTCCAAGGCAGCGAGTAGCTTGAAGATCCCCATGAACTCCAGCAATAAATTTGAAATCCATGTCATGCATCATCCAACCATTCTAGACAATCAGCGATATTGGCAAGTGTTTCAAGATGATGAGGAGATTAAGGATTTTCTGCTAAACAAAGGCAAGTTCAAAGAAACCTCAATTGATGTAGAAAATGATGAGGGCAAAGGGAATGGTACAGATGAAGTGCAGATCAATGAAATGGACGTATTGCAGCTGAAGAATAACATCATTCCTAAAGGCCTGCAAGCCAATATTGCAGCCAACAGAGAAGGGTGTAGAAGAAGTCAACATCGGTACAGCTGCCAATCCAAAGTTGGTAAAATTTCCCAAAGCATTACCACCAAAGATCAAGGGAAAATACATCAGTTTGATGGATTCATTTGTAGATGTGTTTGCTTGGGACTATTCTGATTTAAAGACCTATGATACAAATATTATTCAGCACACAATACCCATCAAGCCCAATCAAAAACCATTTAGATAGAAGCTGAGAAGGATAAATCCAAAGTTGCTGACATCTATTGAAAAGGAGGTAAACAGGTTGTACAACTCAGGTATCATTGTGCCCATCAGATTTTCAGATCGGATATCTAACTTAGTGCCTATACGCAAGAAGACCTGTGATCCACCTATGCATTGATTTCAGAAATCTAAATAAAGTCTCATTGAAGGACAACTATCCACTGCCCAAGATGGACCATATACTTCAGCGAGTAGTGGGGCATCTCGTATGTCACTGCTTGATGGTTGTTCCGGATATAACCAAATTTCTGTCCATGAAGATGATAGAGACAAGACAGCATTGACCACTCCATGGGGAACCTTTCACTACACCAAAATGCCCTTCGGTTTAAAGAATGCAGGTGCCACATTTCAATGGGCAATGGACTTGGCTTTTGCAAATGAGAAGGATGTGTTTTTGGTGGTGTACTTGGATGATTTGACGGTATTTCCAAATCTGATGAAGAGCACATGCATCACCTAAAAATTGTCTTTCAAAAGTGCAGGAAATATGGTCTATCGCTGAATTCTAAGAAGAGCTTGTTCACCATGGAGGAAGGCAAATTACTTGGGTACATCATTTCAAAGGATGGAATTCATATAGACCCAGCACGTGTGCACGCAATTCAGCAAATCGATCTGCCTAGGAACAAAAAAGAGATACAATCATTCAATGGTAAGATGAATTTTCTGCGTTGCTTTGTGCCTAATCTTGCAGAAAACTTAAGAGAAATTACCAACATGCTTAAGAAGGATATCCAGGTGAGATGGATAGAGGAGGCTGTAAAATATTTCAACTTGGTCAAATTGGCCCTTTCTTCAGCTGCAGTTCTAGTCAGCCCGGACTACACTCAGGATTTCATATTGTTTTCATTTGCTTCTGACCACACTATGGCAGTGGTATTATTACAGAAGAGAGATGATCATGAAAGACCCATTGCATTCTTCAACAGGGCTATAAGGGATGCAGCTTTAAAGTAAAACATCATTGAGAAGCAAGCCCTGGCATTGGTGAAGGCATTGAAGCATTTCCGGGTATATATCCTACATTCTCACATTCTGGCCTATGTTCCTAATACTACTGTAAAATATGTTTTAGTGCAGACTGATCCAGAAGGGAGAAGAGGCAAATGGATTGTAGCCTTGTTGGAATGTGATGTGGAAATAAAGCCCACAAAGCTGGTCAAAGGACAGGGGTTGGCGAAGCTAATGGCTGAATCAAACTTGCATGCCTTGGACATAAATTTGATTGCTGCCATGTCCGATGAGAATGAGGAAGGAATGTCAATTTAGGTATCTGAAATGTTTGCTTTTCCCCATGGTATTCAGATATAATATATGTGCTGAAGAATCTATCACCACCGCCTGACATGACTAGAAACAAAGCGAGAACACTCAAATTGAAGGCTGCCAAGTTTTGTATTTTGAATTCTGCATTGTATTGGAAAGATCCCGGTGGCATTTTGTTAAATTGTTTGGTGGAAGAGGAGGCAAAGAAAGTCATGGAGGATTTCCACGGAGGAGAGTGTGGTGGTCATCTTTTTTGGAAGTCAACAGCGAACAAAATTTTGGGAGCAGGGTACTACTAGCCTACTTTGTTTGCTGATGTGTATAAGATGGTCAAGCGCTGTCATAAATGTCAGATTTTCGAAGGGAAACAGAAATTACAGCCTTTTCCACTTAAGCCTATTGAGGTGAGCGCTCCCTTCCAGTAGTGGGGGTTGGATTTCATTGGGGAAATTCATCCCGCCTCTTCCGGACAGCATAGATGGATCCTTACAGCGACGGACTATTTCACAAAATGGATTGAGGCAGCCCCTACCAGACAAGCCACAGACATGGTAATCATTTCATTTCTCGAAAATAACATCTTGTCTCGCTTTGGTTGTCCAAACAAATTAATCACCAATAATGCAACAGCTTTCAAATCGAAAAGGATGGTAGAATTTTGTCATAAATATCACATAATTTTGGGTCATTCAACTGCCTATAATCCACAAGGCAATGGATTGGCAGAATCTTCGAATAAATCCTTGGTCAACATCATCAAGAAGCTACTGGAAATAAATAAAAAGAGCTGGAATAAGAGGTTGGTCCATGCGCTTTGGGTAGATCGGATCAGTCAGAAAAAGTCCATTGGTATGTCACCGTTTGAGCTTGTTTATGGAGTTGACACAGTATTCCCTGCCTCTCTTGCTGCCCTAGTGGTCAGACTTCTTCAGGAGGCCAGCAATGAAGAAGATCCCATGCAGAGAAGGTTGAATCAAGTGATCCACTTGCAACAAACAAGAGAAGAAGTTTTCAAGAACACATCCAAGTTACAGGAGAAGAGAAAGAAAATCTATAACAAAAAAGCAAAAGTAGATAAATTTCAGTTGGATGATGTGGTGCTGAAGTGGGATGCAAGGAATGAAGAGAAAGGAAAGCACGGAAAGTTCGAAAATCTTTGGAAAGGTCCTTTCAAGATTGCAGCATATAGGGGTCAGAATGCCTTTCTTCTGAAGGAAATGAACGGGGAAGATTGTCCTGGAGGGCCGATCAATGGTTGGCTGCTCAAGCGGTATCACTATTGATCTATTAACACTGCTTCCACTGTCATTGTAAATACCATTTTTATTTCAGTTTGGTTTCAGTCTGTAAAGTTAGTTTTTGAGTTATTTCAATGTCAAGTTTGAGTCAATTTCTTGGTCATTTCAGTTTCATAAATAAGTCAGAGTCCTGTGCTGTTTATCGAAATGATGACTCCATAGCCCAATGGACAAAAGGCACTGTCTAGCTCCTCTAGAGATCTGTTGTTCTTGGCACCTCTGAGGAGCTACCATCCCCCATTGGAGCCAATGTAAGAGTCGGTCTGGTCAGCCCTCCGTCAGAGATCAAAACTCTTTGTGCATTTCAATTTTAGGTGTCCCGCTCCATTCACTCAGCTACATTTCGCTAAGGGCATGCCATGATCTAAAGAAGAAAGTCATGCTAATCATTCCCCTTCATGTCTGGCTCCTGCTGGCTCAGGTCTTTTGTCAATAATCACCGAAGTCCATGACTGTCAAGGTCTGGTCCTTTACAGGACAAAGTCATTTTCTATGTTTGGGTCTAGGAATTCATCAATTTGGGCTTTGAAACATGTCCAGTAAAGCCATGCAGGCCAGAGGGAGGCCCTTACACAGCTATGGTTCAGAGAGCTTCATCGTCACGTGGATAGACTTCGACTCATCTTCAAAACTCTGCTTTGAAGAAAAGTAAAACAAGGTCATTTATGACAAAATTTTCCAAAAATCGCCAGTTGACTTTTTCAGATAAAGTCATGGTTTCCGTGGCCAAATGCCCTGTCATACAGTCGCTACAAAGATGTGCCGAAAATTTCATCATTTGAGCCAAAATGTCAAAGGGAAAGTGAAAATCAGTGTGTTCTAAAGTCAATGAAAAAGTGCAAAACACAACATTAGAAAAATGGGTTTCCAAGGAGGCAAAAATTAAAACCATCTCTTCCAAGGCTATATATACATGTTTTTACCCAAATCAAAGGCATTGTGCTACTGCAAGGCTTGGAGAAGACATTGCAAATGGTGTGAGTGTGAGAGTGGAGCGTTTGAAGAGAGTGGGAGCAGGTTTTAGAGCGCGCGGTGCACTCACCGGGCGAGGCGCACACACAGCCAACCCACAGTTGAAGCTTTACACAGGCGCAATGCATACCCAACATGCGGCGCACTGGGATTTGCGCGCGACGCACACAGACCAGGGGCTGAGAAACATTGCCAAACCACCCAAAATTTTGGTGAAGGCTATCAAATTGACAGGTAAGCCTCACGACATCACCTGCTCATCAAATTTTATCAATGATATGGTGTTTGTGGAGATGTTTGAATGTCACCCAAAAATGCATAAGGTCAACCATGAGAAAATCACCAAGAAAACAATGGATGGGGTTGTAAAAATGTGTTGTTAGTGCCAAGGTTTCACTCCACTCACCTTTTTCCCCTCACCTATCATTTTCCCATCCTCCCTTATCATTTTTCCTAAAACCCTACCCTAAGTCACTACCAAACCCTCTCCCTATTCCTCCACTATTTGGTTAATTCAAAATCACCATAGGACCAGCTTCTTGGGCAAGCAAAGCTGTGGAAGAGGGGTGCATGGTCGAAAAGTCGAAGAGTCAAACGATTAGGAGTGACTTAGGGTGATTTCAAGGCGCGCAACGCACACACCAAGGAGCGCGGTGCACTCATTGGGTGCGGCGCACACTGGGCCCATCCACTGTGTAAATCTGCCACTGGCGCGGCGCACTCAGAGTGCACGGCGCACTGGGCATTAGGCGCGGCACACAGAGATATAAAGCCCAAAAACCAATCAATTTGCCTAAAAATTTTTGGATGCTCACCAAATTTGAAAGGTAGGCAACCTACCTCCACTCTTGCAGCAAACTTGAAAGGAATGGCATGGTTTTAGGAGTATAAATCAAATGCAAAAATTTTTTATAAGGCAAACAAAAGAAGACACAAAGAAATCATGATCCTAGGGTTTATGCTACAGTGACAGTGCTGTCAAGGTGTTTCAAACCCTACCCCATCAACACTATACCCAAACTACTCCCAAATCCCTGACAAATCTCTCCCTTTAAACCCCTATTCCCCTTTCATCATTCCCCTCCTAATACTCCCTGTTTTATTTTCCCCTTGGTGGCAAATTTTCAGAGCAACTACCAGCTTCATTGGAATTCAAGGGCAACATAAAAATCAGGGTACAAACAACAGTAATGGCATCCGAAGTTTCATCAGAATATGAGGAGGATTCCTGCAGTGACACAGCTTCGAGAGAAAGGGCCCAAAGGAGACATCACCAGAGTGGAAGACATCTTAGAGATGAGCCAAACACCCTCACCGAGTTGCAGGCATGCCCTCTTGCTATGTCTTGTTTCCAGCACTTAGCATGTTTCGAATTTTGTCAAAGGGTGGCAAATATCAGAGTTCATCATGAGTTGGCCCGTCTTTTTGTGCTTCACCTACATGGAGGACAATCTATCTTGGCTGGGGTCAGTTTCACATTAACACCCGAAACCATATCAGTGGCAACAAGCATACCAAACATTGGAGAGTAGTGGCATAAGAAAAGGAGGGTAGAGAGGCATCATTACGAGCCTTACATCAAAGATAGCTGTTTGAGCCACCTCACGAGAGTTTTTCCATTTAGATTCCTGAGGGATGAGTATGCCCCGCTCATAAAATTGATCATGAAGTACTTCAGTTGTGAGGGGAGGTTTTCTCGCCTTTATGCCTATCACATCAGGTTGCTCATGCACTTTACCAGAGTGAGAATGATGAACCTCCCATTTTTCATCTGCGAGAACATAGAGAGGATGAAGAATTTCATGCAGCACAAGACCCCTCGACAGCAGCTCAACAGTGTGTATCACTTTGCCCTTATTCGGATTTTGGTGGACCATCAGTTGAGATTGCAGGGTATTGCTTGGGAGGAATTCATTTCCCGTGACTTCTTCAGCGCTCCACAGGTAGTTTCAGAGGCAAAACATGAGGTAGGGGGCCCATCTCATCAGTATGAGTGACATGAGACTTCCACTATGCTAGTATACATCACCTGTCAGAAAGGCAGTAGACCCTTATTTGCAGCAGAAAATCGAGTGTTATCTCCACCCGGGATGGAAGGGGCCTCGCTTCTGACATCATCATCATAGGAGTAGGGCAGAGGTAAGGAGCCAGTGCATGATGAGGGGCCTTCAGGTGAGCCATCAGGTGAACGAGAGACAGAATTCGTTCTCCTTCAGGATGATGAGATAGATGCAGAACTTGGAGAGATCATTCAGGAGCAACAATCAGTGATTAAGAACTTATCCCTTGACTTGGAGAGGGCTAAGTGGAACATGAAATATCTGGAGCAGAGGAATAAACAACTTGAGGATCGGCTAGCTAAGATAGAGTTGCAACTGATCAAGGAAAACCGACAACACATCATGGCAGCACAAGGCAAACCTATGGAGCAAAGAGATGAGGACCGGGAGTATGTTTTAGAGAAAGTGAACGTCCACTTGGAGCAGTGGTTGGATAAGGCTAACAGGGAAAAAGACATGCTGAGGTGCATGACTCACCACTACATGGCCCGAAACATGATCTCCAAAGCAAGAATCAGGAGCCTAAAGGCGAAATTGAGCAAAGCAACAAAAGAGGCAAAAGAGGCAAAGGAGCAAGATCAACTTCGAATCTTGGCTGAGGATTCCTTGGCATAGCATAGCACTTCATAGGGAACCTCTAGCCGAAATTTCAAAAAAATTGGCGAAATTTTGGTCACTTGGTAATTTTTTGAGTAAAAAACAGGGATTTCCTCCCAGTGGCGTGGCGCTAAAATTCTAGGGCTCGAAACGAGGAATGGCTTGCAAATTTGGATTCAGCATGGCAAAATTACGCCTACTGGTGTCCGGGCAAGAGATTTGGGCAAAATTTGGGTCTCCTAAAGGTCAAAAAATACCCAAAAATGGCCTCTCTGCCACTTTTTTGACACACAGAAAGCAGTCTTGGGAGAATGGAGATTGGGAGGGGAAAATGAGCACCAAAGTTGAAAATTCTAGTTGGGTTAGAAAGTAGACAGGACAGGCTTTCCAGCAAGCTCACTTGGGCACATTTTGGACACCTGCAAGTGCCCCAAAACAGGCCCCAAAGTAGCGCGACGCACAGAGAAAATGGTGCGGTGCACAGAGGAAAAAATTGCCAATTTGCTTCCGTTTCGCAAAATTTCGGGTCGCGACTTCCCCAAGTGGGCCTGCTCATCTACACTTCGGTTTTTTGGCACCAAAGGCAGCAGTTAAAGAGTTTTTTCTCCAGACTGGCTTCTATCCAAGTGGCTAATGAAGGCAAACGGTCACCCAAAGCCAAATGTCATGTTTGCAACGCTGCACCTGTAGTTGATGGTTGGCTCTCCATCTCCATTTCGCAATGATTTGAGTAACTCCCCAACCATTGGGCATTCTATCTCTTCCTCACACGTTCTATATATTGTATGCAAGTTATTTGCAAAGGGTTGGTTGTCTTGTAACTTCTGGGAGACTGTTGGAAAGAAACTCTGTTTCTTCACTATGTATTTTTGACAGAGAATTAATGAAAGGCAGCGGCTCTGTTTCATGAGATTCTTGTGGTTGTGAGTGTAGCAAATGTGTCTCTTATGTTTTCATATGTATTTCGTTATGTTTCATAATTCAATTCATGTTCATTTCCAGTGAAATTTTCTGAGTGAGATTAGGTAGAATTCAATTTTATTGCTCTGCGTGTGGAAAAATTTCATGTTCAGTGTTATTCTTCTGTTGAAAAGGATTCATGTCACTATGCCCTTTTCACTTTCTTCAACAATCTATTCATGCCGTGGTACCTCAAACTAAATTGTTACATTTTTCGCCTACCTTGCCTCACGAAATAATTTGTGCCTTTGTATTAAATTCTCTGTTCTTTGCTGAGTGTCGGTCCCATAACATCCCAGAAGCTCGGTCATTCATGAAAATTGTTTCCCGAATCCCTATTCACTTACTAACCTAAGGTAAATATTTCATTGTAAGCCATCTCAGACCATTTTCAATTATCTATTCACTAAGCGTGACTAGGAGAGAGCCCTCTCCTGCTCTGGTAAGGCTAGCTACCAAACTGAGCGTGGTTTGTGGTTGCCCTAATTTTTGCCTTCCTTCAGCCTAAGGCAGATTTAGGTGCTAACAACCTCCATGGAAATGAATGTGATGGCTAGATTCTCCTTCTACATGGGCATCAACACTGTTATCACTGAAAATTCTAATGCCAAAATTTCAAAACCGCTCACAAAGCTCTTTAGGTTATTTCGTAGCTCATGTAATAATTTTTAAGTGTTTCCGCAGCGCATAAAGCCTTTTTGTAGTTTCGCAGCGCAACATGTTTTAGGCTGCGCTACAAAATTGGGGATTTGCTCGAATCCATAGCAACTGTCATGCAAAATAGCTCTGGGTTGTGTTATCATTCAAGAAGAATAACCTTTCATATCTCTTAAAAGGCAAATGGAGCTTACTTGTAAACATGTGGTTACTGAAGCAAAGGTGGAAAGCCTTGAGGGATATATTAGAAACCATAAGCATGAAGTTAGTTCATTGGAGTTGCGGGCAAATGAAGAAAAAACGAAAGCACATGAGCAATTATCCAAAAATGAAAAGATGGAAAACGTTGTTGCTGAACGCTGGATACATATTCAACAAACAGAACAGGCTCTCCATATAGCTGAGGCAATCATGTTAAGGGCCCAAGCAGAAACTGCAGCAAAGACAGATGATTTAATCAAGGCATATGGAGCTTTGCTACCACCTTGGATCGTAGTTCATTTACATAAGTTCAAGGCACTTGTGGCATCGTATTGGGCAGAACATGGAGAACCTGTCATCAACCTTTTGAGAGAGAAGGTTTCAAAAAAGGTTGTTGCTGCAAATAAAAGGGCAAATCTGCAATTTGATAAATGGGCTTCTACTATGAAGAAACAATGGCAGCAACTTATAATTCTTGCATCTCCACATATAAAAAGTATAAAAGCTAGGTGCATCAAGAGATTTGAGATGTTATGGAATGCCGTTTTTCCTCACCTTGTCAGAGGTCGAGAATTTGTTGAACCTCAGGCAAAGATGGTAAGGAAGTTTAGCAGACCTTATATTGCAAAAGCTGCCAGTGCTGTTCGGCCACATCTTGATAAGGCAAGAGTTGTTTTGAGTCTTTGTACAGACCAGGCAGCTGCTGCTTATAGAATATTTACTGTGTACGCCACTACTTATCATTATCAGTTACAAGGTTTTGTCAGGCAGGGTACGTTGGTCTGCTTGCACAGATGTTGGATGGCAAGCCTAGCTTCTCTCAACAACTTGCTGTAAGAGCACTGTTGTGGCCCTCATAGAACGCTTTTATGATCCCAACTCAAGGATCTTTCTTTAGACTTCTCAAATTAAATACACCTGAATGACCCTATGCTCTACAGGGGACTGCAGGATCAATTTTCTCTGGTTTAATTGGACAAACATTGGCCATCATAATGAGCAATATGCTTGAAGTTTCTATTACACCGATAAGAAAAGGAAATGCTTAATTCATATGAGTTTCAATCTCAGGTCAATCTGCTGTTTTCGTTCTGTCGTGAAATGGGGTTTCATCAGTTGTTCTTGTGGGTCATGATGATGGTAGCTTGCTCGCCTTAATGGCGGTTGAAGAGCACATTCCTGTAGAGATGTTCATCAGGTAGAAGCTAAAGATGTTGTGCTTGTCGGTGTGAGTCCAAATCATCCCTTCAGCGGAGGAATTCTTGTCAATTGGAAGCACAGGCGATGGTAATTGCATACCTATCAACAAGGTAGGCGAGCCTTATTCAGATCCATATAGTTTCCTTGATACGCAATTCAGGCTCCTCAGAGAGGACCTGTTGGCACCTTACAGAGAAACCCTGCAGAAACTTAGGAATAATTCCGGGCCGCAAAAGCTGAGAAGGTTATGTGATATTCAAGTATACAGGTCCGTTAGATATGTTGGCATGAGAGCAGGTCACGATGGTGTGGATTATGGTGTTTTCCTTTGGGAGAATTCAAAACTTCGGATGAACAATTCCTTGCTCTGTATTTCCAGCGATGTCGCTACCCTGAAGCATATCAGATTCATAAAAGGCTTTGCGACTTGGAACAACAATCTATATCCCAAAGTATTGATAAAAAATGGTCGAGAGAATTGAAATTGCGTGTGAATGGAGAACGCGGTTGATTGAAAAATTGAATTCTTAGCTTTGAATGGATGCAATTTTTCGGAGTCTCAAATTCCCGGAATTAGAGAAACCAGCAGAGAAGCAGTTAATGATGTTCAAGTTATTGTGGCATCTTTATAGCTGCAGGATGCTCAAAAGGTAATTGAAGGGATTCCTAATACAACAGCAGTCGAGCTTGATATAGTTGATAAAGACCATCTTCTACAATATATATCTGAGGTAGATGTTGTGATAAGCTTATTACCTGCCAGTTGCCACACGCCAAATTGCGCATGCATGCATTGAGTTAAAAAAGCATCTTGTCACGGCAAGCTATGTCGGTAAGAACATGTCAGATGCAAATGAAAGAGCTAAAAGTGCTGGAGTGACGATTTTATGTGAAATGGGATTAGACCCAGGAATAGATCATATGATGGCAATGAAAATGATCAATCAAGCTCATTTCAGAGGAGGAAAGATCAAGTCTTTTGTCTCATACTGTGGAGGCCTTCCATCACCTGCTGATGCAAATAATCCATTGGGCTATAAGTTCAGTTGGAGCCCTGTAGGAGCTCTAAGGGCGGGTCGTAATCCAGCAGTTTATATTTCTGAGGGATTCTTGTGCTCTTGTCTGCAAGAGATGGTATCGTCTGGAAAGTGTAAGTAGGCACACAATTCGAATAGGGGCCTCAGACAGTCCTGATGGATGCGTAGGCCTGCTAGTCCAGCGCTTTAGTGATCTACGTTGTGTGTACATGGATGAAAGGCTGCCAGTGTCGCTAAAGCAAGATTTACGCTTTCACCTTGGAACTGGACTAAGGTCATGCAGAAATACTAATGCTGGAAGTTCATCATCAAGGCGGACACTCAAAAGAAATCACTCTGCAGAGAAACATGGAACAGAAGAAGGTGAACTGGAAACTCGTAATCTGTCAGACGTTGGTCTTAATATTCTTGGACGGGGTTGTCAAAGACTGGAAAAGCTGAGTTTAATATGGTGCTCTGCAGTCACAAGTTCGGGCCTAGCATCAGTGGCTCAGCATTGTAGCGTTTTGAAGGCCTTAAATTTACAGGGCAATTTCTACTGTCGTTTAGTGCAAGAAAAATCTGAGAATGACGGTTCTTATATACTTTAAAATTTACCAGTAAAAATTGTCTTCTCGTAGGATTTGGTGAGGGCAGAGGCAGTTTGTGAATACAATATCAATGAAAGGAAATTTTAGCTTCTGGAGTTTGCCTTAGCAGCAATAAATCGAAAACTTAAGTTTTGTACCAAGGCAAGTAAAACTGAAGAATGGATTGAGACTGAAACTTGAAACAAGAATGTGATTATTGAGTCCACAATTTTCCTGGGCCCACTGCAAGGAATCTAATGCCACTTGTCGCATTCGGCAGGATGAATTCATTATTTCCAGAATGTCTATTGTCTATGTTTAGGAAAGTAAATTTCTGTGCTTGTAACTAACAGGTTTTCTTATGATTTCTCAAGGGCTAACAAAGCCAGGCCCGTTAAATTAAGCTGGAAATATGGAGGGATGTAAATGACTTTCTTCCAAGTGATATCGTGGTTTTATCTGTAAGGACTATGAAGCCAGAGAGAGGAATTGCGGGCACGGTTTCCTGGTATACCTGTAGATGTGATTAACTCTTTCTTGCATGTTGTAGAAGAAGTTAGAGGTATTCTTGCACAGCTGGGTTATGCGAAGGTGGAGGATATTATTGGAAGAACAGATTTGCTAAGACTAAGGTGCATATCCCTCATGAAGAGTCAACAACTGGATCTCAGTTATCTGCTTTCTAGTATTGGACGACCAAAATGGAGCAGCACATCAAAGACCGACAAACAGGGGCCTGTGTTTCAGGGTAACAGAAAAGATGTGTCATTGAAGACAAACATGGAGCATTAACTGCTCGTCTCAGCCATCTCAGCCAAACGAAAAGGAAACCAGGTGTCAAAGCTGCAAGGAGGAATCCTTCTACGAAGGAGATAGAGTTAGAGTCATAATCAGATTAGAACTCTTTAGAATTTCAATTATCAGTTATTGTATTTAATAGTTTGTTACAAGGCAGATAGGTGTCATTAGTGGCAGTCATCAAACTCCCCTCATGCTGGAGGAGGAAGCTCCAAGTAGTTAGAATTATGTTTCTATATATAGCTGAATCATCTATGTAATAAGGGTTGGATATTTGAGAAAACAGAGTATTATTTTGGCTTGTGTAAAAACTCAGTTTCAGTAATACAATTTGCTGCTTTTCTTCTCAGGATTCATACAGTGTTTCAATGCTCAAGATATGTGGTTTTGCTTTATCCTTAATGTTTTTACAGTTGTATAAATACACAATCACTCAGAATTCACTTATGCTGCTCTGATTTCCTGTGTGTATTTGTAAACTGAGGTTTTCTATGAGATGTGTTTTGAGTATTTAAACATCACATGCCCTGACTTCTATGTATGAGTAGTGTTATAGTTTACTGAAGTGTGATTAACTCCATAAGCCCAATGGAAGTCTTTGTAATGTCTGTCCAGCCAGCATGTTTGTTAAATTCACCTTACAAGAGTTAGCCATCTTATCAATAATTAAAATCAATAACCTTTGAGAGAGCCCTCTCAGGCTAGGTAGGCTAAGCCTTAGTCAAAAGATTGGTCTGAAACAGTTACACAGAGTCTACCTGATCAGCAGCCCTTCAGTGCTTGATTTTGTGATAACAAACACTATGCTCTTCTCTTATTGGTTCATGAGACATCAGTAAAACAATCAAAGCTTCTTTGATTTTGTCAATGGATGCCTCGAAGTTATCAAGTTTTCCCTTGAGAGATTCGACTCTCTCCACTTCCTTTTCCACAACCATAACTTGGGACTTGGTACCATACATACACTAGCCCTGGTCAAATTTTAAGCTTACTTAAGAGTAGTATGGCTTGAAATAAGGAAAGCTCAAGAATCTAGTGATGTTGGTCACTTGAAGCTGCATCAGGAAAAGTTTGGGACCACATGAAAATTGGGGGCTTATAGGTGAATGACACCACTTCAATCAACTCGTCATTCTAAAGCTTATGAGCTAGGTCTCTTCCAAGCATCCCGAGATGATCCCAATTGTTTTTTTTTAACTCTGAAAGGAGTTTTACTCCCAGTTGAACAATACTATGGTGGTTGAAATCAATAATGCTTGATACAACCAAATATCTTGTGAAAATCTGTCTTGGACTATAGTAATCGAAACCTCAAAGTTTTGGCACTGCAAAATGTGTTGCAACAATCTCATCTAGACTATAGTGACCAAAACCCTCACTGCACAACGAGTCTAATCTATGCTGTGAAAACCCCAACTATTGAATCTAATTTGTACTACGGTGGAAAAACCCCAACTATTCTATATGATTCGTAATGTTGTAGTCAAACCCCAACTTCTAGATCTGATCTGGATGAAAAGGTTGGGGGAAATCTTCATATAACTGAGGGAACTATGGTCACAAAGGAGTGTCAGGTGCGAAAAATCATGATATACACAGGAGTCCAAAAATAATACTCGACTCAATCTTTTAGAGTGCTAACTAAGGAGGATAGAATGTAACCTTATTGGTACTACCTGACTACCCTATTGTACATGCAAGTAATCTCCCCGAGTGTTTTTCTCAATGTACTGTAACATCAAGATGTTTGGTAGCTTATCTAAGGCTAGGTTTCATGTTACCCTCATGGGCTTCCGATATACCCAAGGGTACGTGGAAGTGTAGTCCATGCACAGTTCTTTCTAATGCATTATGATGCAATGGGGTACCCACAAGGGTTACAAGGGAGTCCAACCAACATGACCACCTCTTATATTTCCTACATGCATTCCTCTCTGAATCTGCAGGTTTATGCGTTCAACGATAGATCCCATGGTTTCAGAACACGTCTCTAGCATAAAAAACTATATGTGAAAAATAAATGTACAAATGGCCATAAAACGTGCTCTAAAACCACTTGCTTTACACTTTACCTATTAGAATAACAAAATTCGAAAAATATGAAACAATATTTCCAGAAACATAAAAATATCACATGGATTGAGACAAGTTGCAAGGATATTGTATTATTCAGAAGAAAATTACAACGTTGACTTTCGTCTTCGATGGGGCAACCTCCATTAGAGTAAAGTTCAATGACAATAAGACTTTATGATTCTTCCCTTTCTATTTGTGACTATTTATAACTTTATGACATCCAAAACCCCAACAATAAGTGGTCCCTTTCTTAATATAGGTTAACCACTTTATTTATTCACTATGGCCCATTTATAACTAATTGTGGTCCCTTTCCTATAATGTGGGTCAAACACTTACAATTATTATTAATGCAGATAACTACTTACAGGCTTTATTGATTCAACCAACTAAATATGACTCTGACAAAGCCCCTTGGGCTTATTACATAAATAAAGGGGTTAGGTTTGGACCCTAACAGAAGGTGAAGGTTCAAATATTCATTAGTGGACTTCCAAATTATCATTCAAGGATTATATTGAGTATAATGAGTCTTAGTCATTGGAGAAAGTCATCGGGAAGTTGAAGTATTGTTATGAGTATTCAAAGGGAAATACTAAGCCTAAGAGTGACTAGAAAGGTATTGAAAAGGCCAAAGTAAAATGCCCTCCGAAGTGGGAAATAACTCATGATGCAGGTGAGAAAGAAAATGTGGCTCCTTACAAGAAGTTTAACGTAGTTGAGAATGGACATGGATCTCAACCTGGAGAGAAGAAAAATAAGATTAGTGGCACATAACCATTTATTTTCTAGATATTTGGAAAGGATCATTGCAAGAATGATTTTCCATTATATCAGGATGGAAGACCTTAGATCTACAGTGCTCACAAGGTGCAGACAGTTGGGGAATTCCAGAAATATGAAACAATATTTCCATAAAAATAAAAATATCACATGAATTGAGACAAGCTACAAATATATTTTATTATTCATAAGAAAATTACAATGTTCACTTGCCTCTTCGAGGGGGAAGCTTCCAACAGAGAAAAGTTCAATGAAAATAAGACTTTATGATTCTTCCCTTACTATCTATGACTATTTATAGCTTTATGACATCCAAAACCCTCGCTATTAGTGGTCCCTTGCTTAATATAGGTTAACCACTTTATTTATTAACTATGGCCCATTTATAACTAATTATGGTCCCATTTCTATAATTTGGGTCAACCACTTACAATTATTATTAATGTGGATAACCACTTACAGAATTTATTGACTCAACTAACTAAATATGACTCTGACAAGGCCCCTTGGGCTTATAACATAAGCAAATGGGTTTGGTTTTGACCCTAACAGAAGGTGAAGGTTCAATTTTCATCAATGGGCTTCCATTAGCATTCAAGGATTAGATTTAGTATGATGAGTCTCAGACATGGAGAAAGTCATCGGGAAGTTGAAACATCGTTATGAGTAGTCAAAGGGCAAGGCTAAGCCTAAGAGTGACTAGAAAGTTATTGAAAAGGAAAAAGGAAAATGGCCTTTGAAACGAGAAATACCTCATGATGCAAGTGAGAAAGAAAATGTTTCTCCTTACAAGAAGTTTAACATAGTTGAGAATGGACTTGGATCTCAACCTGGAGAGTAGCAAAATAAGGGTAGTGACACATAACCATTGATGTGCTAGATATGTGGCAAGGATCATTGCAAGAATAATTTTCTGTTGTATCAGGATTGCAGACCTTAGATCTATAGTGCTCACAAGGCACAGACAGTTGGGGATGTTGGCTAGAGCATTCCTTGGATTTATGCAACATTTGATAACATGTAAGCGAATCACTAGGCATCTATTATTGAGATGGATGGTAAGATTTGTGATCGATTTGTTTTCATTTCGATTGATCCTTGATCTAGCTATATTTATGTTAATCCTGACATGGTGGATAAATGTGGCTTGAGAAAAGAATTGCATGCAGATTTTTGGTTGGTGCAGTTGCCTACAGGGAACAAGGAAAGAGTTCATCATTAGTTGAGAACTTGTGCATTTGAGCTGAATTTTATGCCTACATAAGTACATCTAAATGTGCTTCCTTTGGTTTCATACAATATTATTTTGGGTATGGATTGGTTGTACCTTCATAGGGATAAGATAGATTTCCATGAGAATTTTACTGAGTTCTTAGATGATGATGGAGAAAAGAGAATCTTACAGGGAAAGAAGAAGCCAAAAATGGTGAGAATGGTTACAGTTATGTAGATTGAAAGAAGTTGAAAGAAAGGGTTTGTATTATTTGTAGTGCATGTTTCTAATGAGAAAGGGAAGTTTGTTGAGGATGTTGAATTCTTAAAGAGGTATCTAGTTTTGCAGTGGTTTCACGATGTTTTTCTAGCAGATAATGCAAATTTATTGCCTCATAGGGAAGTGGAATTTTCTATTGAGTTAATACCAGGAGCAACACTAGAATCAAAGGCACCTTATAGAATTAGTACTCCATAGTTAGTGGAATTGAAGCTGTAACTTAAGGAAATGCTTGATAAGGGATACATTAGGTTGATTGTGTCGCCATGGGGTGCACCAGTGTTGTTTGTAAAGAATAAGGATGGTACTCTCAGTTTTTGCATTGATTACAAGTAGTTGAACAAGGTGGCAATCAATAACATGTATCATTTTCCATGGATTGATGACTTGTTTGATTAGTTGAAGGGAGCAGTAGTGTTCTCAAATATTGACTTGAAATCATGATATCATCAAGTATGCATCAAATAAAAGGACAACTACAAGACCACATTCCATACTAGGTATGGGAATTATGAATTTGTATTTGTTCCATTTGGTGTTACTAATACTCCAACTACTTTCATGTGTTTGATGAATAGTGTGTTGTGTCCTTATCTGGACAAGTTTGTGATAATATTCATTGATGACATATTGATATATTCTAAGAATAAGGAAGAGCATTAAGAACACCCAGTAGCAGTGTTAATATTTTTGAGAGAACATCAGGTGTATGACAAGCATAGTAAGTGGAGATTCTTTTAGACAAATGTTCAAAACTTGCGACATGTTGTTTCCAAGGAAGGTATAGTAATGGACCTAGAAAATATCAAAGCTATAAAGATAATTCACGGGAAAAGCAGGTTACTATAGGCGGTTCATCAAGAACTTCTCACATATTTCCTATCATATTACATCTTTGCAGCAAAAAGGGAATAGTTTTGAATATACTAAGAGCTGTCCAACTAGTTTTGAGCAGTTGAAGCAATTTCTTACAAATGAATTGGCTTTGAAGATTGCAGATCCTAAAAAAGAGTTTGTGGTATCCACATATGCTTGCAAGAGACGAATTGGTGGAGTCTTGATGTAGAGGGACAGGTGTTATGTTATGAGTCAAGGAATTTGAATGAGCACGAGTAGAACTATGTGACTCACAAGCTTGTGTTGGCAGCTATCATTCATGCCTTGAGGATGTGGAGATATTATTGTCTTGGAAATACGTTCATCTTGATGAGTGATCACATTAGGCTAAGATATTTGTTTGACCAACCTAATCTAAATGTCAGGTAAGATAGATGGTTAGCCACTCTCAATGAGTTTGATTTTGAGATTATGTACATCAAGGGAAAGGAGAACGAGGTTGTAGATGCTCTTAGTATAAGAGTGTATGTTAATCACATCACAACAGTGAGTTCTTATGGAACATAGTTACAGGAATGGATCTTGCAAAAAGGACAACATGAAGATAGGTACCAATAGTTGAGGCATATGTTATGGTAGCATGCTGTAGGTGATAGGGATGAGGAGTATCATCCCACGACAAATGGATTGATTAGATTCAAGAACATGATTTATGTACCAGATGGTAGATAGCTTAAGAAGATTATATTGTGGGAGTTTCAGGTTAAGTCATATTAAGATCAACTAGGATATTAGAAGACATTAACAATAGCTAATAAATTCTATCATTGGCCAAACTTGAAGAAAGAAGTGGTTGATTTTGTCGCGAGATGTTTGGATTGTCAATAGGTAAAAGTAGAGTGTGATCATCTAGGTGGTTTATTACAGTCGATTCTGATTCCATAGTGGAAATGGGAGCTCATTTCCATGGACTTCATTATATGTTTTCCAAGGAAATGAAAGTATCACGATTCCATCATGGTTATGGTTGACATGTTAAGTAAGGTAGCTCACTTCATTATAGTTAAGTCTACGAATTCACCAAGTGAGGTAACTCATATTCTCATCAAAGAGATAGTGACGTAGGATGGTGTTCCTAAGAAGATTGTATCTAACAAATATGCCAAGTTGAGTTCTAGGTTTTGGAAAGCGTTATTTGTAGTTTTGGGGCTAGATTTGTGTTGTCGTTGTGACAAACAACCTCCAAAAATTTTCTTACACTTGAATTTTGGAGCCTACCATGGATCTTATGATAGATATTTTCATTGTCACTTCTTGGTCAATCGGTGCTTTATTGATTCTTTGTGCTTTCTTATGGCTTGTAACTGTCAAAGTCACCTACTCACACATGCTCAGTCTGTAATGCATTCATGAAACCATTCCTTCATGCACACTTGAATAAGCATGGAAAAATCCACTACGATAGTGCATGTGTAGTGTTCATCCCATGTCATTAGTAAGTCTGCATTGTCATTAATAGTCCCTCACTTTATTTGCGAGCGTACTTCTATTTCTGTGAGTTTCTTCAAATGTCACCCATTGTGCACTTTCATCTTGGTAAGTGACTTTTTCATGCTTACGCATGTCATTTATGATTTTGTTCACTTTAATTAGTGTCATTTTCATGTTATATTCATCCTAGAATATGTTTTTTTCACTGTTTCTCACATATTGCAAGTTTCATTTGCACTTTTCTTGTCATATCGCAAGTGTCATCTTTTGGCATGGGAATTGTCACTTAAAGTGGATTTTTGGATTGTATTAAGGGGCAATGTTTGTGATAATGATTGTTTCTTATCAAGAATACATGTTCCACACTCATTTCCAAAGTTTCAAGCATTTTCGCACAAGTGTCGTCACTATCATCGCAAAGTGTACCTTTAATGTCGCACCTGGGGAAGCCATTGCAATGTAGTCACATCAAGGGAAGTATGTTTTCCATGAATTCTGAATGATCAAAGTTGTGTCTTCCATTTTTATAAGTGTGTGATCATGGTCAAGTTTTTTCCGTGTTCTCTCTGACTCATTGGTTACACACTTAGCCTCATCCGAAAAATTTCACTCTTGGGAAACTTGACCACACTCAACCTTCCTGAACTACACATTGTATAGTATTAACCCTCAATCCCTGAACTTTCCTATTGTAACAATGCATTTCGCAATCATAGTTCCCAGCTTTGATCCTTGAGCTCAAAAATTATGCAATTTTTTCCTCCCGATCAGCCTTAACTACGCACTACGCAATGTCAAGCCTCAAGCTTCTAGCCTGACACCTTGAGTTGTGCAACTACACAATCCTTTCCATTTGTCTCCCTCCATAACTATGAATTAGACAACTTCAAGCCTCAATATTCACCTCCTATGTTCCCCAATTGCGCAGTCATTTAGCCTAGACTTTCAGGACTCCACACTGCATAGTCTCAAGCCTCAAGCCTCTAGCTTGAGACCTTGAGTCTCTCAACTCCATAGTCCATCTACCTAGGCCTACTCAACTACACATTGTGTGATCTCAAGGTTCAATCCTCCATCATGAGTCCTTGAGTCCCTCAGTTATGCAATCCTTTGACCCTGGCCATCTTGAACTGCACGTTGTGCAGTATCAAGCCTCAGTCTTCAACGTTCGCCCTTGGAACTGCACCATCCCTAAGTCATTCACTAGTTCCATCCTTAAAAAGTGATTTCATGAACCATATTAAGTTGGGGGATTATCAGACTTATGTCATCTTGTCATCATTGGTTTGCAGTTGCAGGTATTCTATTATTTCATGACAGGATGATGTTGAAGTAGATGGAGAACAAGACCATGCTAGAAGATACCCTTATAGATACAAATACAAGTTGATTCATTAAAAGAATACAAAGGGACATCAGTTTGAAAAGGTCACTGAAGACCAAGACCACATTGGAGACTCCTTATCTTCCAGTCATGAGGAGGAGGAAGAAGAGGAGCATGTTCCATATATCAAGAAGACAGAACGGAAGAAGCAACAAAGAGTGACTTGACACTACCATGTCATCATGCATTCCATATCACTAGTGTCATTTCATGTCATCCCATCAGTGTTGGTTTAGTGGTTCTTGACCCAGGTTAAGAGTTAGTTTTTCCAAACAAATCCCTACACTACTGGCCCTTTCGGCATCAACCCATGGAGCGCAGACTGAAGTCTCACCCGAAGTAGTATGGGGGGATGCTAGAACCAAGTTTCTGCTCGCAGAGATTAGTGTAATGTTGATTTATTCCCTAAACCTACCTTCGTGCATATCAATAAGCCTTTACAACTTATCGATATAACTTCCCTTAATCAGCTTCTATACCTCCATGAATGTTCATGACTATCTTTTGCAGACCCTAAATAGGTGAATCAACCACTTACGCACCTTTGTGATTACTCTTAATCCTGTATTTACCTAGATCAGTTTAAGTGTTCAATAACTTTAACATGAAGCAAGAGATTCTTCGTGTAAACAGTTACTATTATTTGTGTCTGTATGGCCATATAAATCATGTAAAGTTATGCATTAATGCAGTATTAATTCATAAACCCATCATTCATCATAACATAATAACGCATTCATTCATAACAGAAGTAAATAGAAAAACTCAAGGATTTTTGGAATAATGTCTTTATTAATACTTTAGTTCTTCTTATAGACTCAAGACTTCCCTGCGCACTCAGCTATAGGGGTCCGCACACTCATCTGCAGACTCTAGTCTATGCCTCTGCGTACACAGCTGCAGAGCCTCTCTTCTGCTCTAGAACTTCTCGCTCTTTTCTGCCTACTGACCCATTACATTCATCTTCGTCATCACTTACTTGCCTTAGAGTCTCTAAGGCTCTCCTACTTATACAACCCCATGGTCCGCAGACCATGGGTAGATCTATAAAAGCCAACACAACTTACATAAAAGAAGGGTAAAACCCCTTATGACACTTTACTATCTATGTGCTCCATGACCACAACCTACGGAGACTTTATATTCTATACAACAAAACTTGGGATTTTTTCCCCAAAACTTGGGCTTTTGCCCCAAAATTGACCCTAGGGGACCTTGTCCCAACAGGCCCCCAATGCAAAGATCGTGACTCACCCTCGAGTCACTCTAATGGAATGGATATCTTACTACGAAGACCTCCCAACTCTACTTGTTCCACTGCTACCTCAGTCACACTCTACGTGGCTACCTATTTGATCTGCTCCACCAGCTGCTCTGTTGTTGGTCCCATACTATCTGCCTTGATTTTCTGCTACATTCTCTGTAGGCTTGCCAACTTCTTCTCAATGTTGGTAGAGATAACATAGGCCTCATCCACCTAAGGCTCTAATATGGCCTTGAGGACCACCTCTTTCCTCTATGGTGCTTCCACCTGTTCAAGAAACTGCTTAGGCTCATGCAACTTGGTCAATCGTTGTGTTATAGTGACGGTGTGCACCATCGCTCTCGCTTCGTCATACCACTGCTGCAATTCATGGGAATCTGTGTTTAACCTATATAGGTTAGGATCTTCTTGCAGAGCTGTGACTACCTCCATGGATTTCTCGAAGATCGTTGTGCAATCCACCACCGTGGCATCCACTATTGTGATTTCATCCTTCACAGTGGCTTCGTACTGTTCTCTGACCTCTGGTGGAGATGAAGGTTGTGACTTCGACACTAAATCTTTGATTTTCAGATTTAGTTCAAATTGAACCTTGGCCACTTCTCTCTTCACGTCACACACACCTGCAACCAACTTCCTGATCTTCACCTCCAATGATGCTTCCTCCAGGATATGCAGTTTAGGAATGTTCTACATGCCTCGGCTACAAGTTGATCATTCTGCGCCTATACTTTCTTCTGGGTCTCCAGCACTGCTAATTTCTCCATGAACATATGTTCATTGTTGACTTTGTACTCACTGATCAGGCTCAGCGCACGCTGCTCCTAGGCCTTAACTTCTTCTATCACACCTACTTGCAGTGTGCAAAGAAACTCATTGGGTAGCATAGCTAGGTTGAGGCCAATATTCTTGAAAGTGCTGAAAATAGCCTTGTCAGTGGCTGCTTCCACGCTCAACACTCCATCACGCAATGCGAATGCTTTGAGATCCAATGACCAAACCATCTCTACTACTTGAGTCATCCACAGTACCAAACTGGTTGATGTTACGCTGCTCTATCTTGCACCTGCCTAGAGTCTAGTCATTTGGATCTACAGCTCGCGCAGACCCGTATGGATGGTGCTCAGTGCTTGATTTTGTTATTGATCAAACTGTTGCAGTAGTTATGTTGTTTTATCCTGCACCTTGTCTCCAATTTCATCCAAGTCACCATCCATGAAAGTAATCAGATCTAACGACGACTTGGTGGCTTTCGTCTTCTTTTGCGGTCCTTCCTTTTCTTGCTCCATGTACCGCTTTATTCAAAATGGAGTTCTTTCCTATTGCTCACTGCTGCCTTTTTCTGACCACTCTTCTTCCTCTATTTGGGGCAAAGGAGACTTCTGACTTCTTTTGGAGCCGCGCTCTTCCTGCTCTGCATGTTCCTTCACTGCGTGCTCCACTTCTACTTGGGCCTTTTCCTTGTCCTCTTTCTTCCTCTTCACAGCCAACTGTTGAACCTTCTGCTTGGCCTCTTCCTTTTTCTTCTTCTCCATGGCTTTTCTAATCCTTGTGGCTAGGTCAGAAGGATAATTCCACTCTATTGGCCAATGCTTGATGACTTCCTCAATAGCGTCATCTGCAACAAGGTATGGTAGGGCAAACCATTTCTTCTCAGGGTACTTTCGTGCCCGTATTTAGACATGGTGCAAGTCTGCTTTGAAATTTGTGTACCTCGAAAGTTACTCAAACATTGTTGGTGATAAATAAAACTTCTAGTTGATGGCCATGTGAATACTTGCCTCCATCAGCACCCAAAGGACTTTGCTCTCTATGAGCACACAACATCTTTGGTGGCCCAGAGAGATGCAAACTTGGTGGCTTCCGGTAAATCCTTCCCCACTCGAGGAAATTGGCTATCCTCTAAAAATCCCAGGCAATGAGCACTATCAAAAGAAACAACCATGAATAGTGGAATGTATTACTATCATTTTGTGCCTCTCTCCAATTCACGAGGAACTCACTACATAGGTAGTGAACCCAGTTGAACTATACGCCCTCCACACACTGAGCTCCCAACGAAACCACTGGTGCCAACATCTCATTCGTGCTGCACTTTCTCATAACCTTTCCAGCCAGAATCTACATGGCAATATTGACAGCGGGGTTAGTGATTGAAGTAGGCGAGTATTCACATGGCTTCTTTAGAAGTTTAAACTTGTCCTTAATCTTCTCAGCGAGGTCACACTCGCTCGTCTTTCCACCAAATGCCTTGGCCAGATTCAATCTTGAATGGGGAAATAGCATGATCTAATGGATCAAGATATTGGTGATGGGGATCTGTGCATTTAACCACAAGAACCTGTCATGCACGAGGCACAACAACTGCTTAATGAAAATCAGGTTTATATTTGACCGATGGTAGTGGGGCACCCACAATAGGTTCAACAACCTTGACTTCTTGACTCTGCGAATCCATTCCATAGGCTCCAACGCGGTGACACCAGATTCTTTGTGGAAGACCCTCTACATGAAGGTGTCAGTAGCAAGGTGGGGGAACCGCTCATGGTCTACTAAATCCTGCTCTTTGAGCTTTAAGTGTGGGATCCGCGCCAAGCACTGACCTTCAAAGGTGATGTTCTTTGGTAATAGGGGTGTGTCGAGGAGGAATTATCTTACATCTAGGTCCTTCAAGACCTTCACTTTGCCCTTGTGTGGAGGGATCGCTCTGGTAGCTTAGAAATAGGGTCCACCCCTCAATGTTGATATCTTTTGTGCCCTCCTTTGTCTTCAGATTTACCACCTTCCCCTTCTCCTTCGCACTCAACTTTTCTTTCCTTTGGGCTTGGGTAGCTGCATGTTTCTTCGGTAACTCACGCACCAACACTAACTTCTTTTGCTTGTCCTCCTTAGGCTTGGGGACCTCCTTTTCTGATGTAGGCTTCGGTGTATGTGACCTCAGCACCATAGGCATTGTAGCTAGAGCCTCCATATTCATCACTTCTAGAGAAGCTCCCTTAGAGGTGATAGCTCCCATAGTACTAATGGTCTCTACTAGTGTGGAAATTATGTTGTGGATAAACTGCTCGGTGTCTACAGATAACTTCTCAAATACAGAAGCAGAGACCAAATCCACATACAACTAAGGATTCATACGCACTCAACAACTCTAGATAGAAATTCATAGAATGCAAAGTGTTTTTCATTGGATGCCAACGCGTAATTAATAGGCAATTTCAAATTCAAATTCGACCATTCCCCCTAAAATCCGTCCGTAAATGCTAGATTGGCGGCAGATTTCCAAAGAATTTTTCTTAAATTCAGCCTTAAATGCTGCCATCCCACTCCTCTTAACCATCTCCTCACTGTCAAATCAAGAATAGTGATGGTAATGGTCACTTTTTGGATGTGCTACGCGGTCTCTCCTTCTATAGCGAAGCTCCCTTCGCGCTTCTTTTAGTACTGTGACATCCTCGTGTTTCGTGCAGAGCCCTTGTCGTGCAGCTCTACACATTGGGTAGTGTAGTCTGTAGTCCCCCACCTCCTTGCAGCTACCTGGAGCGCTAAGACTGTGCTACCATCATGTAGTCATTGGGCTAGATCCTTGGTGTATGGCTTCAATTGATTTCCATTTACCTTTCTCGAAAATCGGTCTCCATTCAATTTAAAAAGTTGAACTACCCCACCATCGGTAATCTCTTTGATAACCTATGGCCCCAGCCAATGCATCTGAAATATTCCTAGAAAATTATCAAACTTACAGTAATATAATAAAACTAAATCATTTACCTTGAAGGTGCACAGTTTGATGTGCTGATCATGCCATGCCTTTTCACATTCCTTCTGAACTCGCTGATGGAATCCAACCAAAACCTATCTTCCTTGAACTATGTTAGTTGCACGAGCCTTTCTTCTAAGGCTTTTCGGTCCTCCATTCCTGTGAACTCCACTATTCATAGACTAAACACAATGTACTCCATATGCATCAAAACCTCTACACCATAGACCAGCCTAAAAGGTGTCTGACCAATAAGCTTCTTACAAATAGTTTTGTAAGCCCATAATACTACTGGCACACGCATGTCCCAATCATTCCTCTGCGTATTGCAAACCTTTGTCAGCACACCCTCCAATATTTTCTTAAATGCTTCAACCATCCCATTGGCCTGAGGATTATATGGTGTACTCTTCTGATGATAAACTTGGAATTCTTTTGTCAGCGTGTTGATCGTTTTGTTAAGGAAATGTGTACCGTGATCATTCATCAAAATCTTTGATCAACCAAACTTCGTCAATGCATATTCAAATAAGAAACTCGCTATTGTTTCCTCTGTATAGTCCTTCACGGGTTGTGCTTCTGCCAATTTGGTCAAATACTTGGTCGCAGTGATGATATACCATGCACCTATCTTCTTTCCTGGAGATTGAATCGGTCTTACAAAATCAATTGCCCATTTCTAAAATGGCTACAACGATACCTACGGATTCAAAAGCATCTCATCCCTCCATGATGGCCTGCTGGTTCTCAAACATGCATCAAATTCCCAACAATATGCTTTGGAATTCTTATGCAACGTTGGCCACCATAACCTAGCACGTAAAATCTTCTACGCTATTGCTTTTCCTGCATAATGGCCTCCTGCAGCCCCTCCATGAGCTTTAGCTATGATATTGTTTCATTCAAAATCAGGCACACAGCGTCACAATATCTCATCTGATCCCATCTTATATAAGTGTCATGCAATAACAGAAAAGTATGTCGTGCGCACCACCAATTCCTTCTTCTATTGACTTGTGTATCCTTCTGGATCTATTCCTGTAGTTAGAAAGTGGATAATGTCTACAAAGTGATTGTCGGATACACACACCGCAAAGAGTTGCACATCTAGCAACCCTTCTTCTAAATTGGTAGACTCCTCTCCTATTTCAATGCGCGACAGATGATCTAGCCCTGCATTCAATCACCATGGCTTCATAATTACTTTGAAATCATACTCCACCATAGCATCATCCTAGTAGTCCCCTATCTTCGAAAACTTTGGTTCCGCCTCTGTGCCAATGTTTACCTGTTGGGTTTTCAGCGGCACAGTGATATCTGGATTCTCTATTTGTGGTACATCAACTTCATGGTGACCTTCTGCCTCTGGAATATTAATGTTCCTTGGATCCTCGTCTTCTTCTTCAGCAGTCACATTATAGCACTCCAGCACATGGTGCAGCTGGGTGGTCCAATATGGTTGAATCAGATCCAAGGTGTCCTGTTGTATTCTGAAGATCACTGCCTTGACCTCCTAGAACACTTCATCAATGCATTTGAATCCATTCTCAAAGCTGAATATCATCAAGAATCCCTATCTCAAAATATCCCATTCGTTAGTGCGTGGCGGAGCTCTATTTCCAAGTACCAATTCATCGGTATTACATCCAAAGTGTGACAGAATAAATGCACCCACTCTGGTTGTGGCTCTATTCCATAAGCATCATTCTATTTTTCTAAGTGATCACACGGATCATTCCTTCCATCATACTTATCTGTTAGCCTAAATTTTGGGCAACCAAACTGCAATCTCATCATTTTTCTATATTTGCGCCATCCATCAAAATTGTCTTTGTGCGTACCCCACCACCTTGTGGGCGTAGAGCGCAACACCAAATCCAAGGCTTGGAAGTGATTCTTTTCTGGGACTTCCCTTTCAAATGCATCCAAAAATTTATTTGCCTCAGTTCGGCCATCATAATAAGGCAAAGTCCTTATCTCTGGTGATACATAACACAGTGATTTAGTCATCATGTTATAACGTAGTGTAGATACTTCATGCAACCTATTCTTCCAGTGCTTCAAATCTTCATCTGAATCTGATGTACATGAAATTTTGTGGTCCCATGAAATGCATCCATCAGCTGTCAGGTTAACCCAATCCTGATCTTGGGCCGTTATCTTATAGATTTGGTCCAAATCATCATCGCTTTCCTCATAATTGCGTACCAATTCAATATAGCGTGGTCCTTCTGTAGGGTCCAAAGGTACTACTACGTGAAGCGATTTCCTCTCAAATGAAATTTTCCACCTCCTCAGATTGATTACCCCATTCATCTCAATAGCCCAATCAATTCCTGGAAGCGTGGGGTAAGGATTGTTATCATCAACAATTTCTATTACTTCAAAATCGGCCAAGGTGCTTGCGCGTTCAATATCTACTATCACTCCCTGCAATCTTCCCATGGGGATAATCTTCTATTGATTTTCCATTCTCAATTGAATCAGAGACCACTATAGTGTAGGTCTCCCCATTCTCTCCCATGTTTGTTTAGGAAAAACATTTGCATCTGACCCAAGATCCAAAATAACTTGGTCCATTTCATATTCTCCTATTTGCGCGGTGAGCCTCATCTCACGCCCAGTTCTTGCCTTATGCTTACCAATTTTTTTAACTACGCGAGGTCCTTCAGGAGCATTTTCTTTACCGGCACATTTATTTATCAACTCCTGTAATCCTTTCATGGCCTTGCTGTCATGTATCAGCTTCATACAGGTCTCCAAGAACATGGTAAGCATGGAGGGGTCCATTTCTTCTAACAGCTTATCCTAACCTCCTAAGGTAGATGCCTCAGCGAAGCTTTTCTTCACTTCCATGAATGTTTCTTTTGTCCGCTGCAAATCAAACCCAACCTCTTTTTCTGGAGCTTTGCATACCCACTCACTTTCTTCAGTTTTCTTTCCTTTATCCTCGTCAGTCATCATTCCACTTCGCAGCATGATACTCACATTAGGATCCTCTTCGCAAGGTTCAACCCTCAACATTTGCAGGTTTTGGGTAGGCTGCCGAGGCTATGCCCTCTTAACTTGCATCTTAGCTATTTATACAGGGCAGTCTTCTATTGCATGATAAAACAGAGTACAGTATCGGCACGACAGGTGTGTCAGGCTCGTACACTCTCGTGCGTAGTTTCCTGGCACTCCACAATTGTAACAAATAACTTTTCCCTAACCTCTACCAGGCCCTCCTCCTCCTCAGCCTTGTCCATGTCCCTGATATCCTCCGCGTGCTCCCACGACACCTTGATCCGGCGGTTGATTCTCTGTTTTCTTTATACTGGGGTTAAGGGGTTAAGGCCTTTGCATAATCGGATTTCCGTCTGACTTCAAGGTAATATTCGTGATGCCTAAGTCCCCTATTATTCCTTTCAGGTATGAGAAATTTGTAGGGAACAAATCCTAGTATTCACGGAGCAACTCAGCGACCTTATCCACCATAGCATCATCCTAGTAGTCCCCTATCTTCGCAAACTTTGGTTCCACCTCTGTGCCAATGTTTACCTGTTGGGTTTTCAGCGGCGCAGTGATATATGGATTCTCTATTTGTGGTACATAAACTTCATGGTGACCTTCTGCCTCTGGGATATTAATGTTCCTTAGATCCTCGTCTTCTTCTTCAGCAGTCACATTATAGCACTCCAACACATGGTGTAGCTGGGTGGTCCAATATGGTTGAATCAGATCCAAGGGGTCCTGTGGTATTCTGAAGATCACTGCCTTGACCTCCTAGAATGCTTCATCAATGCATTTGAGTCCATCCTCAAAATTGAATGTCATCAAGAATCCCTGTCTCAAAAGATCCCATTCGTTAGTGCCATGGAGGAGCTCTATTTCCAGGTACCAATTCATCGGTATTAAATCCAAAGTGTGACAGAATAAATGCACCTACTCTAGTTGCGGCTCTATTCCATAAGCATCAGTCTATTTTGCTAAGTGATCACGCGGATCATTCCTTCCATCATGCTTATCTGTTAGTGTTAGAAATTATATATTATGGAGCAATGGAACACATAAAATATTGCAGAAATATAAACACAGAAAATGCATAAAACAAGAGAGACACAGATATACGTGGTTCACCCAGTTTGGGCTACGTCCACCCTGAACAGCTAGTCCTTCCTTTCTATTATCCAGCAAAATGAAGAGACACAACCTACAGCAGATCCGCTGTAATATCATTTGTTTTCTCTCACAGTATCACCTCTCTATTTCCCACTCACACACAATACACATCTGTTACACTACCTCAAATACAATGCCCTCATACAAAGAGAGGGGTTGCCTTCTAGGGAAAAAAACCCTAAACTAAACACAAGTTCTACCGTCAGATCATCCGCCTAATGAACGGCCCAGATTGACTAGAAATTACTATACTTTTACAAGGCAATTTTATAGCTGTTTTTAGCTTCAGGGGCGCTGCCCCTGAAACCCCTATCCAGGGGAGGGCTCCCAAAGGACACAGCTGCCCCCCCAGGACCCCCCTGCAGTGAATATTTTACGGGCGGCATTTCGAACTGGGGTCCAATGTGGCGATACCTTTGAATATAGAAGATAATCAGGCTCCACACCCAACAGTTAGCTGAAATTTTGGGTCACCAAACTGCAATCTCATCATTTTTCTGTATTCACGCCATCCATCAAAATTGTCTTTATGCGTACCCCACCACCTTGCGGGCGTAGCGCGCAACACCAAATCCAAGTATCAGAAGTGATGCTTTTCTGGGACTTCCCTTTCAAATGCATCCAAAAATTTATCTGCCTCAGTTCGACCATCATAATAAGGCAAAGTCCTTACCTCCAGTGATACACAATGCAATGATTTAGTCATCATGTTATAGCGCAGCGTAGATACTTCATGTAACCTATTCTTCCAATGCTTCAACTCTTCATCTGAATCTGATGTACATGAAATTCTGTGGTCCCATGCAATGCATCCATCAGCTGTCAGGTTAACCCAATCCTGATCTTGTGCTCTTATCTTATAGATTTGGTCCAAAGCATCATCGCTTTCCTCATAATCGCGTACCGGTTCAGTATAGCGCGGTCCTTCTGCAGGGTCCAAAGGTACTACTACGCGAAGCGATTTCCTCTCAAATGACATTGTCCACCTCTTCAGATTGATTACCCCATTCATGTCGATAGCCCAATCAATTCCTATGAGTATGGGGTAAGGATTGTTGTCATAAACAATTTCTTTTACTTCAAAATCAGCCAAGGTGCTTGTGCCTTCAATATCTACTGTCGCTCACTGCAATCTTCCCATGGGGATAATCTTCTATTGATTTTCCATTCTCAATTGAATTGGAGATCGCTGTAGTGCAGGTCTCCCCATTATCTCCCATGTTTGTTTAGGAAAAACATTTGCATCTGACCCAAAATCCAAAATAACTTGGTCGATTTCATATTCTCCTATTTGCACGGTGAGCCTCATCTCACGCCCAGTTCTTGCCTTATGCTTACCAGTTTTTTTAACTACGCAAGGTCCTTCAAGAGCATTTTCTTGACCAACACATTTATTTATCAACTCCTGTAATCCTTTCATGGCCTTTCTATCACGTTGCAACTTCATACAGGTCTCCAAGAGCATGGTAAGCATGGAGGGGTCCATTTCTTCTAACAGCTTATCCTAACCTCCTAAGGTAGATGCCTTAGCGAAGCTTTTATTCACTTACATGAATGTTTCTTTCGTGCGATGAAAATCAAACCCAACCTCTTTTTCTGGAGCTTTGCATACCCACTCACTTTCTTCAAGTTTCTTTCCTCTATCCTCATCAATTGTCATTCCACTTCGCAGCACGATACTCACATTAGGATCCTCTTCACAAGGTTCAACCCTCAACATTTGCAGGTTTTGGGTAGGCTGCTGAGGCTGTGCCCTCTTAACCTACATCTTAGCTATTTATACAGGGATGTCTTCTATTGATAGATAAAATTGAGTATAGCATTAGCACGACAAGCATGTCGGGCTCATACACTCCCATGCGTAGTTTCCTGGCACTCCAAAATTGTAACAAATAACTTGTCCCTAACCTCTACCAAGTCCTCCTCCTCCTCAGCCTCGTCCATGTCCCTAATATCCTCTGCGCACTCCCACGACGCCTTGATCTGGTGGCCGATTCTCCATTTTCATTCAATACGTGGGTGTCCTCTCCATCATCAGCTCATAGCTACTGCAGTTAACCTCATTGAGGTACCCTGATCTACAGAAGTTGCAGAAGAGTTGTTGCAGTGTCTACACAAATTTCTACAGCAAGTGACAATTGTCTGTTACATGTTTTCTAGCTACCTGAAAAATAAAGCACCACAGCATGGGCCCTATACTTGGCCGTACTTGATATTCCAGCCTTAGAGGCACTGGGCCTCCTCCCACAACATAATTCGCGAAGACAAGGTAGTGATCTTTATCATGTCCCTGGCTCTTACATTTCAAAAACCAAACTTCTTCGCACACCTCTGGCTGAGCCACTCTATCTTTCTTCAGACTTTGGAACTATAGGGAAAGATTTTGTAACTCTGCATGAATCTTCTGAACTCACAAAGCAGCATCTTGAATCATTGTCTCATGCAATCTCATCGCAATTTCCAGGGTTTCCACCTAGGTCCCAATCTTTTCTTGTGATAAACCAACCCTTAGGTGAGGCAAGAGTGAAGCTACAAAGAATTCGCAGTGCTGTCCATATGTAAGATTCATGTTAGATTTGTTGATATGGAAAATCAATATTTGATCTAGTGCCTAGGGTGTCTCACCAAGCCTCATCATGATCCTTGAATGCAACGACTAATTGTGAATGAGTGTCCGCCAACGAAGCCAAGGGGTTATCGGTGTAATACTTAATGTACCATGTTAGCACGTGATTATGTTGAGTAGTAACCAACTACACTTTCTTCATATGATCATCTATAATATTCTAGGTTGTCCACACAGACTTCGCAACGAACCAAAACTGGTCCATGTCCTCATTTTCCAAGCCCTTAAAAATGATCAACTTCATTGTATTTGACATATTGAACGGTGGCGAAGGTGGTGGCAGTGTGGGCGAAGGTGTATGTTGTGGAGGTGGTGTGGGTGGGTGAGGTATTCACGGAAACCCTTTCCTTATTAACTAGACAACACTCTACAGTGAAGCCTGTGCTTCTCCTTTGTCGTCACTTAGAGGAGGTTCAATCAACAGGATATATTCATGGCCTGTACTCCTTCTATCCCTGAATAACTTTCCACTTCACGTAGCTCTAAACATCAAGGTAATGGCATAACCCTCTTTTAACACAAGAGCATCTTAATCCAAGTATTCAAAGATTGTAAATACTTACCTCGTAATCCCTTGAAGAAGCGTCACTTTGCTTCGTTGTAGCTGATTGAGGTATCAACTGTGAATTTTGTCACAAATCCTCCTATTAAGTAATCAAGCCAGTGATCAATAGCATGCGCGATCTTATCTTCAGAGGCTTCCAATCTTTGCACTAGCTCCTAGGTCCACACTATTGGACTGTCAAGCCTCCACCTTCCCTGGCTAGATTAGATTATCCTAGCCAACTAGACTACAACGGAACCATTTTTTGGCTTAGTGGGTCCTGACCCAGGTTTAGAGTTAGTGTAATGTCGATTTATGCCCTAAACTTGCCTTTGCACAGATCTATAAGCCTTTAGGGCTTATCGATATAACTTCCTTTAGTTAGCTTCTACACCTCCACGAACAATCATGACTATCTTTCACGGACCCTAAACAGGTGAATGAACCACTTACATGCCACTGTGATTACTCTTAAGCCTGCATTTACTCAGATCGGTTTAAGTGTTCAATAACTTTAACATGCAACAAGATATTCTTCGTGTAAATAGTTACTATTACTTGTGTTCATATGGCAATATAAATAATGTAAAGTCGCACATTAATATGATATTAATTAATAAACCCATCATTCATCATAACATAATAGTGCATTCATTCATAACATAAGTAAATAGACAAACACGAGAATTTATAGAATAACATCTTTATTAATACTTCAGTTTTTCTTACAAACTGAAGACTTCCTTGCGCACTCAACTGTGGACTCTACTCTAGGCCTTTGTGCACACAGCTGCAGAACCTCTCTTCTACTCTAAGACTTCTTTCTCTTTCCTACCTACTAACCCATTAGATTCATCTTCATCATCACTTACTTGCCTTAGACTCTCTAAGACTCTCCACTTATACAATCCCATGGTGTGCGGACCATGGGTAGATCTATAAAAGCCAACAAAAGTTACATAAAAGAAGGGTAAAAACCTTTATGACACTTTGCTATCTACGTGCTCCACAACCACGAATTGTAGAGACTTTACATTTTATACAACAAAACTTGGGCTTTTTGCTGCACAACTTGGGCTTTTTGCCCCACAACTTGGGCTCTTGCCCCAAAATTGACCCTAGGGGACCCTGTCCCAACAATCAATCATCATATGCCACACCATTTTTATGGAATATGTAATTCAACATTGGAAACTTTATTGTAAAAGTGGAAGTCCAAAAGTCATCCATGTAATGTGAAATGTCATGTAGGAAGTAAAAGAGTCATGGAGAAGTCAAATAGTCACAAGGGTAGTCCAAGTGTCACATGGGAGGTGAATGTTCACCTCATTTGTTATATATATACCCTCGTTGTACAAGAAAAGGAATTTTCACCTTGGCTTCTCCCATAAGGTGTTAGAGAGCTCCAATGCTCAACTATTGGAGCTAGTGATGCTCATTGTATTCATTTATCTTGGGACTTTTACTTAATACTTGAAGCCTAATGACCAACATGTTTTCATGCATGGATTTTAGTTCTTATCTAATTGAAAATGTGCTATAATGGTGGTAACAATCTCCACATCTATGTGGACTATTCTTCTTGATGTCAGGTGGTTATATTTTTGTTTATGTGTGCCTCTACTAGGGTAGTACTATTATCTTTCTCTTATAGGCTCACCTTTCCTCCCTCTGTAGTAGAAGAACCTTCATACACCTACAACCGAACATTCACCAGACACACTTTTTCTTCGTAAAGGCACATAAATGTTTCTCTCTCTTGCCAATAGATAAATCCAAGAAAAATCTATATGAATACATGGCAATCGAGCCAATACTCCTAATGGGGCTCCTATTCCAATCAGTGTGATGTCTAATTGGGACTTCACATCAAGGATACTTCCTTGGTTGATGGATTTCCAGCATCATCCACAAATTTTTTCTAGAAGGAGGGCTAGATGACAAGTTTTTCCCGTTGATTATGTTTTGAATCTCTTGTCTTAAATGCTCATCTTGAAATCATACTCCTAGGGTGTCTTTCTAACCTATCACCTACTAAACGTTTAATCCATGATGAGTCTCTTTATCACTTTTCTAAATTGAGGTTTGATGGTGAGGATGGAACATCTATAAATGAGCACATTTCTTATTTTCTTAAATTTTGTGAATATTACGAAATAAATGATGAAGTTTTCGCTAGTGTGGCTTTCTTCCTCACCCTTGAAGATTGTGTTAATTATTGATGGCATCCATTACACGTTGTTTCATTCCATTCATTCAACCAGCTTGCGAAGGAGCTTCATAAATAATTTTATAGGTATGGTTACCAGAATGTTATTAAAATAATTAATAAACTAAGAATGAAGGCTAATGAAACAGTTGAGGATTTTTTTGATCGATTCCTTCACCTTTGTTATGAATTTTTGGGAGAAGACACGAATTGGGATTTATTTAAAAAGAAGTTTAAGCATTTGGTTCATATCTCTTTGTACATTGAATCTGGACCCCCTAATGATTTTACCTCCCCGAATCTTCTAAATCATGAAACACTTTGAATTTTAGAGGAGCAAACTACTACACATTTTGTTCCTTGTCCTCCTGCTTTTCTAGTCTCGATGTGAGAACCTCCTTGCGATGATAATGAAGTTGGAAAATCTGAAAATCAAATTCCTAATGCATCTCTTCATCCTCCTCTCACTTCTCATGATTCAGATCTAATGAAAGAAACCACAGAGCGGCTCATGGAGCCTAGGGTGAAGACTAATCCTTACATTCCTCAAGATGACATTAACACTCTTAAAATCAATCTTGAATTTTTTTCCTAGGAAATTGTTACTTATTCAGGGGACATATGTAATCCTTTATCATCTACGCGTCATGACTTTGCATATCATGATCTATTTGATCAATCCACTCCACCAACTAGATCTTCATGCTCTCCATATTTTTGACTTGCTGGTTCAAATTATGATGAGAGACAAGGCCATAACATTACAATCATAGAGGAGGAGGAAAATGAAGAGACTTTTGATCTCTCTTCCCTTTTTCAAGTCCCACCATGTCAAGATCATTAATTTCCATTCTTGGATGATTTTCCATATGCTAATCTCAGTCATGAATCAAATGCAATCAATTCTTTCAATCAATCCATAGCATCGGGCAACAATAATTTTGATGGTGATAATTATGTTCATGTAAGTGATGAAGAATTCCCAAGTGCACCTGTTGATCTTTCGTTTTCTCAAGAATATTTTAATTTAGATCTAGAATCTGATTCGATCAATGAAGATGTTCTTATCAAAACTTTCTCTTCATCCCACTATCCCTTGTGCTCTATTGTTTGTGATGTATCTACATGCAATGAAGATACTCCATGCTTTTAAATTTATCCATATGATGATTTAACTTCCCAATTGACACAAGGTAATGCGGTTATCCATGACATGAAAGGAAATAATAAAATCATTGACTGTTCTTTCCATCATGTTGTAACATTCTTGTTTTTGATAAGTTAGCTATTAGATAAAAAAATGCCATACAAAAAATGATAAAGTTATGATATGGACCAAAAAAAACTTAGAAAATAAAAATGTTAGGAATCATTATTAGAGGTCCATATCAAATAAAATGATAGGATAGTTGCTCTAAAAGAGGTAGGAAAAATGAAAACTTTAGATAAGCAATAAAAGAAAACTATTTTCTTTAGAAAATAAAATTAAGGTTGCTAGCTCAAAATGCACCTTTGAAAATGTTCTTTTAATTAGTCATGCTTAAGTTCCTTAATTATGATTTAATTATTGTAATAAATCTTGATGACGTTATAAATAAGTCATATCATACACTTTTTTCATATTGGCGGAAGCGACAAAACGACACATCAGGCGCCGATAACCAATGGGCACTTTTCAACGGAGATCGTTCACTCTGCTTAGATCAATGGTAGAGGAAGCCTTTCGGTTACCCTTTGGCCATTTCCCTTTAACGCGAGGAGGGGGTCCGAAAAACCATTTTCATGGCTGCTATTTTTTGCAACGTGGCTCCTCTACAATGTTTTGAACCCCCAAGGCTCGAAAACACAAAGCATTATGCCCCACCCCCCATGAAATCCGTTGTCGGTTTTCTTCCATTCGACCATTGACTTCTTCCCAAGCCATATGCATCCATTATCTCTCGTCCAATCACGAACCTCCACGTCACCAATCCATTTTCATTCACCCATTCACTACCTACCATGTTATAATACCATTGTTATATGCACCAAAGCCATTACTGTTCCTAATTAACCGTTTAAACATTCGTTAAGCATTAATTTGCATCCTTCTGCAAATTGATTGCCTACAGCTAGATCTAAATAGTAAATTGAGCCCAATTGAACCTATAAATTCTCCATGGATCCAATATTTGCCACTTTTCGCTTCCATCCATAAATCAACAACACCATTTGTCATTCTGTGTATTTTCACCACTGCTATCCATTTTTTATTAAAGCAGCTTCTGAATTTCCCCTACAACAGGATGGCTCCTAAAGCAAAGATATAGAAGACTGTTGAAGAAAGAAATCCCTCCATAGTCTCCCTTGATCTAGATCATATGCCCCTTGTAGATTCCCTTTTCAATATCAATTACTGTGAATGTGAATTCGATATTTATGAATTAAATTCATGGTTAAAACTGAAATATGTTGATAAAGAGGACCCCATTCGCTTTTGGGAGACACTTCTGCCATTATATTATTTTCCTAAGACCCATCACTTTCCTGATTTCATCTCTTGGAGTCAAGCCAGGTATGACCCTGTGCAAAGAATTATGATGACTCAAGATGGAAAAATCCTCATAACCATTACTGCTCAGAGCATAAATCAAATGTCAATGATACCTCCATCTGACTCCCTCAGCCATTTCTCACCTGTGGCTCTCATGGACCTCTCCAATAAACTTTCCTTCCCATAGAGAGCCCTTATATTTGAAATTTTCCTACCGAAAGACGTCGAATTACCTAAGAGAAATCCACCATATTCATCTTCCAAGTTACCTGAAGCTACTAGACACATCATCTCTCTGTTATCATACCTCCTAGATTATGAAAATGACCAATCTGTTAATGAATCCATCCTTAGATTCTTTTCCACTTTTAGCAAAGAATATTAACCTACCTTCATGTATAATTATAGCCACTTTTTGGCTGATAATATACATGAACGGTTTATGAATTTGACCACTCAAAGGGTTTTCAGGTACAGTTCAATCATAATCCATTTAATTTTGTTTCAACGGGGAGATATATTGCCCATTCATCTGGACAAACAAGATGAGTAGGGAGTGAATCAATCAGTGATTCACTGGACAGAGTTAGTAAGAGCAAGATCATCCAATTTTACATTCTCTCAGTTCACTGATTCTTTTATACATCTAGTTCTTCAACAACTCAATAGCCAGGCAAAGCTCGGAATTGGAGAAGAAATTAAAAATACATTGCACCTATCATAGCAGACCAAGACTGGTGACTAGTACCTATACCAGAATTACACCGACATTAGGATCTATGGTGGTGAGTTGGCTCCATACAAACTGCTTAAGTATATACCAATGAGAATATTCTCACTAGAATACATCAGGTAGATGATAAATATGGAAGAAGTCCATTTTGTCTCAGGCAAGAAGAAATCACAGTTTAAACTCAAAGCCAAGGTAGGAAATTTCATTTGTAACACTAGGTCTGCAGGTACAGAAGTAGATATATTACTAAAGAAAATGAACCTCCATCCAAGCTTTACTTGGTCTTATGATCCTTTTGGGATCATTTCAGCTCTCAGAGTGCAATTCAAGGCAACACCTTACAACCATACACCCGGGCCAAAATTGGAAAAATTTATGAACCAAGAGCAATGGTTTGAAGGTAATCTCACAGAAGTTGATGAACAGGTTATATCAACTCCATAGGAAAAGACTCCAGCTACACAGAGTACTCAACATAAATGATCCAAAGAGGAAACTCAGTCATCTACAGAATCAGGTAAAGAGTACTATATCTTACAAAAGAAGTTGAAAACTGGACTATCAATGTCATCAGGAGGCAAGCCACGAGAGATAATTGAGCTTGGAGAATCGGAAGATGTTTCATCAACAGGGAACACTGATCCCAAACCTCCTTCTACTTCTTCAACTCCTTCTTCAGCTGAACCTATGGAGATTATTCAATCAACTGAGACCAGCTCAGCAGGAGATGCTAATATCTTCTAAACATTTTTGGAAATCCAGCAAAAGAATGAATGTCTTAAATCTCAAGTTTACAATGAGTTTTCAAAACAGACATCTACATCCCAACATATACTTCTCTCTGCATTTCACAGTGAAAGAGGAAGGACGTAAATGGAATTTTTGCAGGCTCAAATTCCATTTCCCAAATCCATAGTAAACTACAAGAAGACCATCTTCTCATTTGATGTGAACTAGATACATCCCATTGATCAAATGGATTTGTATAGGCAATCAAGTGAGTTGTTATTTTCAACAATGACTACAACTGCCATGTCTCTTTCGAAGCTCAGAACTGCTTTGTCCAATGTATAGTCACAGCTTAAGATTGAAAAGTTGTCATCCTTGTAAGTCTTTAGAAGATATCATTATCAATACTAGATATGATCCCTAGGACTGTAAAGAAATTGAATAAATTCTATAAAAGAAGAATGTACAGATTACAACCTTGAAGAAATAGTTGAAGTTTCCTTCAACTGAGGATCCACAGACCAAAGAAGTGGAAGACAATGAATGGCACAGGGAGGAGATGTTGAAGCTCATCATTGAGAAAAACATACAGATCAAGAAAATGAAGGAGTGGATAGAACAACTGTTCAAGGAAAAAGAGGCATCACAGCTTGTTGTGACCTCAGTGACAACAATTACAATGACAGGTGTAGATTTAATCTTGTCTCCCACTAACATTGCTTCATATTTAGTAACAGGTGAAACAACAAGGTTATCACATGAGCCACAAGCACCAAAACAACCAAATGAGAAGTTACTCCAAAAGTTCCAACCCGTGGAGTCACAGAAGGTAAAAAATGGTACCTTGTATGTAAAGGAAATACAAAAGTCACATAGGTTAGAGCTCAAGTTTAAACCATAAGAGAGAAAGACTCTAATGGCAGACACTTTCGCCCAAGCCAAAGAAGACATCTGGTTAGATACTAACCACTGTATAACAGAACTATTCCCATCCATACAAATCACTTTTGAGCAGCAAGAACTGATTACTAAATGCAGGGCAGATATAGAGACCCGGAAGGCATCATTGGGCACAAAACCCAAAGAAGCATCATGGATGATCAGGGTACTAAACTCTAAAACTAGGTATCAATTACAAGAGATGAAAATTCCAGATAGGACATATACTATTTTAGAAATTAAGAAAGTCCTAGTGAAGAATAATTTGTTAACTCAGCTGAAAAAAAATGTGAAGCTTTGAACACTACAGTTAGAAGGTTTCATTCTAAATTTAGTATGTTGCATAAGAAAGGGTTACTAGAGATAGTGTCATCAAATGATCATCTAGTAAAATTGGAGTATTACTATGAGAGCCTTTATACTATTGCAGCAGACAATAGTCAATTTGTAGGGATAAAAAGACAGATTACTGGGAAAGAGTTTTTGGAAGCCTTGAGCTCTGACCTCACCATCAAATATGAAGTTGGACACCTCTTTCTCACTAAACCCAATTTTGAGAGATATACCAAAGTTGATGAGATACTTAGAACGATGGTAAATCTTGAGATACCTAGTGAGAAAATGTGGGACCAATTGTGTGAAACAATTGATTAACTTTTCATTCCAACAAGAAGATAGCAACAACAGATTTTGAAGGAACATTCATCAACAACTTCCTATCTAATAGGGACACAACATGCAACGGTTTTTCTTTTCCTATCTTCTTTCAAGCTATTTTGTAATCAGTTTAGGATATTTTGTTTAAACTTGTATAAATAACTCTCTTCTATGAGTTATTAAAGGTGGTACCTTTCCATAAGTAATCTTGTAAAGCATTAATGTACAAGCTTTTTCTAGATAACTGGTAATAAAGCAAAGGATTCTGAATTCGGTGTCATACAGTCTCATTTTCTTCTGCAAGTTTTTCATGTGTTTCAAGGGATATCAGGTGAGAATAAATGTGTTACAGTTATTCTTAAAATTCCTCCTGAAGTTATTATCATAAAGAGAATGAGATATTGGACTATCTATCTAAAACACTCCCTATAAATCATAAAATTGTCAGCATCTTATGTAATTTTAAGCATAGTTTGTTTAACTTTTGAACATTGGACAAAGGTTTTCCCACTTATGATAATTTATCTTTCTATCTGAAATCTAAATTAATCATAGCTCCTTACTATTCTTTCTACACACCTTATAAATTCAAATCACAGTGTGAAGTTAAATACTAGCCCTTTGATTATCTATTAGTAGAATCTAAAAGAGTTAATAAATCATTCTTACAGTTTGTTCTATGTATTGGTCCTCCATAAAAACCAAAACCAAAATCCCAAAAACAAATATCTTAAATGCTTTGGGATGAGCAATTGACCATTATAATATCAGAGGAACAACATCAATCTGGCACCATTGTCGGGGATTCAAATTTGATTGGTTTTCTTGGGACAATGATATAAATCCTATTCCTTTAAAGGTGACTAAAGGTCTAGATAGGTCAAAATTCTTCACCTAGCGACTCCACTGTGCCAAATTGGCAACTTTTAAGCACACTAGATCTCGTTCTAAACCTAACATAGTTAGTCCTCTGTCAGATCCAAAAAAACTAGTGAGAAGGGCCAATTCCAAAAGAAAATTGCATCCATCTTCTTCTTCTTTAGCCTTGCAGTTTGAAGATATATTACCATTTGATCCCTATAGAAAGATTCCATCCAATCCAGATTGGACACAATTATCACCTAGGGTTTCTGAACTTTTAGACAATGGAGTTGATTTCAAATAAGATTTCATCTGAGTCTGACTTGGGTGTTCATTTACCTAAATACAAACCTACAGACTTCATATCCCCTACTACATATTCATTTCCTTCCACTTCTAAACAACCTGAAGGGACCTTCTCTATATACTCAAATCCACTGTTTGAAACTAAAGAGGGTACTCAGCCACAAGTCCAGAAGTTAGTTATTAAGACTCCCTTAAATTCATATAGGAGATCTCCTATTTCTTCATCTCCTCCTTCCTCACCTCCACATAGATATACACCTTCTTTATCATCATCTTCCTCTTTTTCTTCTTCAACATATACACAAACATCTCACACACCATATTCTACTATGGCATTCCAACCTATTGTACAAGCTAGATATGCAACTTTAGATTTACCTCAAAACCTCGATGCAATCCCTCCGGGATATTTAAAACATCTTCCTAGGTATAATGGAGAAACTGGTTCCTCAGTTGAGGACCATCTTCAAGCATTTCTAGATTTTGTAGATAATATGAACATTGAGAAAGAAAATGTTTATATGAGGTTGTTTGTTAAATCTCTTGAGGGAAATGTGAGAACCTGGTTTAGGCAGTTACGTACAAATTCCATTAGGTATTGGGAAGAGTTAACAAATATATTCAAAATCCAATGGGGTGTGAAGAAATATCCTCTTTACTTTTTGACTGAGCTTGAAGAAGTTAAAAGAAACTTTGGTGAACCTTTATTTGATTTTATTAAAATGTTCAACAAACTTTATCATAAGATGCCCCCTGATTTCAAACCCCCTGTAGCAGCAGCCAAATCTAGGTTTTCAAAAGCCTTTGAAGATGATTTTTTTGTAATGTTAAGAGAAAGAAATTCAAGGACTCTTGAATACATGCAAACTAATGCTATAGAGGTGGAAGAAAATAGGGTTTCTTCAACCACTTTAAAGGCTAAAGAGGAAAAGGCCCAAAGAAAGCTTAAATCTAGTCAAGAGGCCTCTACTTCTTCAAAGGCTAAAACTAAAGATTCTAAAATAGATGAGATCTATTCACTTCTTAGAAATCTATCCAATAGAATTTCCAAGATTGTGACTCAACCTAGAACAATTCAATAGGCAGTCATTCGACCTCAAAATCAAAATCAAGGTCAATATAAAATAAATCCACAATTACAAATTCTTCAGAGACCTAGTAATGATTAGCAAGTTCCAACTCCTTTACTGATAGATGATCAACAGCCTAATGACAATACCATGACCATCACTGAAGAAATTAACAATATGGATACCTCTTTTGGTCAGACCATTATTATTCTTCTTTCACAAAATAAGAAAGTTCAAGAAGATCAAGAATCCTCACAGGTTTCCTGATACCATTCCTTCTCTGAATTCCTAATTGTAGAGTTGAACAAAAGATATGATCTTAGACCAAGACCTAGCCCTAGAAGACCTCCTAAGGAACCTCCAACAATTGAACCTCATACCAAAACTGTTGAAACTCAGACAACTACTATTTGACCATTAAATCAGACAACTGATACAACTCAAATTGAAAAAACTATCTTGACTACATTTAATGTTGAAAAGGAGTTAGAAAGAGTTAAAATCCCTATACCACTTTCAGAACTTTCAAAAAACCCTGGATATAAAAATCAATTTTCCAAATGGATACAAAACACCTTTGTTGATGCTCAAAGTGATGTTATTATCCTTTAAGATGAAAAACCAACAGTTGTCTTTGGCCCAGCTCATATATGATAGATGAAATAGTACCCCCTTTCTATGTGACACTAAAGACAAATGACTCCATGCTATACAACTGTATGCTTGATTCTGGAGCATCACATAATATCATGCCAAAAACCATCATGGATCTTTTAAATATTGACATAACTAGATCCTATCATGATTTGTAAACCTTTGATTCCAAAAGGTTACCTTGTCTAGGATTGATTAAGGATTTAGTAGTCACTCTTGCCCAAATCCGAGTAAAGAGCATAGTGTTAGATATTGTTGTCACTGACATCCCTCCCAAATTTGGAATGCTCCTTTCAAGTTCTTGCTGTGCCAAATTAGGGGGAACTCTTAAGATGGACATGTCTTATGCCACTATTCCAGTTTATGGGGGAGAACAACTTAGGTTGTATAGAGAGTTTAGATTTTTCCACACAATATGCAAAATATATTAACCAAATAACCACCCCATCTATGCTATTGATCAAGATTTTGGTTGTTTTCAACTCTATTCAAATCAAATACATGAATCTCAAGTAAAAATTGAAGATGTAATTGAAAACCATGTATCAAATCAAACTGATGTATGGAGGTTGTTCGTTGATGGTTAGGGTAGTGCTAACATCACCGGAAAAGGAAAAAAATACACAATCATGTAAACTTTATTTTGAAGTTACCAACATTGTAGCAAAATATGAGGCTTTCCTTCTAAGACTACAGTTAGCCAAGAGTTTAAAGGTACGCAACCTGAGTGCTTTCACTGACTCAGAGCTCATTGTAAGACAAGTTAGAAATATTTTCCAAACAAAGAATCCTAGGCTTAGGTCTTATCAAAATGAGGTTTTGGATTCTATTGAAAATTTCTTTGATGCCCTCAACATAACTTATGTCCCTAGAAATGAAAACATACATGTAGATTCTTTGGCTGTTTCTACAAGCTCATTTAAGATTCCTGATCAAACACAACTATTATACCAAATCCATGTCAAATACAGACCATCTATACATGATAACCAAAAGCATTGGCAGGTTTTTGAGGATGATGAACAACTAAAATATTTTCTTCAACTTCTAGGTGAATTTTCTCTTCTAAAAATTGATGAAGACAATCTTGATATGGTCAATCCTCAAGCTGTTGATGATCCAGAATTGAATCCCAAGATTGCAGTTCATGACATCATACAATTATCAAATAACTTCATTCCTAAAGGGTTAATTCCTTTAGAAAGATTATTCAATTATAATGATGTCCATCGAAATCCTCCATCCATTTCTCCTGAAGATGACATTGAAGAAATCAATATTGGAACCGAAGAACAAGTGAAAAATATAAAAATCTTACATCTCTAGCCCCAGAATTTAAAGATGAATATCTTAAGTTACTTAAAGAATACAAAGATGTTTTTTCTTGGTCTTATGCTGATCTTAAAACCTATGACACATCCCTCATTGAACATAAGATCCCACTGAAAACTGAAGCTAAACCCTACCAGCAAAAGCTCAGAAGAATTAACACAGTTCTTCTACCAACTATTGAGAAAGAGCTTAAGAAAATGTTAGATGCACAGATTATTTTTCCACTAATATATTCTAATTGGATTGCCAACCTAGTACCTGTCAGGAAAAATAATGGCTAAATTAGACTTTGTGTTGATTTTAGAAACTTAAATAAAGCATCCGTAAAGGATAACTATCCATTACCTAAGATGGATCAGTTAGTTCAACAAGTTTCTGGAGCTAACAGACTTTCTATGTTAGATGGTTTTTTTGGTTATAATCATATTATGGTGGACAAAGAGTATAGGGAAAAGACTACCTTCACAACACCTTCGAGTACTTTCATGTATGCAAGGATTCCTTTTGGTCTGACAAATGCAGGAGCTACATTTAAGAGAGCTATGGATATAGCTTTTGTAGGCTAGGTAAATAAATTTCTTGTTATTTATCTTGATGACCTTATAGCGTTTTCTAATTCTGATAAAAAATATTTGAAGCACTTGATGAAGGTTTTTGAAAGATGCGGGAAATTTGGAATATCATTGAACCCAAAGAAGCCTTTATTTTCTATCTCATAAGGGAAATTGCTTGGCCGTATACATTCTAAATATGGGGTAGTTATTGATCCAAACAGAGTATCAGCCATTCAGACATTAACATTACCAAGAAATAAAAAAGAAGTTCAGGTTTTTCTTGGTAAAATCAAATTTTTAAGAAGATTCATACCCAATTATGCTGAAATTGTTAAAGACATAACTGATATGCTTAAAAAGGGTCATGAAGTTAAATGGACTGTCTCTTCAAGACATGCAATTGATCAAATCAAGAAAACTATTTCTAAAGCTCCAACCTTGGCCAGTACCGATTATACCAAACCATTCAGTATCTTTTCCTTTGCCTATGAAACAACCATTATTGTTGTTTTATTACAAAAGAATGAAGATTCCCATGACCAACCTATAGCCTTTTTTAGCAAAGTTATGAGAGATGTTGAGCTCAAATATGACATAATTGAGAAGCAGGCTTATTCCCTAGTCCAATCCTTGAAATCTTTCAGGATGTATGTTTTACATTCAACCATTATAGCCTATGTTCCCAACAGTGTTGTTAAAATTGTTCTCACTCAACCAGATACTGATGGGAGGAGAGGTAGATGGATCACCCAAATTTTGGAGTATGATCTAACTATCAAAACCACAAAGCTAGTAAAAGGTCAAGGATTAGTTAAGCTCCTAGCTAAATCTAACTATAAAGTGCTAGGCATCAATTCTATTTTGGAAATACCAGGGGATAATCCACAAGAACCTTCCCAAAATCCCGAAGAAAAGAATCGACAAGAAAATTTACCTTCAAATCAGACTATTTATGTACACATTGATGAGAAATTTCTTTTATCAGATTGGTATCAAGATATTGTAAATTTCTTGATTCATTTTGAGTGTACTGCATCATTCTCCAAAGGTCAATGTAAAACTCGCAACATAAAATCATTCAAGTACTGTATCATAAATCCAAATCTATACTATAAGGACCGACTCAATGTCATGCTATTATGGTTAACAGAATCAGAGACCAAAGGGATCATTGATCAATTTCATACAGGATTTTGTGGAGGACATTATGCTTGGACAGCAACAGCATATAAGATATTAAGGGCAGGATTTTATTGGCCAACATTGTTCTTACAAGTAGGAGAAAAAGTTTGAAGTTGTGTCCCTTGTCAGATGTTTGCTGGTAAGCAAAAACTAACAACTCTTCCACTTATCCCAACAATAGTCTCAACACCTTTTCTCCAATGGAGATTAGATTTGTTGGAGAGATTCATCCTACTTGAAGAAATCAACATAGATGGATCCTCACTACAACATATTGCTTTACTAAATGGGTGGAAGCAATTCCAGTAAGAAATGCTACTAATTCAGTAGTAATAAAATTCATTGAAGAGAAAATTTTATCTAGGTTTGGTTGGCCAACCCAAATTGTTACTAATAATGCCACAACATTTTCCAGTGTTAAAATGATTGAGTTTTTCCATAAATATCAGATTCTGCTACATCATTCAACTTCATATTATCCTCAAGGTAATGGCCTTGTAGAATCATCCAATAAAAGTCTGCTAAAGGTTATCAGAAAAACTTTAGCATATCGTAGAAAGAGCTAAGACAATCATCTAATTTATGCGGTCTCAGAAAATAGGATTACTCCAAAGAGATCTACTGGAAAATCTCATTTTCAGTTAGTTTATGGGAAAGATGCAATTTTCCCTACCAACTTAGCCTTCCTTGTTTTAAAGTTTCTGCAGGATTCAATTGATGAAACTGATGATTTTTCAAGGAGGATAAATCAAATCATTGAACTAAATGAGAATAGAGATGAAGTTCAATACAAATTGAAGAACTACCAGAATAAGATGAAAAGCCTATTTGATAGAAGAGCCAGGGAAAGGAACTTCAAGGAGGGTGATCTAGTTCTAAGATGGGATTCTAGAAGAGAAGACAAAGGAAAACATGGAAAGTTTGACAACCTATGGTTTCGACCTCTAGCTATTGCTGAAGTAAAAGGAAACAACACTTTGTGTTACAAATTCTAGAAGGACAATATTCCACATATCCTGTTAATGGAATATTTCTAAAGCATTACATTCAGTACTGAGAAATTGGAGTATATTTTACACCATAATTGTAAAAAGTTCGGTGTTATTTTACTTTTTCAGCTATCAATTTGATTTTTTTACAGAAACGACTCTAGCGCCTGAGGAGAAGGCACATGGATTTGCAAGTTCTCTACATTCTACAGGAGAAAGAGGTCCCCAGTTAGAGCCAATGTTGTAACATTCTTGTTTTTGATAAGTTAGCTATTAGATAAAAAAATCAAAGTTCCATACAAAAAATGATAAGTTAGGATATGGACAAAAAACAACTTGGAAAATAAAAATGTTAGGAATCATTATTACAAGTCCATATCAAATAAAATGATAGGATAGTTGTTGTAAAAAAGGAAGGCAAAATTAAAATGTTAGATAAGCAATAAAATAAATATATTTTCTTTAGAAAATAAAAATAAGGTTGCTAACTCAAAATTCACCTTTGAAAATGTTCTTTTTATTAATCATGCTTAAGTTCCTTAATTATGATTTAATTGTTGTAATAAAGCTTGATGACCTTATAAATAAGTCATATCATATACTTTTGTCGTATTGGCGGAAGCGACAAAATGACACATCGGGCGAGGATAACCAAGGGGCACTTTTCAACGAAGATCCTTCACTCCGCCCAGATCAACAGTGGAGGAAGCCTTTTTTCCCCCCTTCAACAGTTTCCTGTTAACACTGGTGGGGGGGGTCCAAAAAGTAGATTTCATGGCTTCCATTTTTTGCGATGTGGTGCCTCCATAATGTTTTGAACCCCCAAGGCTCGAAATCAAAAACCATTATTCCCCCCCCCCAGAAATTCGATGTTGGTTTTCTTCCATTCGACCATTGACTTCTTCCTACACCATATGCATCTGTTATCTCCCATCCAATCATGAACCTCCACGTCACCAATCCATTTTCATTCACCCATTCACCGGCCACCACGTTATAATATCATTGCTATATGCTCCAAATCCGTTTATGTGCCTAATTATCCATTTAAACATTCGTTAAGCATTAATTTTCATCCTTCTGCAAATTGATTGCCTACGCTAGATCTAAATAGTAAATTGTGCCCAATTGAACCCATAAATGCTCCATTTCTCCAATCTTTGCCACTTTTCGCTTCCATCCATAAATCAACAACACCATTTGTCATTTTGTGTATTTTCACCACTGCTATCCATTTTTTATTAAAAGAGCTTCTGAATTTCCCTTGCAGTAGGATGGCTCCTAAAGCAAAGATACATAACACTGCTGAAGGAGGGAATCCCTCCACAGTCTGCCTTGATCTGGATCATATGCCCCTTGTAGATTCCCTTTTTAATATCAATGATTGTGAATGTGAATTCGATTTTTATGAATTACATTCATGGTTAAAACTGAAATATGTTGATAAAGAGGACCCCATTCTCTTCTGGGAGACACTTCTACCATTATATTATTTTCCTAAGACCCATCAATTTCATGATTTAATCTCTTGGTGTCAAGCTAGGTATGACCCTGTGAAAAGAACCATGATGACTCAGGATGGAAAAACCATTATCACCATTACTTCTTAGAGCATAAATCAAATGTTAATTATAACTCCATCTGATTCCCTCAGCCATTTCTCACTTGCAACTCTCGTGGACCTCTACAATAAACTTACCTTCCCATAGAGAGTGCTTATATTTGAACTTTTCCTACCAGAAGATGTCAAATTACCTAAGAGAAATCCACCATATTCATCTTCCATGTTCCCTAAAGCTACTAGACACATTATCTCTCTGTTCTCATACCTCCTAGGTTATGAAAATGACCAATCTGTTGATGATCCATCCTTGGATTCTTTTCCATTTTTAGCAAAGAATATCAACATTCCTTGATGTATAATTATATCCACTTTTTGGTTGATAACATACATGAACAGTTTATGAATTTGACAAACAAGGAGTTTTCAGGTATAGTTTAGTCATAATGCATTTAATTTTGTTTCAACAAGGAGATCTATTGCCCATTCAACTGAAAAGACGAGATGAACGGGGAGTGAATCAATCATGATTCACTAGATAGAGTTAGCAAGAGCAGGATCATCCAATTTTACATTCCCTCAATTCATTTATTCTTTTATACATTTAGTTCTTCAACTACTCAACAGCCAGGGAGAGCCCGGAATTGGAGAAGAAATTAAAAAGACATTGCACTTACCAGAGTAGACCAAGATTGGTGACTAGTACCTATACCAGGATTACACCAAGATTAGGATCTATGGTAGTGAGTTGGCTCCATACAAACTACCTAAGTATGTGCCAATGAGAATATTATGACTAGAATACATCAAGAAGATGATAAATATGGATGAAGTCCATTTTGTCTCAGGCAAGAAGAAATCACAGTTTAAACTCAAATTCAAGGTAGGAAATTTCATTTTTAACACTAGGTCTATAGGTACAGAAGTAGACAAATTACTAAAGAACATGAACCTCGAGCCAAGATTTACTTGGTCTTATGATCCTTTTGGGATCATTTCGGTTCCTAGAGTGCAGTTGAAGGCAACACCTTACAACCATACTCCCAGGCCAGAATTGGAAAAAATTATGAACCAGGAGTAATGGTCTGAAGGTACTCTCACAAAAGCTGATGAATAGGTTATATCAACTCCACAAAGAAAGACTCTAGCTACATAGAGTAATCAACCTAAAAGAGACAAAGAGGAAACTCAGTCAGCTACAGAACCATGTAAAGAGTACTATATCTTACAAAAGAAGTTGAAAACTAGACTATCAATGTCATAAGGAAGCAAGCCACCATAGATAATTGATCGTGGAGAATTGGAAGATGTTTCATCAGTAGGGACCACTGATCTAAAGCCTCCATCTACTTCTTCATCTCCATCTTCAACTGAACCTATAGAGATTATTCAATCAACTGAGACCAGCTCAACAAGAGATGCTAATATCTTCTCAACATTTTTGGAAATCCAGCAAAAGAATGAAAGTCTTAAATCTCAAGTTTACAGTGAGTTTTGGAAACACGCATCTACTTCCCATCATATACTTCTCTCTGCCATTGACAGTGAAAGAGGAAGGATGCAAATGGCATTTTTGCAGGCTCAAATTCCATTTCCCAAATCCACAATAGTCTACAACAAGACCATCTTCTCATTTCATGTGAACCAGATACATCCCATTGATCAAATGGATTTTCATAGGCAATCAGGTGAGATGTTATTTTCAACAATGACTACAACTGCCATGTCTCTTTCCAAGCTCAGAACTACTTTGTTCAATGTACAATCACAACTTAAGATTGAAAAGATGGCATCCCTGTAAGTCTTTAGAAGATGTCATTATCAAGATTGGATATGATCCCAAGACTGTAAAGAAATTGAAGAAATTCTGCAGAAGAAGAATGTAGAGATTACAGCCTTGAAGAAACAATTGAAGCTGCCTTCAACTAAGGATCCACAAACCAAAGAAATGCTAAAAAATGAACAACACAGGAAGGAGATGTTGAAGCTCATCATTGAGAAAAACATATAGATCAAGAAAATGGAGGAGCAGATAGAACAACTGCTCAAGAAAGAAGAGGCAGCACAACTTTCTGTGACCTCAATGACAACAAATCCAATGACAGGTGTAGATTTAAGCTAATCTCCCACTGACATTGCTTCATCTTCACCAACAGGTGAAACAACAAGGTTATCACAGGAGATACAAGCACAAAAACAACCAAATGAGAAGTTACTCCAGAAGTTTCAAACCCTAGAGTCACATAAGGTTAAAAAGGATACCTTTTATGTAGAGGAAATGCAAAAGTCACATAGGTTAGAGCTCAAGGTTAAACAATTAGAGAGCAAGATTCTAATGGCAGACATTTTGGCCCAAGCTAAAGAAGACATCTAGTTAGATATTAGCCACTCTATAACAAAAGTATGGCCATCGATACAAATCATTTTTTAGTAGCAAGAACTGATTGCTAAATGAAGGGAAGAGATAGAGACCCAAAAGGCAACATTGGGCACAAAACCCAAAGAAGCGTCATGGATGATCAGGGTACTAAAATCTTAAACTAGGCAGCAGTTACAAGAAATGAACATTCCAGATAGGACAACTACTATTTTGGAAATTAATAAATTCCTAGTGAAGAAGAATTTGTTACCTCAGTTGAAAAAAAAAATGTGAAGCTTTGAACACTACAGTTAGAAGGTTTCATTCTAAATTCAGTATGTTGCATAAGAAAGGGTTACCAGAGATAATGTCATCAAATGATCAGCTAGTAAAATTGGAGGATTACTGTGAGAGAGTTTATACAACTGTAGCAGACAACAGTCAATTTGCAGGGATAAAAATACAGATTACTGGCAAAGAGTTTTTGGAAGCCTTGAGCTCTGAGCTCACATCAAATATGAAGGTTGACACCTTTTTCTTACTAAACCCAATTTTGAGAGATATATCGAAGTTGATGAGATACTTAGAAGGATGGTAAATCTCGGGATACCTAGTGAGAAAAGGTGGGATCAATTTTGTGAAACAATTGATTAACGTTTCATTCCAACAAGAAGGTAGCAACAACGGATTTTGAAGGAACAATCATCAACAACTTCCTAACTAATAGTGACACATCATGCAACAATTTTTCTTTTCCTATCTTCTTTCAATCTATTTTGTAATTAGTTTAGCAACTCTCTTCTATGAGTTATTAAAGGTGGTACCTTTCCATAAGAAAGCTTGTAAAGCATTGATGTACAAGCTTTTTCTAGATAACTGATAATAAAGCAAAGGATTCTAATTTTGGTGTCATACAGTCTCGTTTTCTTCTATAAGTTTTTCATGTGTTTCATTCATTACGTTTGTTCAACATATGTTTAAGTATTACGGATATATCAGGTGAGAATAAATGTGTTACAATTATTCTTAAAATTCCTTCTGAAGTTATTATCATAAAGATACCAAGCTATTGGACTGTTTGTCTGAAATGCTTCCTCTAAATCATAAAATTGTCAGCATCTTATGTAATTTTAAGCATAGTTTGTTTAAATTTTGAACATTGGACAAAGGTTTTCCCACTAATGATAATATATCTTCCTGTCTAAAATCTAAATTAATCATATCTCCTTACTATTTTTTCTACACACCTTATAAATTCAAATCATTGTGTGAAGTTAAATAGCAGCCCTTTGATTATTTGTTAGTACAATCTAAAAGAGTTAATACATCATTCTTACAATTTGTTCTATGTATTGGTCCTCCATAAAAACCAGAACCAAAACCCCCAAAGCAAATATCTTAGATGCTCTAGCATGATCAATTTATCATTATCATCTTGGAGGAACAACACATCCCTCATAATCCATTGTTTTGCAGGAAGACAACTCTTCAAATCAGCTTGCTCATGAAATTTCTCCAATTCATACATCCTCAGAATTACAATTAGAGGAATATTATGAATGGAGTAATTTTTTTTATGAATTTGGAAAATATGATCAAACTAGTGATGTATATAGTTTTCATCCAAATAATCGTGATCCTATTAACTTAATCGGTCGCAGTTGTCCACATGCAATCTGTGATCTGACTCGGTTTATGAACTGTTCTCATCTGGCTTTTCCAAGTTCTGCAACTTAGTAGGAATTCAAAGTACTTCAACTCTCGTTGATGGTTATGTGAGGTTCTCGTGATCCTAGTAAAATTCTTGGACCATATCAGATCTAGATTTTCTCACATTATTCTTTCATTTGTATTGTTTCACTGGACGCAAACTCATCCTTGATGGACTTTGGTATTTCTCGCTACACTTTTCCTATTTCTTGAGATCAAGTTTCTGATCATAATTTTGTAGTGAATTCATCCTCATGAAAATCTCCTGTATCGAATTTAGGTTTGGAGTGTATACCTTTCATAAATATGCATAAATTTGAATTTGATCAATTTCAATATCACCTTTGGCTGAAGAGTTCATATCTATTGAGTGTTATGGTGAATAATCAACTCCTAGTTTTCTTGGGAATGCCTTCATGACACCAGAAATACTTTTCAATATTGGCAATTGCTTGAGCTATTTATTGAATCAAGTTACTCTTTTTCGCCCATTACATCCTCACTAATTTCAGATATTTTCTATACTAGCATTCCTTTATAATTATTTTGATGATTTTGATTCTTGTGAAATTTGTCACTAGTTATAGGAAAATGGTTTTTCACATTTGGCATGTGAGGAAGTTGGTTCTATTGTTCAGAGCATTCACATAGTTGTTCAAATTGATTCATCTTGGTTAATTACTAACTCAGAATTTGATGCTTCAATTAGTCCGTCTGATCATGATTTTGTCTCTGATGGTTGTCATTCAACTTACCATTTTCCCATGAACACATCCAATGACATTTGTTTCATTTCTTTTGATCTTTAAGGTTTCTCATATGAATATCTAGATATTGGCTAAGCAGTTGAGGCACTTCATCCTTCGTTGATGGTTATGTAATGTATTCATTGTCTTAAAATTCCGTCTAAATATGATTAGATCCATTTTCCCTCACAAGATTCCCATCCCATCCCTTTGCTTCTAATTGAACATTAATCTTTTCAATGATTTTGGGGTTTTCAAGAAGATTGTTTTGAATTTCACGACCCAAGCTATGATTTCCTAGAAGCATATTACTTAGTAAGTCCATTTTCTGATAACAAGCATTAGTATTTTCTCATTCTTGCTAAGAAGTATGGCACAAATGAAAAAACATTCACAACAAACCTTCAAGGTTTGTCTATTTATAATCTTCATCAAAAAGTTAAGATCTCAAGTTGGGTAGAAGTAGTGGCTATGACACATATTTTTTATGACAAGCAACACCTTCAATTTTTGGTGCAAGATATTCAAACTCTTATCTTTTACATTACACATTTTTTTTTTGTTTTAACTACTCAATTTTTTTTTATGCAGGTGAGGAGCAGCTATGGTGGCTGCATTGGAAATTTCATTACACGTGACCCTGACATTCTAGATAGTTAGGTTAGGAGTAGGCCTAGATGCATATTAGTTTCCTCTGCACATGCATCCTGCACTCATTTTTGTAGTCTCTCTTTTTGTTTCGCTTTGTTTTTGGTTTAGCCTCCATTTGCTTCACCTTTTTTATTTTTGTTTTCATGTTGTCTCTTATCACTTTTCATGTTTTGTTTAATTTTACTTTGCATCAAGGGTGTCCTATTTGGGCTAGAAGGACGTTGTGGCAAAACAGGAAAGTGCTTTGTGATATAACAACATTTAGCTAACTCTCTATCCTCCTTCCTTGTCTTTGTTACACATTTTGGTTGATGATATGCCAATGGAAATATGATCCTTGGGAAAGGAAATCCTTATGTCAAACAATGATCTCCATGTCTATTCTAGAAACCTCATGCCTACACTCAGGTCTATATGTTTCAATGTTTTAAGGTTGATCAAATCAAGTAGAGAAGCAGAAGGAGAAAATCTAAATGAGCAAACCTAAATTAGAGGTCTTTATATTCTTCTCTGAAGGAACAACCTCTCTTCCTCTCAATAATTTGGGATCCCTATTCCGCCCATGAAATCAATAAGTGCCTATGCACAGTCCTATATAAATATAGAAATAAAGGTGAAAGAAGAGAAAGGCTTCCTGCATAAAGACGTGAAGCAATCAACTCTGTCGGGGTATCACCCAGGCTCATTGGTAGTGTAGTAATGTTTATGTTCTTATAGTGACTCTGTCAGGGTACTGTCCGGGCTTGCTAGCAGCTGAGCAACACTAGAGATAAAAAAATACACTCTAAAAATCTAAATCTCGTAAACTTCATTATCCTCTCCTGATTCAAAACATTGTGTGATCATTGACCTTATTTTTATGTTTAACTGAGTAAAGAAATTAAGGGGACTAATTTTATGCATAGGGTAAGTTGGGAAGCCATGGTAATCTAAACGATGAATCAATACTCCTGGAAGAACTAGACCCTACATAAAATAATTGACCAAGGAAGAGAATTTCAAGTTCTACCAGTGTGTCACAAAGTGTTGTTGCTGTGACAAACACCCTCCAAATTTTTTCTTACACTTGAACTTTGGAGCCTAATGTGGATCTTGTAGTCTGTCATACCATAGTCACTTCTTGATCAATTGATGCTTTATTAAGTAGTTGAGCTTGCTTCTAGTTCTTAAGTGTCGAAGTCACCTACTCACACATTCTCAATCCGTAATGAATTCATGAAAGAATTCCTTAACACACGCTTGAACAGGCATGGCACATTCCACTAAGATAGTGCTTCTATAATGTTCAACCCATGCTAGTAGTCAGTGTGCCCTATCATTGATAGTCCCTCACTTTGTTTGTGATCGTACTTCTATCTGGGTGAGTTTCTTCAACTATAACCTATTGCATGATTTCATCTTCGCATGTATTGTTTTCATGCTTATGAATGTCATTTTTACTTGCATTCACTTTAATTAGTGTCATTTTTATGTTATATACATCCCGGCATGTGTTTCTTTTGTCGTTGGTTGCATATACCAAGTGTAGTTCACACTTTTCTTCTCATATCGCAAGTGTCATCTTTTGGCGTGAGAATCATTGCTTATCACATAATGTAGAGTTTTGGCTCATTTCAAGGGGAAATGTTTGTGATAATGAGTTGTTCTTATCATGCAGGCAATTTTTGCACTCATTTCCAAAGTTTCACGCATTGTCACACTTATGTCATCACTGTCGTCACAAAGTGTATCTTTAGTCTTGCACTTGGGGAAATTCATCACAATGCCGTCACATCAAGGGAAATATGTTTTTCATGTATTATGACTAATAAATGTTGTGTCTTCAATTTTTTTAAGTGGGTGATCATGCTCAAGTTTTTTAGTTGTTCACTTTGGCTCACTAATTCCACATTTAGCCTCATCTAGAAAATTTCACTCCCTGAAAACTTGACCTCACTCACCCTTCCTAAACTATGTATTATGTAGTCTGAATCCTGAACCCCTGACCTTTCCTCGTGGAATTGTGCATTTCACAGTCACAATGCCCATCTTTGACCCTTGAGCTTGAGAACGTTGCAATATCTGCCTCCCATTTAGCCTTAACTGCATACTGCACAGTGTCAAGCCTCAAGTTTCCTTCCTGACACCTTGAGTTCTGTAAATGCACAATCCTTGAGATTGCTCTCCCTCTAGAACTTCTCATTGGTCAACTTCAAGCCTAAATCTTGACCTCATGAGTTCCCCAACAACTCATTCACTTATCCTAGGCCCTCTAAACCATGCACTGCATAGTCTCAAGCCTCAAGCCTCCAATTTGAGCCCTTGAGTACCTCAACAGCGTAGTCCCTCTGCCTAAACCTCCTCAACTACATATTTTGTAGTCTCAAGGCTCGAGCCTCTAGCCTGAGTCCTTGAGTCCCTTAACTGGACAATCCTTTAACCCTGGCCATCCTAAACTACACATCGCGCAGTCTCAAGCCTTAGTCGTAGACCTTGGCCTCTGGAACTGTGCAATCCTTGAGTCATTCACTCAATCAATCATTGGTTCCATCCCTAACAAGTGATTTCATAAAGCATCTTAGGTTATGGATTTATTGGGCTAATTTCATATTTTCATGAGTGGTTTTTAGTTGCGGGTATTTTATTATGTCATGATAGAATGATGATGAAGGAGATGGAGAAGGAGACCATGCTAGAAGATACCCTTGTAGCTAGAAATAAAATTTGATCCATTAAGAGAAAACAAAGGGACATTGGTTTGGAACAGTAGCTAAAGACCAAGACCACATTGGAGACTCATTATCTTCAACTCATGAGGAGAAGGAAGAAGAAGAGCATGTTCCATCTTTCAAGCAGACAGAAAGGAAGCAACAACAAAGAGTGACTTGACACTGCCATGTCATCATGTAGTCCATGTCACTAGTGTGATGTCATCTCATGTCATCAATCATCATCTTACGCATCATTTTATGAAATATGTAATTCAACATTGGAAAATGAATTGTAGAAGTTGAAGTTAAAGAGCCATCCATGTAATGTGAAAATTCATTTAGGAAGTCAAAGAGTCATGGAGAAGTCAAACAATCATCAGAGTAGTCCAAGTGTCACAAGGGAGGTGAATGGTCACCTCATTTGTTATATATACACCCTCATTGTATAAGTAAAGGAATTTTCACCTTGGCATCTCCCATAAGGTGTGAGAGAGACAAAGTTAGTACTTTCATTGAGAAAGTCATGGCTCCAATGATCAACTATTGGAGCTAGTGATGTTCATTTTATTCATGTATCTTGGGACTTTTACTTAATAATTGAAGCCTCATGGATGACATGTTTTCATGCATGGATTGTGAATATTTGTAAGAATGTTCTGTGAATATTTATGATTCATGTTTTCTTTCACCTGTACTAAAGTAGTTGAATTATTTTAGTTATTTTAGTACTTATCTAATTGAAAATGTGTCGTAATGGTTGTAACAATTGCCGCATCTATGTGGATTATTATGATTGGTGTTAGGAAATTATCATTTTTATTGTGTGCACCTCTAGTAGAGTGGTATTATTACCTTTCTCTTAGATTATCACCTTTCCTCCCTCTGCAATAGAAGAAATTTGATACACCTATAACCGAACATTCACCAGGCACACTTACTTGCTTTTCTCAAAGGCACATACACACTTCTCTCTCTTTCCGATAACTAAATCTAAGGAAAATCTATAAGAATACATGGAAACTGAGGCGATACTCTAAATGGGGCTCTTATTCCAAATGGTGTGAGGTCAAATTGGGACTTCACATCGAGGATACCCACTTGGTTGATGGATTTCCAACACCATCAACAAGTTGGATTTCATTACATCTTATCATTCACAGATAGATCGATAGACCAAGGGGGTTAAGAAGATTATTGAGGATATATTGAGGATGTATGGCATGCATCAGTAGAGGAAGTGGGAGGAGTATCTTCCACTGATATAGTTTTCATATAATAATAGCTATCAGGAGTCCTTGAAGATAAGTCCATTTGAGGCACTTTTCAAGCAGAGTTTTAGTAATCCTATTAGTTGGAGTGATCCACTGAACAGGGTATTGATTGGACTGGCTATTTTGGCAGAGATAGAATAGGAAATGTAGGTTATGAAGAGGAGTTTAAAGGCAGAACAAGATAGTGTTGTTCTATGCAAAAACCCCCCCATTTTTATTATGTATAATACAAATAGGGACCCTTTTAAATAAAATTTTCCCCTCTTTGAGAATAAAATGCCAACTTTTAGAAAATTATCACTTTTCAAAAACCCTTTCAGAAAATATTAAAGCCTTCATCGCAAATCGCAAATCGCATAATTCCTTGGTAGCAAAGTTAAGCACATTCAAAAAATACCGATATGCGACTTGCGATTGACCTTTGTATGCGACATCCCAATCGCATATCGCACATCGGAGGATATTATGTCAGTAGCTTAAATGTTACCTATCAAAAACCTGATATTTTGATATCTCAATATTGCGATCTTACGATTTTGCGATATCGCAAATCACAAGATCCATCAAACAAATTTTCATTCGTGCTATAACTTAAATATTTTATGCGACAGATTTGACAGATGTTAATAAGTGTTTTGAGTCGGAAGCAAGTCAGGTCAAAATGAGTTAATACGGTTATCATCCCTATGCATGTAATCATGGTGTTCGTTATGGTTGAATAATGCTAAACTCGTTCCCGAATCTTTTCTCACAAAGTCCAGTCATTTCATCAAATCTTTTATTTTACGCAACAATTAATTGTTGTTGGTTTTAATAGGAACTCCACTCAAATGATATCCATTCGAAAGGTGATGTAGAAGCATACCAAGCAATCTATCATAGAAACTAAAAGCACATAGATGCCATCCATCTTTACAGATATAGTATGTGCTACAGATGGAGGTGCCACTACATGGCAGACTATATATACTATGCTAGAGAATGAAAACCCTGAAGTAACAGACATTTGGCCAACTGCTGACAGCACAGAACCGTCAGGATTACAATTCAAAGATGTTGTGTGCTCTTTCCTTCACCGAATAGTAGCAAGGGCTAGAATCTTTCCATACACAGATATGATAAGATGGGTAGTAGAGAATACAAAAGTCAAAGATAGACTTATCAAGATAGCTAGAAATACAGTCTTGGCTTCTTTCAAAACCAAAGATTTACAACAAATGTATAAGCTACGATAAAAAGTTTGTTGCTAAGTTTGTAAAGGAAAACGAGGACCCGTTTCAAATGATACAGGAATGGAGGAGAAGAGACAATAAATTAAAACTAGATAAAACGGGTATGTACCCCATTTCTTCTTTGGCCAATCCTTATAATTTTGTAGCCTCTATGCTATGTAGATTGTATGGCCTCCCTAATAATTCTAAATTCTCGATCAATTGGGATACATTAATTGAGGCTTGTGTTAACTCTCACATTATAAATTGGGCAAACATTCTGTCTAAGAATTTGGCCAAAGTAATTACTGAATATCGACAAACGAGGGCTGCCTCCTCTAGAGTAGTTCCCCAATTCTTCATGTCCACATATATCTTTGATGTTGTTTGTTTCTGCACTCATTTTCCAACCATGGGTTTGAAATGGACTACCATTGATCCTACTCCTATCTTCCTAAGTTATAAGAAAATGTGGGAACGAGAATATATTCCACATTTTCACCAATTATTCCAGGGATTTGTTCTTCCCTTACATCAGTTAGTTTTTAACAGAAGATGTCCAAGATTCACAAAAGAAGCTATCACAAACCTTCAAGCGATTGGAAGGTATTTTCTTGAAGAATCCTTATCTTATATCAGGATATTTGGTATCCAAGCCTTCCCACATGTCCTCCCTATGTATGTATCGGATAAATTACTAGCAAGAGAGGTAGCATACCAAACAGTAGGAAATGGCCTCACAAAAACATTGGGGGAAATGAAGAAATATTTATGGCCAAATTTTCCCCTTCAGTATGGGTCATTTACCCTTCTTAACTATGGTCATGCATATAAAGAGTATCAGAACATGAAATCATTGAAGCTCCTCGTTCTACTGGCTAGGCCTTTTGATCCACAACATATAGCAAAAAAAATCACCCTTTCAGTTAATATTAGACCTGTAACTCATGAAGTTGATGACTTTGAAGATTTACTCGAATCTATTGAGGACTTTGAGCAGATTTTGAATGCAGCCAAGACAAAGTTCGACCCAAAGAAATTCAAAAAATTCCATGAGTTTAGATGACAGACGTTAGAATACCTCCCATAAGAATTTTGGATTACTGATCATATAATTGAAACCAAATCTCAGAAGCAGAATAAGCCAAGCACGTCATGAGAGTAGGAAGCAGAAATAGATGAATTGGAAAAGTTTTAGGATGCATTCAATGAGAAACTACAGGATACCCCTAAGATGTCAACAACACAAGAAACTATAGGATTTCAGACCACGCTAGGGAAAATAGCAGTAGTGACTACTAAAGGTCCAAAAAGAAGTTTCCAAGATACAAAGGTAATCCCTACAGATCCAACTACTGAAATTGTTTTGAATGTAACATATATCCCCCCTCTAGACATCTTTTACAGCCCTCTTCATAATGTTGTTGTGAAAAGACAGACCAAGAGGAGGAGAACCGAAACTGCCTCAGAACATGAATTTATGGATGTCCTATGGAAGGACACACAAATAAATCTGACTGAACATTTGACTCAGCTATCTCAATTTTTCGGAGCCTATGCTACAGCAACAGTCGGCAAAGAAATCGAAGTCTCTATTTTGATTAAAGAAAAGGATGACCAGATCGCATTATTACTGCGACAGTTAGATGAAGAAAGAGCCAGCATAAACCGTCAACCAGAGGAATAGATACATAAGCTACAACAAGATATGGAACTACTAAAGGTAAGTCATGAAAATGACTTATCTACTAAAAGCAAACAGATTGAGGAGTTAAATAGTGACCTAGAAAAATATAAGGATATTCCTACTAAAGAGGAAGTTATCAATAAGGCTTTGACACTAAATACTGTACTGACAAAGCAAAATCAGCTCTTCCTCCAACACATATCAAATATCATTCCACCTCTGAATGCTAGTGAACAATTCACAAACATCATTATTCATCAAATAATTGAGTCAGTGAACTAAATTCTACGATCTCTGATTATATTGAATGGCAGGAGTCAAATGAAGGGAAAAGTTCAAGTCTCCCGAAAATCAATGAAAGGCATAAGGATATTATATTCAATGATTGGGACTCACAGGTGAAACAGGGCGAACTAGCAATAGCCAGAGCATTAGGTATTTCCAAAAGCATTGTCAAAACAATAAATCACATGTTGCACACCTCCAACCTCATAAAGGAGGCTGATCCAAAAACACTTCCTGATCTTAAAACATTAAACGAGAATTGGAAGAATAAGAGTCAGCTACAGAAGGAAACAATTGAGGGGCTATTAAAAATCGACTGGGAAGTAGTATGGCAACTTTTGGTCAAACCACACAGTCAGATCATGACCTTGAATAGATCCTTGGATTCGGTACAGAGAATTCTCCCACCTTTACATGAAGCTATATTTGTAAGGCAGTTGAAAACACAATTTGGGATACCACCACAAGTTAGGCCAATGTCTGATATTTGTGAGCTGAGAGGCAAATCTGGTAGTAGTGATTAATCAATGAAGACCTAAGTCATTTTTGAGCAGTTTTATTTTTGGAAAGTTGGATACTAGGAACGAGGAAAGTTGTTTGAAACCTCCTCATAGATATTTTGTATAAGTTATTTTTAGTGAATTAAGAATAGTATTTAAACCCTTCTCATGCATTTAGAGAAGGGTCCATAATTTTATTAAGAGCATTTACCAAGAATGTGTTGTCATAAGTTTGTAGATGTCTTGATGGAATCATAGAACATGGTATTTTCAATCAAATATCTTTTTTTTGATCATTATTGATGCACTATTGTATTCTTTGAGATGCTTATTGGTAAAAGATTGATTATGGCCTATTGTCACTAGTCAAATGAGCAGAACAGTACACATCTGGTACTATTATCATGTTTGCTAAATCCCTGTTCTAGTTTTAGTGATAAGCTTATCTTTCATGAATTATTTATGAAATATGTAGTCTCTGTTTGTAGTATCAGTTTCACTATTGTACGATAACAGAATAGAGAATGTTGTGTTTTATATATGATCATTAGAATATGTGACGTGTTTTTCACAATTATTTTGATTAACTATTTTCTCAAAGGAATCATATTATAATATATTAACTCTATATAGTCTGCGATTGATCTATATCATCATAGATTACATAGACATCCTTTTATATCACATAAAACTAGCAATACCCTGGGTTAGATTAAATAGATTTACTTCAAAGTTTTGCATATTAGAATAAAGTTGTGTTAATTTCTAGTCATTCTTTTGCAAATCATTAGGAAAATCCCACAAATCATATAAACCCAAAACACTGGAAAACTAGTCCCATCATATCCAATCGAAGCCACTATCCCAAATGGAAAAGGAGCTGCTCTAAGGTGCAGACCGGGTGGTTATCCCCCTTTGTTGTTGCCATAGATTTCTGAGGCCTCAACATTTTTGGAGCTAGAAGGAGGGCCCCAACCATGAATGGCATATAAAATTAAATCTCAAACTTGAAGCCTTCATAAGAGTCAATCCCCCTCAAAAAATTCTACAGCTTCTCGATCACGTTTTATGTCACCCACTTAGAAATCAGAAGTTGTAAAAAATTCCCCCTCATCTCCTGAAGTATATCGACAATTACCTTCTTCAAATCATAATCCATAATCTCCTGAACTTCAATCATTAGTTCATAAATTAGAATGAATATCTATTTCTGTTGAGAAGCCTGATAAACCCGAAGTTTCTGAAGAAAGTATTACTTCTCTGTTCAGAGAAACTGGTATCCTAACACGATAAAAAAGTGATAAACTTGGAATACCTCCCTTTGAGTTTCCAATACATTCACAGCATAAGAAAGTTCCTGTGTCTAGATCTAAGTCAGATACAAGTGAGGTCATATCAAATTCCCCTCCATTTACTCCTTCATTCACTACACCTCCATTCACATCCTCTCATCTTTCCATTTCTTCTACTCAAACAATTAGTGCTACCACAAGTAGTACTAGTCCAATTGTAAGTTCTACATCCATACCCACTACTTTTGGATCTGCTTCTATATCTTCTCAAATCCTAACTCAAGTTATGGCTAATCAGCCTTGGACTAATCCTGGTGCTGTGTTGTTTGCAAACCCACATCCTCTCCCAGATCATCCAGAGAAATGGTTACCCAAATACAATCCAGATGATGGTCTTCCAGCTGAAGAACACATCAACAATTTTATGTTGGCCATGAATTTGAATGGGGTTGCACATGAAGATATTGTAGTGAGATTGTTTCCCTATACTCTTAAAGGATCTGCAAGATCATGGTACTTTTCTCTTCCAACAGGAACTATAACAAACTGGGTAACTTTGAACAACTGTTTCTTGCAAAATTTGGAGATGATAGAACCAAGGCACCTGTAATCAATGCTCTCTAGCTTAAAAAAAAAATCAGGTGAAAGGATCAAAGATTTCAACTCGAGATTTAACAGTTTATTAAACAAAATCCCAGCTACTATAAACTTGTTGTTGATGTACAAATAGAGTGGTACATTTCTTCTTTGCCTTCTAATATAGCCATTTTCATAGATAGATCCAATAAGGCTACTCTCTCAAAAAAAATGAAAGAAGCCCTGCCTGTAGAAAAGAGAATTTTAGCCTTAGAAAAACGATCTGAGATGGAAAATACGAAATCTAAAAAGGTGACTTTTACCCAAGAATCAAAAAAGAAAACCCCAAAGGATGCATTTGATCTCGAAGCTCTTCAAAAAGTCTTGAAAACAATGTCGAATGATATGATTGAAATAAAGAAACAAGTAGCTAAATCTTTAGTTCCTAAGAAACCATATCGACCATACAATAGAAGTCCTGCTTCGCCATCTCAACCTCAGAATGTGATTTCAAGTTTCGAATCAGATCAAGATGTTGAATATGCCTCAGCAGTTGAAGAAGAAATAGAACCTGAAGAGGAAGTCGACATGAATGGGTTATGGGACTTTATTCTTCCCACCGAGGAAGAAAGAGAAGCTATGCCCGTATCTACAAGGACAAAAACATCTGCTGAATCAATTGTACCAGTTCAGAAATAGAAATCTCCTCCCACAAAGGAGAAAACAATGAATAAAAATATCTAAAATTGTTCAAATTGATCCTATTGCCCTAGATACTTCTAAAACTCTAATAGTTTCAGATACAATGGAATACAATATAGTTGAAGACATGAAAAAGACTAAAGCAAACATTTCATTATATGAAATGACCAAATTGAAAAAGCAGCAGAAAATCTTACTGAGAGAGCTTAAGGCAGTTCCTGTAGATCCCATGCCACCACCGGTTATAGCCCAAGCTCACAAAGGTACGCAGAAACCTCCCTCACCTTCAAACAAGGTAATCCCAGACAATCTTGTGTTGATTGGTGATAGATCTAAGTCTCACACTCCTCCTTTCGTTTTGACTTATGAAATTTTTAATAAAAATGTTCATAATTGTCTCATCAATTCAGGAGCTTCTTCGAATATCATGCCAAGATCTGTGTGCACGAAACTTAAAGTTACCAATCAAAGGTCTATTGTGCTTATAGCCCAATTAGATAAAAAAAAAAGTTGAGGTTGTTGGAGAAATGTTATCAGTATCAATTAGATTATCATCCAAACCAAAGATACTGCAAGTCATTGATGTCTTAGTAGCAGACATCCCTGAATTTTATGGTCTAATTTTAAGTAGGGATTGGTCTAAGAAACTACATGGATATTTCACAACTGATTTGTCACACATGTGGTTACCATATAATGGTAAACCAAATCAAATTATAGTTGATCGTGAAAAATTCATGAAACATAAAGTCACTTAATTAGAAGGAGCAAACGAGTCGATGATTTTCACTAATAATATTATTGGAACTTATTCTACTAAATCATTCCTTGGCTCATTCAATGCCCAAACCTCACCTTTCCCAGAAAATATTGTTACTTTTTAGGTTGAAAATTTCTCTCTATCAGACACTTCTAAATGTACTAATTTTAGTAATAAAACTTTAGATCATTCTTTATTTCGGACTCTATACTTTGACGGTTCAAAATTAGATGATGGTGTAGGAGCAGGTTCCATTTTAATCAATCCACGAGGAGAAAAAACAATGCTAGATTGTAGACTTGAATTTTAATGCACGAACAATACTACCGAATATGAAGCATTGATTTAAGGCTTGTACAAAGCCATTGGATTAAACGTTAAATATTTGTAGGTATATGGGGACTCTAAAATAATTGTTAAGCAAGTCAGGAACACAATGCATTGTATTTCTGAACACCTGAAACATTATCAAACATTAGCTCAGAACCTCACTTCTCATCTCACTGCATTCAATATCTCAACAATCCCTAGATTACAAAAGGCAAGTGCTAATTTACTTGCCAATGTAGCATCTAAATTGATACCATTAGAAGAATTTAGTCCAAAAGGATTTTCAATTGAGTTGATTTTTAGGCCTTCCATCCACAATAACATAACAAATTGGAGAGTGTTTAATCATGATTCAGATATAATCGACTTTATTTCATCATATGGATCTTATGAAGGTCAAATTGTAGACGAAAATGAACATGACCTACAGTTTGAAAATAAACAAGATGCAAATCCAATTCCCAAATCTGTAGTCAATATGGAAGATATCTATGATTTAAAAGATAGGTTAAAAAGACTACCAATTCAAAAACACAGAGTTCCACTCTAAGATTCGAGTTGATTAATCTTGGTACACCTGATAAACCTCAAAACATAAACCTAGGTTTGGGCTTAACACTCGATGAAAGGATGTCATTCATTAAATTTCTAAGAAAATATAAAAGTGTCTTTGCCTGGGAGTATTCAGATCTCAAGACATATGATACTTCTATAATGCAACATACTATACCCATGATTTCAAATGACAAGCCTGCCCAACAGAACCTTAGGAAGATCAACCTGAACTTAGAAAGTCAAATTAAGTCTAAACTTAATAAAATGCTTAAAGCCAAAATCATTTTCCCTATAAGGCATTCAAAATGGGTGTCAAACATGGTTCTTGTTAGAAAGAATAATGGAGACATTAGGATTTGCATAGATTTTAGAAATTTGAATAAAGAATACCAAAAAGATAATTTTCCTTTGCCTACCATGGAGTAGATTCTGCAATCAGTTGCAGGTTCTGAATTGATGTCTTTTCTTGATGGATTTTCAGGTTACAATCAAATTATGGTTCATCCAGATGATAGATTAAAGACTACATTTAGAACCAAGTGGGGAACATATGCATATCAAAAAATGCCATTTGGATTGATTAATTCTTGTGCTACATTTCAACGTGCTATAAACATAAATTTTAGAGGACTAATCAACAATTCAGTTGTAATATATTTAGATTACATCTCTACCTATTCTAAAATAGAAACAACCATATTAGTCACCTAAACCAAATCTTTGAGAGATGTGAGAAATTTAGCATTTCTTTGAATCCTAAAAGATCTTATTTCGCCTTGGAAGAAGGTAAATTATTAGGATTCGTGGTATCTAAGAAAGGAATCTATATCGATCCAAATAGGATTCATGAAATTGAAAACATTCCCCTACCTCATAACAAAAAAATAATGCAATCATTTTTAGGACAAACTAATTTTGTAAAAATATTTATTCCTGATTTTTCTCAAATCGTCTTACCCCTACAGTCAATGATCCAAAAAATTGAAACTTTTAAATGGGGAAAGGCGAGAAAGATTCTTTTGAGTTAATAAATAAATCCATCATTGAGGCTCCTTCCTTAACAACCCCAATTTCCTAAAACCATTTGTCTTATACACATTCTCTTCTGATACCTCTTACGCGACAGTTTTGACACAGCTAAATGATCCAAAATGTGGAAGCACTGACTTCATTCTTTATTTCTAACTTACAAGGTGTTGAACTAAATTATTCAGCTGTGGAGAAACAGGCCTTTGTTGTAATTTAAAACTTTAAAACAGTTCAGACCTTTCCTCCTAAAAACACACACTAAGATAATAGTCCCTTACCCTGTTGTAAGGAAGTTGTTAATCCAATGAGAAGTAGGAGAAAAGAGAGAAAATTGGGTTACTGCACTTCACCAATATGATGTAGAAATACATCCCACTAAAATTATTAGAGGTCAAGGTTTTTTCAGAATGCTAATGGAGCCTCTCATTTACCAACAAAGGACGATCAATCTACTGAAGTGCAATTATCTGAGGTAAGCCTCAATGATTCTGAATCACAATATGCTAATCTGAAATATTTCTTGAAAAATGGACATGCTCCATTATATCTCAATTATATAGCTAAGTGTGCTCTAAGGATTAAATCAAATCAATATCAACTAAATGATAATGTGTTATTTAGAAAAAACTATGATGTTTTATTATTAATATGTTTAGAGAAACATGAAGCTAAAAAGGTAATGCAAGAATTACACGACGGGCCAGTTGGAGGCCATTTTGGGGGAAATACCACAGCACATAAAATTCTGCATGTTGGGTTCTATTGGCCAACCCTTTTCAAAGATGCACACGAATATGCGAGGAAATGCAAAGTATGTCAAACCGCAACAGGAAGAGAAAGGAAAGCAGCACTCCTGTTGCAGCTAGTAAATATACAACAACCATTCGAACAATGGGGGTTAGATATTATTGGTGAAATAAATCCAACCTCCTCCAAACATCATAAGTATATTCTAACTGCAATTGATTATTTTAAAAAGTGGGTAGAAGCTATCCTATTGAAGGTAGTTAACACCCAAAGCATTACGGATTTCATTGATCAGTTTATAATTACTAGGTTTGGCCTCCCATCAGCTTTAATGTTTGATAATGCATCTTACTTCTTCGGAAATTCTATGGTAGAGTTTGCTTTGAAAAGTGTTTTTAAACTTAAATTCTCAGCTCACCATTATCTGCAAGGTAACCCTCTAGATGAAACTACAAATAAGAACCTGATTAGAATTATCAAATGGACTATAAAGAAAAATCATAAGAACTGGCATAAAGCACTAATATTTGCTCTTTGGGTAGATAGAATCACTCAGAAGACCTCAATAGGTACTTCTCCATTTGTATTGGTTTATGGGAAAGAAGCAATTCTACCCACTAACATAACAATACCATCTCTTGCTTTAGTTTAGTTTATTGATGAAAACCCTTCTTCCTCTCTTCAACTTAGACATGGTCAAATCCTTAAATTAGAAGAACGGAGGGAGAAAGGTAAAGCAACACATGCTCATCATCAACAAATAGTTAAAGCTTCATTTGATACAACATCGACCAGCCCAAGAACTATTGAAATTGGAGATCTTGTTTTGAAATGGGATAAAGCACATGAGGAAAAAGGGAAACATACCAAATTCCAAAGACTGTGGCTTGGTCCATTTCAAATCATAGAGAAATTAGGCCCATCCACCTTTTTGTTACAAGATTTGTCAGGTAGAAAAGACTCTTTACCTGTAAACGGGAAAATTATTAAAAAATACTTTTCTTAGAAGATAAACGTTAGTTTTAAAATTTTAAAGTTTTAGGAAAATAAAGATTGAATAGCATCTCTTTTGGTTGTTCAAAATTTAAAATTTTTGATAATTTACTTGATTTTTCTCGCTTCTATAAATAAGAAGAGTAAAAGGATAATTATAAATATGATATTTGAATAAACCTTATTTATTTGGGAAAATTTTGAATTTACTAAAGACATTTAGCTTCTGAAAAGACTCTTCATTTTATAGAGTATAGATGTTTTGTGCCAGTCAAGAAAAGAAGGAGTAACTTAGCAAGGATTCTCTGCAAAAAGGTATTTACCAACTATATAATTATCATCCATAACTCTTAAATGAGCCAATGATTCACCCATTTTGATAAAATTTTCTTTTTTTCACAACGTAATTAAAAATATCCAAAAAACTTAAAAGATAATAAGTCTCATCACGAGCTTGTTTATCATGATCACAAGAAAATAATTTAGACTGATATTACCAAGACTACATATCATAACAGGGTAATAAATCTTGATTAAAACAATCAAAAGACAAGGGGTCTCATCAAGATCTAGCTTGTTCAGTTTAAATTACAACCAGCGAATGATGTTGTACCATCAGGTCACCAAGCCTAGACAATGGCTTTTAAGGAGATTTAAAGAGAAAAGCACCATAAAAAAGAGACAAGTTCCAAGTAAAAGGAAGTTGAATAAAATTTTGATTAAATTTTGAAATTAGAAATCAATTTTAGATGGGACTATGAATTATTCTGGTTAAAAGATAACCTTATCGAGGTTATGAACACCTGCTAGTAGCAGAGGCTTTGTCTATGATAAATGAGTAAAAATCTATAAAGCCAATTTTAAGAGAATACCTAATTTATCTTTATAAATCTAAGTATTGACTGATACAGACATTCATGTTTTATCACCTAAAGAGTTGAGTAAGAAAAGAAGTGAGATAGGTAAATACTTTATATTCCATAGAGACACTGTTAATTTATGAATCATACAATTCTTATTTTTTCTCAATTTTTCTTGTTTTGAAAGTTTGAGAAATTTAAAAGAAACTAATCATAGATCGCTGGTTCTCCCAAGTGAATCATAAATTGTTGTGTTATGCAACAACCCCCCATTTTTATTATGTATAATACAAATAGGGACCCTTTTAAATAAAGTTTTCCCCTCTTTGAGAATAAAATGCCAACTTTTAGAAAATTGTCACTTTTCAAAAAACCCTTTCAAAACATATTAAACTCTTCATCGTAAATTGCAAATCGCATAATTCCTTAGTAGCAAAGTTAAGCACATTAAAAAAATACTGACATGTGACTTGCAATTGAACTTTGTATGTGACATCCCGATCGCATATCACACATCAGAGGATATTATGTCAGCAGCTTAAATGTTATCTATCAAAACCTTGATATTGCGATCTTGCGATTTTGTAATATCGCATATCTCAGATTGTAAGATCCATCAAACAAAGTTTCATTCATGCCATAGCTTAAATATCTGATGCGACGGATTTGACAGATGTTTAATAAGTTTTTTGAGTCGGACACAAGCCAGGTATAAATGAGCTAATACGGTTATCATCCCTATGGATTTAATCATGGTGTTCATTATGGTTGATTAATGTTGAACTCAGTCCCAGATCTTTTCCCACAAATTCCAGTCATTTCATCAAATCTTTTATTTAATGCAACAATTAATTGTTGTTGGTTTTAATAGGAAGTCCACTCAAACAATGTCCATTTGAAAGGTGATGTAGAAGCATACCAAGCAGTCTATTACAGAAACTGAAAGCACAAAGATGTCGGCCGTCTTTACAGATATAGTATGCACTGCAGATGGAGGTGCCACTACATGGTAGACTATCTACACTACGCTAGGGAATTAAAACCCTGAAGTAACAAACATTCGGCCAACTCTTGACAACACAGAACCGTCAAGAGTGCATTTCAAAGACGTTGCATGCTCTTTCGTTCATTGAATAGCAGCAAGGGCTAGACTCTTGCCATACACAGATATGATAAGATGGGTACTAGAGAATATAGAAGTTGAATATAGACTTATCAAGACAGTTAAAAATACGGTCTTTGGGTTCTTTCAAAGCCAAAGATTTACAACAAATGTATAAGCTGCCTGATGCCCAAGACATCTACGATAAATAGTTTGTTGCTAAGTTTGTAAAGGAAAAGGAGCACCCATTTCAAATGATACAGGAATGGAGGAGAAGAGACAATAAATTAAAACATGATAAAGCAGGTATGTACCCCATTTCTTCTTTGACCAATCCTTATAATTTTGCAACCTCTATGCTATGTAGATTGTATGGCCTCCCTTATATTTCCAAATTCTCGATCAATTCGGTTCCATTAATTGAGGCTTGTGTTAACTCTCACATTATGAATTGGGCAACCATTCTGTCTGAGAATTTGGCCGAAGCGATTTTTGAATATCACCAAATGAGGGCTGCCTCCTCTACAACAGTTCCTCAATTCTTCATGTCCGCATATATCTTCGACGTTGTTTGTTTCTGCACTCATTTTCCAACCATGGGTTGGAAATGGACTACCAATGATCCTGTTATCACTCATATTTTCCTTTGAAGTTATTGGAAGAAGGAAAGGATCCAAGGTAACCACAAACCAATCTTTTAAGTGCAGAATCTAGCCAATCTGTACTTAGAGAGGGCTCTCTCTTTATGATTTAGCTATGTTTAAAAATATTTTAGGCTAGTATTAATGTTCAGTGAGGATGTTTTGTTTGAGAGTGGTGGAGTTTTGAAACAAATGGGCAGACTAGGATTTTAGGCCATTTGGCTAAGTCAATCAGGTAGAATTCACTAGATCAAGTCAAATTGCTAAGGTAGGATTTCAACAAGCAAGATAACAAAGTAAAAACAAACTTTGGGGCTTGAATGGACGATAATTATACACAAAACTAGAGGGAAATCAAGAATCCTCAAGTTAGGATTAGAAAGAGGAAAGGAAGATACGTCAACCGGCATAAGGCAATTAAGAATCCTATACCAGGGACTTATTAGAAAAACTATAGGGATAGAGGAGAAACTAAGAATTCCTTTACCAAAATAGTTTAGAAGAAAACATGTTAATGGTATATTGTTGATAGCAAAGACCAATAATGCTAATTCTAATATACTTTGACTATTTTACCGGTTAGATTTCAGATGCATGAAACATTGAAACATATACAAAATACATAAAATCACAAGGATAGAATACTTATTTGCAATTAGAATACACGAGAATCTGATGAAATGTCCTCAAATTTCATTCCTTTTCCAACAAAAATCCAGATTTGATTACAACAACTTTCTTAACTTTACAGCATAGACTTACAGAGATGTTATAGAAGCCACCCTCAGTACTTCGAATGGAGAAGTATTTATACAAAAATTAGATCAAAATATCTCATAACTACATGAGATTTATTCTAGGGAATACAAAATATATTTTGCAAAATTATAGAGACAGATGTAAAACTGATCGCTACTGTCCTTTTTTTCATGGAAGAGCTAGAGGTTGAAGCTCGAATTTGCCTCTTGCTATTGTTTTGGTAATTTTGTGTTGGATTCTTGTTTACATTTCCCTACTGATACTCTTTACCCGTTTACTGATACTCTTTACCTGTTTACCAGATTTTACCTTAGTGAATATTTTCTTTTACCTCAGAGTTATCATAGTAACTTACAGGATTACGAGCATATCAGCCCACCAGTCTCCATTGGGTATCTTCATCATGATCAATTTTCTGTATATTTCATCAGCCTAAGTGTGCTTTGAAAAATTGGGTTGAGCTATGAGCAAGTGTTTCACTTCATGCTCAATATAAAAAAGGTTTTCTAAGCCATCATATAGCACTTTTCCAGTAGGTAGTTCTTTCACTAAGAAGATCTAGCTTGATTTCTAGCCTGTTGGTGCAGTATGTCAATGTAGTCTTCATGCCTCATTAGTTTGTCATTTATGACCAATAAATTTGGAAGTCCTTTCTCTCTCAGAATTTTATATTTTTTCATAAACTCATCAATGTCTTCTTGGATACTTTGACATCTTCTTTCTAGGTTAAGCATCAAGTTATTTTTGGTCAAAACTCTTTTGATTTCAAGGATGGTACCAGTTTGGTCTTCTATATCCTTTTTTTCTAGTTCTTCCCTACTTTGGCGATTCAAGAAATTGATTAATTGGATTGCCTCTTTAGGTTTCTCCTCGAATTCTTCTCTGGTCTTTTGTATCGCCTCTGTAGCTAGCTTCATTAAATCAATTTGTTCAAAGATAATATGAATAGAAGACCAAATATCATTAATGGAATTAATGATATTGGTCCATAAAATCTCTCTGATATCTTTTAAAGGCTTTTCAAATTTTAAGTCATTCTCTAAAGTTTTTATTCTATCAATCATCCTTTTGTTCTTTCTTTCTTCTAATTTTTGTATCTCAATTGCTTGGATTTTCATTTCTTTCATGGACTTGATTAAGTCCTCTGTTTGTTGTGTTGAAGTTGCTGTTGTCTCAGAAGTGCCTACTGTTGGTGTTACTAGAAGAGCTGTTGTTAGGGGAACTTTGGGTGCCAAAGCTGATGCAATAGTAGATGGCACTGCTGTAGAAACCATGGGTACTGCAGTCTGAGGCATGGTGGTGAACTCACCTTGTTTAGACTGCAAAGCATTTTCCAATTCTTGTTCTGTTTCTTTCAGCTGTTTGTTTAACTTAAGGACCATGTCCATAAGTTCATCCTCGTTCTGTTTCTCAAAGACTTCTACATTTTGTGGATGTATGAGGGGAGGGAGCTTGAGTTGTTTTCTGAGGGCAGCAATATCTTCATTTTTCTTTTTTATAAAACTCTCAGCTACCTTAATATCTTTGGGATTATGACCCAACTCAATCACTATATCTTCTAATGACTTTATTCTAGTGTCCTTAGCCTGAGGAGAGGCTTTTTCTAACTGTAATTGTGTTGTAGTATTGTTCAAATAATTTTGCAGCTGATGTGCAATGATGGCTTTACTGGTTAAAGTGGAGTAGACCATCTCACACATTTGCTTGTGGAGCTCAATTTGATCAATTCGGTGGATGTCTTTAGCGAGAACTTCAAAATTTGTCTTCAAGTAATCAGCCATGGACTGTGGCTATTGCACTATTGGCTTCAAGAAGCTCATATGCATTTTTCCCTCTTTGATGTCAAAAGATGACATCAACCTTGTTTGATTGGTGGGAGCCATTTTCATATATTTAGCATAGGATTGAGCTTTGAGCTGCTCATTCCTAGTCTTGATCTCTTCATACCTTCCCTTTAAATCCTAGCTTTGTTCTGATGCTGCTCTGAAAGATGACACTTCCACACTTGGTTGTCTGCTTAATGCCTGAGTTTGGGAGGTAGATGGTGTTTCTCCTGCTACTATGGTCTATACTGTGTCACTTTTGGTTTCTTCATACTCCTGCTCGGACAAAGGATTCAATCTTGTCCTTTTGACATGTACCTGATCTAATGGCACTGTTGAGGGACTAGCCTCACTCCTGCTTCTTTTCTGATTTCATTCCTCATTGAGAGGAATCTGCAATACTGGAGGATTGCCCATGTTTGTTTCTGTTTGGGTCAATTCCTCATAAACGCTCTATGCCCCTGAATCTCTCCTTAGTTCTGTAGTCTCTGGTTGTCCTGATGACTGTGCACTTGGCTCCTATGTAGGCCTCTGTGAATATTCTACATGCCCCTGTCCAAAAGAATCCAGATCAAGTCTTTTTTCTAACTCTTTCATAACATTCTCTACTTCAGCTTGTATGATATCTGGTTCTATAAGTGTTCCCTCCACCCATTCATTTTGCTTTGCATATCGTTCTATCTCTCAAATTCTATGATGAATGTAGGCAGATAACTTATGCTTTTGTCTTCGGTCACTGATGAAGCTGTTGGGATCATAAGGCCAGATGAAACTCTTTTTCTGTCTCATTCTTTCAAAGATTTCTTTTGCTGTTTTCCCTGCCTTTCTGTTGTTACAAACAAATGGTCGTAAGTGATATTTTATCCTTAACAGATCTTTCTTCTTAGCTTTCATGAAGTGGATTTCATCAGAGTTTATCATTTCCCTGTAGTACTCTAGGGCAAATAATCTCATGGGAATATATTGGGCAATTTGTAGGGATCCAATTCACACCCACAAACTCTGATCTCAGTATGGTTTTGGAATGAATACCAGTCACCAACCCTATATTGCTTGGATAATTGAATGATTCTTTTGATATCATCACTGATTCTAGGAGGTGGAATTCCTATCAACATGGTAGTTACAGGATGGACAAATTGATCAATAAAATTTGTATGAGAATAAGGAGAAGAAGATGAATAGTGGAAAATTGAAGTCCAGAAGACAACAGACCTGGGATTCCCTCTGGTATCAAGTTTTTGGACAGAGAAAGGGAATTTATCAGACTGGTAGTAAAGAAAAAGATGATACAAGACTGTGGAATATTTAAAGACTCTCTCATTTTCTAATCTCATAAATTGGTCATGTATCTTGTCTGCAATGAATGTGGCATAGTCAAATTTAGCTGCAGGAGGTTGACCAGGGGTAAAAATAGTCATGAAGGCTAAGGTCAACTCATCTACATACTCACTAGTAGTAAAACCCAAAATGCAAGCAATCGTGGTGATGATATCCTGGCCCAGATTTGTAAAGAAGCTTGAGATATAAGGAGGGGGTTCTTTGGGCCTGTGTTTTTCCTCCATGAAAGTCTAACAGACTTTGTTGATTTTAGAATTAGACAGCTTGGTAGATTTCTCAAGTAATTCTGCAATGGAAAGGGGAGTGAGGTTCTGGCCAGGCTATAATTGCAACATTTCGTTTAAGAATTCAGCTGTAATGGTGAAAAGAACTTCCTGGTTAGGGGACATTATAACTCTCAGATTGGGGTTGTAATTTTCATGGCATTGGTGAACAATGTCTAGGAAGATATGGACAGTGGGGAACTGATACTTAGGGAAGTTGGATTCCCAAAGACCTATTTTATCAGAGTGGTTTAGGTAATTATCTCGGTACCTGCAGTAGAATTTCAAGGGGCTATCATCAAAAGTAAGTTCTTTGATTTGAAAATCTTTATCGGCCAAAGGGAGGTAGTCCAAATCCCTATGGGGTGTGGTGATTGGAGTAGTGTTTAGGGAAACAGAAGCTTCCATCCTTGGTTCTTGTGTTTTCAAGGAAACAGGTTCTTGGGGAAGCTGGGAACTAAGAAAATAGCATAATTGTACTGAATAATTTGGGTTTAAATCAATTTAGTGGAAGTTCGGTACAAAAATAGGGTTTTTGAGGGGGAAATGTGGTAGATAACTATTTTTGGTCAACTGTCTGGATAAATGGCTACAATGAAAGCTTCCAGGGTGCACACATTAGTCTGCAGTGGTATGGAGTTCAAAAACTGATGGCAGTTGATGGTTGGAAGTTAGTCGCTAGACTGCACATACTCTTTGTGTGCATGGAAGGCAGAAGTCGCTTTCTTGGGGGAAAAGGAAAACAATGAAAATTTTTGTTTTTATTCACAAAGTCAATGATTTTTGGTGGGTGAATGAAAATGACAGTTGGTGGCAATGAATTGATGGGACGTTTTGTCATTTGGTGGAGGCGGTAAACAGGAGCGGTAATGGTTTTCATCACACTACCGTAGGAAAGTTGATGGTTTTGGTGGAGGGTCGTGAGATGCCATAGATTGAGTGACACATAGCATCGACGAAAAGTCAAAACCACTTGTATCACACGGTTAACACTCGGCCCAAAGGTCTATGTGATATGGGCAAGAGTTGTTGGATGTGGGGAGTTTGATCGGACGGTAGTTGGCAGCGAGAAGTGGCGGGGAGTTAATGGAGGGGCCCGATGATAATTAAAAAGACTTTAATTACATTGGGGGTGATATGACTGGCGGAGAGGTTATTAATTAATCCAAGTGATTAATTAATCCCCTTTTTAATGCGTCGGGGGTTTGGCTCTTAATTAATCACGATTTGATTAATTAATCCAACTGAGTTAACATTATTATGCTTTATTTTGCAAACCATGGGGCAAGAATATTTACTTTATGGGATTTTAACTAATTAATATGGGAAAGGGTTGTTTTTTTTGGGGGTAAATAATAATAAAAATTAAAAATTAATATGAATATGAAAAGGAAAAATTGCTAAGGAAATGTCTCCAAAAATTCATTTCATCATCTAACATTATAAATTAGGCTAAAATGTCTATGGGGGGGGTTTTATAAGGAACCTTTATTTTCCTAAGTAAAATAATGATTTTACTTAAGAAAAGCATTTTGAAGGAGATGAGTGATTCATGGAGGGGTTTTAGCACTTAGGCCTTACAAGTTATTGGGTCGAGGGTCCGGTCCCTCCAGAAGTCAGAGAAATGCTCTGAGCCCCTTTATCTTTCAGGTTGTTGGTGCCTTTAGTATTTATGGGAAATTAGTAAAGTTTAGGGAAAAATGAGTGAGGAGGTTAATTAGTTTGACTTTTGTCTCTGATGTAAATTTCTTCATTGTCATCCATACTTTTTCAAAGTGATGAAAGAAAAATATTTGAGCTTTTAACTTAACCATTCATCATACATAATTCTACAACAATCACCTACTTACCCACCTACACATCCTACCATTTTTACTTATTTTATTATGGTGTACTTAAACTGGCAAACCCTTATCAAACTTTTCTTTTTCTTTTACAATGGAAATCTATCTAAGTCTAACCCTATTACATCCAAGGGCTTACATTAAACTATTGAGCACCTTTTATTCACTCTACCTATCTACATATCTGCCAGGATTAAATAGTTTGGTGAGATTTTATTCTCTATATCTAAGAATGAAATTGAAAACATGGAATAACCAAGATTAAACTATTTGGTTACCATGGATTGTGGCATAAGTAACAAGTTGCACACAATCTTTATTATACGAAAAGTAAAGTAGCAATGGCATTTGGACTTGCACACTTTCATGGTCTTTTTCCTTTTTCTTTGGTTTCATTTTCTTTCATTTTTTGAGCTTTTCTTTATTCTTTTTACCCTTTGATTTTTCTTTTAGGGTATACCCTCTTCACATTTTTAATTTTTTGATATTTTACAAATATGGAAAACATTTGCAACAAGCAAAGGTATGTACATATTTCAAAACTAAACCAAGTCAATCATTATATATGACACCTATTGGTATAGGAACATAACAAATCCTACTCTTTTCTTCCTAAGTTATAAGAAAATGTGGGAATGATATTCCACATTTTCACCAATTATGCTAGGGAGTTGTTCTTCCCTTTCATCAATTAGTTTTAACAAAAGTTGTCTGATATTCACAAGCTATCACAGACCTTCAAGTGATCGGAAGGTATTTTCTTGAAGAATACTTCTCTTATATCAGGATATTTGGTAGCCAAGCCTTCCCACATGTCCTCCCTATGTATTTATCGGATAAATTACTAGCAAGAGAAGTAGCATGCCAAACAGTAGGAAATGGCCTCACAAAAACATTGAGGGAAATGAAGAAATGTTTATGGCCAAATTTTCCCCTTCAGTGTGGGTCATTTACCCTTCTTAACTATGGTCATGTATATAAAGAGTATCAGAACATCCAGTCATTAAAGCTCCCCGTTCTACCGGATAGGGCTTTTGATCCACAACATATAGCAAACAAATTCACCCTTTCAGTTAAGATGAGACCTGTAACTCATGCAGTTGATGAGTTTCAAGATTTACTGGAATCTACTAAGGACTTTGAGCAAATTCTGAATGCAGCCAAGACAAATTTCGACCCAAAGAAATTCAAAAGTTTCGAGGAGTTTAGAGGACAGAGGTTAGAATACCTCCCACAAGAATTTTGGGTTACTAATCATATAATTGAAACCAACACTTAGAAGTAGAATAAGCCAAGCATGCCAAGAGAGCAAGAAGCAGAAACAGATGAATTGGAAAAGGTGTGAGATATCCTTACAGGATACTCCTAAGGTGTCAACAACACAAGAAACTACAGTATTTCAGACCCCACCAGGGAAAATAGCAGTAGTGACCACTAAAGGTCCAAAAACAAGTTTCCAAGATATAGAGGTAATCCCTACAGATCCAACTACTGAAATTGTTTTGAATGGAACAGATATCCCCCCTCTAGACGTGTTTTACAACCCTCTTCATCAAGCTGTTGTGAAAAGACAGAGGAAGAGGAGGAGAATCAAAACTCCCTCAGAACATGAATATATGGATGTCCTATGGAAGTACACACAAATAAATCCAACTGAACATTTGACTCGGTTATCTCAACTTTCTAGAGCCTATTCTACAACAACAATCAGACAAGCAACCGAAGTCTTTGTTTTGATTAAAGAAAAGGATGACCAGATCGTATTATTACTACGACAGTTAGATGAAAAAAGAGCCATCGTAAAACATCAAGGAGAGGAACAACTGCATAAGCTACAATAGGATATGGAACTACTGAAGGTAAGTCATGAAAATGAATTATCTGCTAAAAACAAACAGATGCAGGAGTTAAATAGTGACCTAGCAAAGTATAAGGATATTCGTACTGCAGAGGAAATTATCAATAAGGCTTTGACACTGAATACTTTACTGACAAAGAAAAAGTAGCTCTTCCTCCAACACATATCAAATATCATTCCACTGTTGAATGCTAGTGAACAATTAACAAACATCATTATTGATCAAAGAATTGAGTTCAATGAACTCAATTCTAAGATATCTGATTATATTGAATGGCCGGATTCAGATGAGGGGAAAAGGTCAAGTCTCCCAAAGATCAATGAAAGGCATAAGGATATTATATTCACTGATTGGGACTCACAGGTGAAACAGGCCGAACTAGCCATAGCCAGAGCATCGGATATTTCAAAAATCATTGTCAAAACAATAAATCACATGTTGCACACCTTCATCCTCATAAAGGAGGTTGATCCAAAAACACTTCCTAATCTTAAAACATTAGATGAAAATTGGAAGAATAAGAGTCAGCTACAGAAGGAAACAATTGAGGGGCTGTCAAAAATCGACTGGGAAGCAATATGGCAACTTTTGGTCAAACCACACAGTCAGATCATGACCTTGAATTGCTCCTTGGATTTAGTACAGAGAATTCTGCCACCTTTACATGATGCTATATTTTCAAGGCAGTTGAGAACACAATTCGGGATGCCAAGACAAGTTAGGTTATTGTCCGATATTTGTGAATTGAGAGGCAAAGCTAGCAGCAGTGATTAATCAATGAAGACCTGAGTCATTTTTGAGAAGTTTTATTTTTGGAAAGTTGGATACTAGGAATGAGGAAGGTTGTTTGAATCCTCCTCATAGATATTTTGTATAAGTTATTTTTAGTTAATTAAGAATGGTATTTAAACCCTTCTCATTCATTTAGAGAAGGGTCCGGAATTTTATTAAGAACATTTACAAAGAATGTGCTATCGTAAGTTTGTAAATGTCTTGATGGAATCATGGAACATGGTCTTTTCAATCAAATGTCTTTTTTTTTATCACTGTTGATGCAGTATTGTATTCTTTGGGATGCTTATTGGTATAATATTGATTATGGCCTATTGTCACTAGTCAAATGAGTAGAATGGTACACATCTGGTACTATTATCATGTTTGCTAAATCCTTGTTCTAGTATTAGTGATAGTTTTATCTTTCATGAATTATGTATGAAATCTGTCATCTCTGTTTGAAGTATCAGTTTCACTATTGTACGATAAAAGAATAGAGAATGTTCTGTTTTATATATGTCATTAGAATATGTGATATGTTTTTCACAATTCTTTTGATTAACTATTTTCTCAAAGGAATCATCTTACAATATATTAACTCTATATAGTCTGTGATTGATCTATACCATCATAGATTACATATACATCATTTTATATCGCATAAAACCAGCAATACCTCGGGTTAGATTAAAATAGATTTACTTCAAAGTTTTGCATCTTAGAATAAAGTTGTCTTAATTTCTAGTCATTCTTTTGCAAATCATTAGGAAAATCCCACAAATCATATAAACCCAAAACACTAGTAAAATGGTCCCATCATATCCAGTTAGAACCACTATCCCAAATGGAAAAGGAGCTACTCTAAGGTCTGGACCACGTGGTTAAACCCCTTTGTTGTTGCCACAGATTTCTAAGGCCTCAACATTTTTGGCGCTAGAAGGAGGGCCCCGACTATGAATGGCATATAAATCTAAATCTCAAACTCGAAGCCTTCATAAGAGTCAATCCCCCTCAAAAAATTCTACAGCTTCTCGATCACGTTCTAAGTCACCCACTTAGAAATCAGAAGTTGTAGAAACTTCCCCCTCATCTCCTGAAGTATCTCGACACTTACCTTCTTTAGAATATAATCCAGAATCTCTTGAAGTTCAGTCCTTAGTTCATAAATTAGAATGAATATCTATTTCTACTGAGAAGCCTGATAAACCCGAAGTTTCTGAAGAAAGTATTACTTCTCTGTTCAGAGAAACTGGTATCCTAATGCAATCAAAAAGTGATAAACTTGGAATACCTCCCTTTGAGTTTCCAATACATTCATAGCGTAAGAAAGTTCATGTGACTAGATCTAAGTCATATACAAGTGAGGTCATATCGAATTCTCCTCCATTTACTCCTTCATTCACTACACCTCCATTCACATCCTCTCATCTTTCCATTTCTTCTACTCAAACAATTAGTGCTAACACAAGTAGTACTAGTCCAGTTGTACGTTCTACATCCATACCCACTACTTCTGGATTTGCTTCTATATCCTCTCAAATCCTAACTCAAGTTATGGCTAATTAGTCGTGGACTAATCCCAGTGATGTGTTGTTTGCAAACCCACATCCTCTCCCAGATCATCCAGAGAAATGGTTACCCAAATACAATCCAGATGATGGTCTTCCAGCTGAAGAACACATCAACAATTTTATGTTGGCCATGAATTTGAATGGGCATGCACATGAAGATATTGTAGTGAGATTGTCTCCCTATACTCTTAAAGGATCTATAGGCTCTTGCTACTTTTCTCTTCTAGCAAGAATTATAACAGACTGGGTAATTTTTGAACAACTGTTTCTTGAAAAATTTGGAGATGATAGAACCATGTCATATTTAATCATTATCTCTCTAACCTAAAAACAAATTCAGGTGAAAGTATCAAAGATTTGAACTCAAGATTTAACAAGTTATTAAACAAAATCCCAGCTACTTTTAAACCTGTTGTTGATGTACAAATATAGTGGTACATTTCTACTTTGCCTTCTAATATAGCCATTTTGTAGATAGAGCCAACAAGGATACTCTCTTAGAAAACATGAAAGAAGCCCTATCTGTAGAAAAGACAATTTTAGCCTTAGAAAAACGATCTGAGTTGGAAGATAAGAAATCTAAAAAGGTGAATTTTAGCCAAGAATCAAAAATGAAAACCCCAAAGGATCCATTCAATCTTAAAGGTCTTCAAAAAGTCTTGAAAACTATGTTGAATGATATGATTGAAATAAAGAAACAAGTAGCTAAATCTTTAGTTCCTAAGAAACCATGTCGCCCATACAATAGAAGTCCTGCTTCGCCATCTCAGCATTCGAATGTGATTTCAAGTGCCGAATCAGATCAAAATGTTGAAGATGTATCAACAACTGAAGAAGAAATAGAACCTAAAGAGGAAGTCAAATTGAATGGGTTATGGGACTTTATTCTTCCCACCGAAGAAGAAAGAGAAGCTATGCCCATATCTACAAGGAGAAAAACATCTGTTGACTCAACTGTACCAGTTCAGAAATAGAAATCTCCTCCCACAAAGGAGAAAATAGTGAATAAAAAATCTAAAACTATTCAAACTGATCCTATTCCCCTGGATACTTCTAAAACTCTGATAGTTTCAGATACAGTGGAATACAATATAGTTGAATACATGAAAAATACTAAAGCAAACATTTCATTATATGAAATGACCAAATTTAAACAGCAACAGAAAATCTTACTGAGAGAGATTAGGCATTTCCTGTAGATCCCATGCCACCACCAGTTATAGCCCAAGCTGACAAAGGTACGAGAAAACCTCCCTCACCTTCAAACAAGGTAAGCCCAGATGATCTTGTGTTGATTGGTGATAGATCTAAGTCTCACACTCCTCCTTTCCTTTTGACTTATGAAATTTTTAATAAAAATGTTCATAATTGTCTCATTGATTTAGGAGCTTCTTCGAATATCATGCCAAGATCTGTGTGCATGAAACTTAATGTTACCCCTCAAAAGTCTGTTGTGCATATAGTCCAATTAGACAGAACAAAAGTCGAGGTTGTTGGAGAAATGTTATCAGTATCAATTAGATTATCATCCAACCCAAAGATACTGCAAGTGATTGATGTCTTAGTAGCAGACATCCCTGAATTTTATGGTCTAATTTTAAGCAGGGATTGGTCTGAGAAACTACATGGATATTTCGCAACCGATTGGTCACACATGTGGTTACCATAAAATGGTAAACAAAATCAAATTAGAGTTGATTGTGAAAAATTCATGAAACATACAGTCATTGAATTAGAAGGAGCGAACAAGCCGGTGGTTTCCACTAATGATATTATTGGAAATTATTTTTCTGAATCATTCCTTGGATCATTCAATGCCCAAACCTCACCTTTCCCAGAAAATAATGTTATTTCTCAAGTTGAAAATTTTTCACAATCACCCAGATGCAGGTGATAGTCAAGCCATTAATGGCGATTAGATGGACGGGCGGTGAGAAGACTGGCCACATGGCCACCTGTGTCTTCTCCCAAGCAAACTTGAAGGGCATTCATGGCACCTTATAGGTGCCATTAAATGGGTGCTCTGGCCGAGACCTCACGATACTTCTGATAGCCATGGCCTCCATAGACCATAGTGCTGTTCCTCCTCCCCTGCTCCACTGCATTTGTCCTCCTCAGGCCGCAGAGCCTTGCTCACGCACAGTAATAGGAAGCCGTTGCTGGCTACTTAGCTGTATAGACCTTGGTAACGGGTTTCACTTCTCCCACACCAGGCTCTGTAATCTAGCTCCCGCTCAGACTTCCTTCACTCACTCTCTACTCAGTCATTCCACCAATCTCCCCGCTGATAGCTTTGCTTTGAATCCCGCCATGGCTCGCATTCGCCACCGAATGCGGAGCAGGAGAGGGGGCACTCGTGGAGGGGGCATCCATCCTCCTGCAACGCCCAGCCCAGACTCTGTCTCCCCCTCCTCTTCTCCTAACATCCCAAATCCTTATGGCTCCTTCTCTGGCCGGTATCCTGATACCCGCAGTGGCAGGGGACGAGCTCAACTCCAAGGTGCAGGAAGGAGGGATGTCGTTGTCCATACAGCCAATTTTCCCCTTCCCCCTCACCTAGCTCCCCACACAACACAATTTTGATTCCATAGCACCTTGCATCGAACCGTTATCACCGCCACCATCACCATCACTTTCTCTGAGGAAATTGACCTAACGGTTGCTCCACCAGAGAACAATGGTGAGCAGCAGAGGGCTACACAGAGAAACAGAAGTAATCGCAACCTAGGAAAACAACAGCTTGACGAAGATGTTGCCACCCTATATCGCAAAGAGATGGTTGGTAGTCAGCAGGCTGCTGAAGGTAGAATTTGCGACACGCAGGCTTCAGGAAGCAGACCGGGAGACATGTCAGGACCGCATGCAGCTGCGGGCAGCTCTGTGGGTGCTCATCCAGCTCAGGGAAGTGGAATGTTAGCAGAGGAGGAGGATTGGTACTAGTACGTGTGTCTGATCGAGGAAGAACCTGCCCCAGACAATCTCTAGAATTGACACTTGGCAGCCAGGTGTCACCCTTCTGCCAGTTGGATGCTTTTTCTGATGACTGGACAATTTCGGTTATGTTTTTGCTCTGTCAAAACTTTCTTGGTTATGTTTATGCAATGTTTGATATGTTGTTGGTCAAAACTGATAACCCCTGTGTGGGTTTTTTTGCTTTCATGGACTGGTTTCCCCATTGTTGGGGCAGTCAAGGTTAAACAGTCATATTTTTTTATGAACGATGCTCAGCACTACTAAGGCCCGAGCCTTGCTGTAATTATATTTTGTTTCATATTAATAGAATAGTTTTACTTAGAAAAAAAAAAGAAAAATTTTCACAATCAGATACTTCTAAATGTATTAATTTTAGTAATAAAACTTTAGATCATTCTTTATTCTGGACTCTATACTTTGGCAGTTCAAAATTAGACGATGGTGAAGGAGCAGGTTGCATTTAAATCAATCCACAAGGAGAAAAAACAATGCTAGCTTGCAGACTTGAATTTTAATGCATGAACAATACTGCTAAATATGAAGCATTTATTCAAGGCTTGTATAAATCCATTGGATTAAATGTTAAATATTTGTAGGTATACGGGGACTCTGGAATAATTGTTAAGCAAGTCAGGAACACAATGCATTGTATTTCTGGACACCTAAAACATTATCAAGCATTAGCTTAGAGCCTCACTTCTCATTTCACTGCATTCAATATCTCAACAATCCCTAGATTACAAAATGCAAGTGTTGATTTACTTGCCAATGTAGCATCTAAATTGATACCATCAGAAGAATTTAGTCCAGATAGATTTTCGATTGAGTTGATTTTTAGGCCTTCCATCCCCGATAACATAACAAATTGGAGAGTGTTTAATGATGATACATATATAATCGACTTTATTTCATCAGATGGATCTTATGAAGGTAAAATCGTAGACGAAAATGAACATGACCTACAGATTGAAAATAAACAGGATACAAATCCAATTCCCAAATCTTTAGTCAAGATGGAATATCTCTATCATTTAAAAGATAGGTTTAGAAATACTACCAATTCAAAAATGCAAATTTCCACACTAAGATTTGAGTTGATTAATCTTGGTACACCTGATAAACCTCAAAACATAAACCTATGTTTGGGCTTAACAGCTGATGAAAGGATGCCATTCATTAAATTGCTAAGAAAATATAAAAGAATCTTTTCCTGGGATTATTCAGATCTTAAAACATATGATACTTCTATAATGCAACATACTATACCCATGATTTCAAATGACAAGCCTGTCCAACAGAAACTTATGAAGATACACCCGAACTTAGAAAGTCAAATTAAGTCTGAACTCAGTAAAATGCTTAAAGCCAAAATCATTTTCCCTAGAAGACATTCAAAATGGGTGTCAAACATGGTTCCTGTTAGAAAGAAGAACGAAGACATTAGGATTTGCATAGACTTTAGAAATTTGAATAAAGCCTGCCAAAAAGATAATTTTCCTTTGCCTACCATGGAGCAGATTCTGCAATTAGTTGCAGGTTCTGAATTGATGTCTTTTCTTGATGGATTTTCAGGTTACAATTAGATTATGGTTCATCCAGATGATAGATTAAAGACTACATTTAGAACCAAGTGGGGAACATATGCATATCAAAAAATGCCATTTGGATTGATTAATGTTGGTGCTACATTTCAACGTGCTATGGACATAGCTTTTAGAGGACTAATCAACAATTCAATTGTAATATATTTAGATGACATCACTGTCTATTCTAAAAATAGAAACAACCATATCAGTCACCTAAAACAAATCTTTGAGAGATGTGAGAAATTCGGCATTTCTTTGAATCCTAAAAAATCTTATTTCGCCTTGGCAGAAGGTAAATTATTAGGATTCGTGGTATCTAAGAAAGGAATCTATATCGATCCTGATAGGATTCATGAAATTGAAAACATTCCCCTGCCTCATAACAAAAAAACAATGCAATCATTTTTAGGAAAAATTAATTTTGTAAAAAGATTTATTCCTGATTTTTCTCAAATCGTATTACCCCTACAGCCAATGATCTAAAAAAATGCAACTTTTAAATGGGGAAAACGTGAGAGAGATTCTTTTGAGTTCATAAAGAAATCCATCATTGAGGCTCCTTCCTTAACAACTCCCAATTTCCTAAAACCATTTGTCTTATGCACATTCTCTTCTGATACCTCTTAAGCGACAGTTTCGACACAGCTAAATGATCATAATGTGGAAGCACCAATTTCATTCTTTAGTTCTAACTTACAAGGTGCTGAACTAAATTATTCAGCTGTGGAGAAACAAGCCTTTGCTGTATTTAAAACTTTAAAACATTTCAGACCTTTCCTCCTAAAAACACACACTAAGATAATAGTCCCTTACCCCGCTGTAAGGCAGCTGTTAATCGAATGAGAAGTAGGAGAAAAGAGAGCAAATTAGGTTACTTCACTTCAGCAATATGTTGTAGAAATACATCCTTCTATAATTATTAGAGGTCAAGGTTTTTGCAGATTCTAACAGGAGCCTCTCATTTACCAACAAAGGGCAATCAATCTACTGAAGTGCAATTATCTGAGGTATGCCTCAATTATTCTGAATCACAATATGCTAATCTAAAATTTTTCTTCAAAAATGGACATGCTCCATTATCTCTCAATTATATAGCTAAGCGTGCTCTAAGGCTTAAACCAAATCAGTATCAATTAAATGATAATGTGTTATTTAGAAAAAAAATATGATGTTGTATTATTAAGATGTTTACAGAAACTGAAGCTGAAAAGGTAATGCAGGAATTACATGACAGACCAGTTGGAGGCCATTTTGGGGGAAATGCCACAGCACATAAAATTCTACATGTTGGGTACTATTGACCAACCCTTTTCCAAGATGCACACGAATATGCGAGGAAATGCAAAGTATGTCAAACCTCAGTAGGAAGAGAAAGGAAAGTAGCACTCCCGTTGTAGCCAGTAAATATACAGCAACCATTTGAACAATGGGGGTTAGATATTATTGGTGAAATAACTCCAACCTCCTCCAAACAGCATATGTATATTCTAACTGCAACTGATTATTTTACAAAGTGGGTAGAAGCTATCCCAATGAAGATAGTTAACACCCAAATAATTACAGATTCCATTGATGAATTTATAATTACTAGGTTTGGCCTCCCATCAGCGTTAATGTTTGATAATGCATCTTGCTTCTCCGGAAATGATATGGTAGAGTTTTCTTTGAAAAGAGGTTTTAAACTTAAATACTCAACTAACTATTATATGCAAGGTAACGGTCTAGCTGAATCTACAAACAAGAAACTGATTATAATGATCAAATGGACTATAGAGAAAAATCATAAGAACCGGAATAAAGCACTAATATTTTCTCTTTGGGCAGATAGAATCACTTAGAATTCCTCAATAAGTACTTCTCCATTTGTATTGGTTTGTGGGAAAGAAGTAATTCTACCCACTAACATAACAATACCATCTCTTGCTTTAGTTCAGTTTATTGATGAAAACCCTTCTTCTTCTCTTCAACTTAGACATGGTCAAATCCTTAAATTAGAAGAACAGAGGGAGAAAGCTAAAGCAACACATGCTCATCATCAACAGATAGTTAAAACTTCATTTGATACAACATCCACCAACCCAAGAACTTTTGAAATTGGAGATCTTGTTTTGAAATGGGATAAAGAACATGAGGAAAAAGGTAAACATACCAAATTCCAAAGACTGTGGCTTGGTCCATTTTAAATCATAGAGAAATTAGGCCCATCCACCTTTTTGTTACAAGATTTGTTAGGTTGAAAAGACTCTTTACCTGTAAACGGGCAAATTCTTTAAAAATACTTTTCTTAGAAGATAAACATTAGTTTTAAAATTTTAAAGTTTTAGGAAAATAAAAATTGAATAGTATCTCTTTTGGCTGTTCAAAATTTTAAATTTATGATAATTTGCTTGATTTTTCTCACTTCTATAATAAGAAGAGTAAAAGTATAATTATAAATATGATATTTAAATAAACCTTATTTCTTTGGGAAAATTTTGATTTTACAAAAGACATTTAGTTTCTGAAAATACTCTTCATTTTATAAAGTATAGATGTTTTGTGCCAGTCAATAAAAGAAGCAGTAACTTAGCAAGGATTCTCTATAAAAAGGTATTTACCAACTCAATAATTATCATCTGTAACTCTTAAATGAGCCAATGATTCACCCCATCTGATAAAATTTTGTTTTTTCACAATGTAATTAAAAATATTCAAAAAACTTAAAAGATAATAAGTCTCATCACGAGCTTGTGAATCATGATCACAGGAAAATAATTCAGATTGATATTACCAAGACTACATATCATAACAGGGTAATAGATCTTGATTAAAACAATCAAAATACATGGGTTCTCATCAAAAGCCATCTTGTTCAGTTTAAATTACAGCTAGTGAATGACATTGTACCATCAGGTCACCAAGCCTAGACAATGGCTTTTAAGGATATTTAAAGAAAAAGGCACTATAAAAAAGAGACAAGTTCCAAGTAAAAGGAAGTTGAATAAAATTTTGATTAAATTTTGAAATTAGGAATCAATTTCATATGGGACTATGAATCATTTTTGGTTAAAAGATAACCATGTCAAGGCTATGAACGCCTATTGGTAGTAGAAGCTCTATCTATGATAAATGAGTAAAAATCTATAAAGCCAATTTTAAGAGAATACCTACTTTATCTTTATAAATCTAAGTATTTGCTGATACAAACATTCATGTTTTATCACCTAAAGAGTCGAGTAAGAAAATAAGTGAGATAGGTAAATACTTTATATTCCATAGAGACACTGTTTAATTTATGAATCATACAATTCTAATTTTTTCGCAATTTTTCTTGTTTTGAAAGTTTGAGAAATGTCAAAGAAACTAATCAGAGATAGTTGTTTCTCCCAACTGAAGCGTCAATTGTTACGCTATGCAACAACCACCCCGCCGCCCCCCCCCCCCCCCCCCCCAACCCATTTTTATTATGTATAATACAAATAGGGACCCTTTTAAATAATTTTTTCCCCTCTTTCAAAATAAAATAACAACTTTTAGAAAATTGTCACTTTTCAAAAAAAACCCTTTCAGAACATATTAAAGTCTTCATCGCAAATAGTTGATAATGTAACGAATCACACTTTTACCACTAAACTATACCTGCCACGATCTGATTGTAACATATGGATCGATCTGATGGATCCTTTATTAAGGAAGATATTTGATCAGACGATAATAGTGAATTAGAATGTTTTATTGAACCGGGAGCCAAGCCCCAAGTAACCAAACCAAGCCGAGTATCCAAATAGATTGGTAGAGAGTTCTTTTGATCCTGAGCATAACCAGTACCATGACAATATTTCCGTCCTCCTTTCACGAGCACCTGCTGGCTTTGTACCTGCACCATATGTCACAGGTATAGTTGGTATCGACCCGACTTTATGCTTATAGTTAGGGATTATACGAAGGGGTAGAATAGAAGTTGTCCCCGGGAGAGATGGCCGAGTGGTTAATGGATCTGCTCTTGAAAACCGGTATAGATAAAAAAAAATATCGAGGGTTCGAATCCCTCTCCCTCCTTTTGTTTTTCAACAATTGCATTTACCGGTCCAATAAAAAAAAAAGAGAATAGCTTGGCTGTCCCGACCGCATATCGCACATTGGACAATATTATGTCAACAACTTAAAAGTTACCTATCAAAACCTCGATATTACGATATCCCGATATTGCAATCTTGCAATTTTTCGATATCGCATATCGTAGATCCCAAGATCCATCAAAAAAATTTTCATTCGTGCCATAGCTTAAATATCTCATGCCACAGATTTGATAGATGTTTAATAAGTGTTTTGAGTTAGACATGAGTCAGGTCAGAATGAGTTAATGTGGTTATCATCCCTATGCATGTAATCATGGTGTTCATTATGGTTGATTAATGCTAAACTCATTCCCTGTCTTCACAGACCCTCGTGCTTAACTCCCAGATCCGGAGCTTTCCTGGTCTTCCTAACACTATTGGATTTTCTCTCGTTATTCAGACTCTACGTTTGACGTTTATATGGTCTTGGAGAGTTAACTCTCCACTCACCTAATCCAAGGCCCTAAAACCCTAATCTTGTTGGTGTAACTGACTAAAACGAAAAGTTCTAGTGAATTTTAGTTAGCGCTTGATTTTATTAGGCTGTTCTTTAAGTCACAAGGTAAAGGAAGCGAAACTAGTGGTGTCTTTTGACGCAAAAGAAATTCATAAAAACTTAACTACATGCACATGCACTTTTTCGTTTTTCGATGAAGAGCAATTTCTATAGGGTTCAGAGGTACTTCTAATAAAACAAATTTTCCTTTTCTTTTCATTAATACACACTTCACACTCACAAAAGCTAACAAAGCTATGTATGCCTAAAAAGGGGATGCAAATCTATCCTAATGCAACAACTATATGTGGATGCAAGATTCAAAACTACTCTAAAAACAAAAAATGAAAGTTGCTTGCTTATCAATCTTTATCTTGCCACTTACAATGCCTAGATGGAATATGAAATGTTACCATTCATTTCGTCTAAACACTAAAAACAAGTTCTAAGACAAACATAAAGGACTTTCACTTACTAAAAGGAAACCAAATGAAAAGCAAGTTCAAGAAAGCAAAACTAAGATTTTCAAAAGATTTTCTTCAAAGCAACAAACAAAAAAAAAGTCTTTTCCAAAAATGTTCTCAACAACACTGAAACTTGTGATTGAAGAATAGGAAATTAAACACTTTTGCGAATTGACACCACACAATGAATGAAGACTCAACAAAAATAAATGTGTTTGAAATCACTCTTAACAATCAAAAGCAGCAATGAAAGCTTTGGCAATGAAAACCAAAAGATCAAAAAGACAAAAGAAAGTGTCAATCAACAACTTTCATGAAACAAAGAAGTGGATGGTCACAAAGCAGTTTTGTCAAGCAAACAAAAAGTCACCCAAAAGCAAGATTAACACAAAGATTGAATTCAATCTTCCTACCTTGATGAAATAGAGCAGCCAAGATTCCTAGCAAGAAATCTTGCATGCTTTAGCAAAAAATGATGACACTTGCAATCAACAAAAACAAGACCAATACTCCTTATAATCAGAGAGAATTCGGAACGAGATGATTGCTGTAAAACAAATAACTGATACTGGAAAATCACTGTTTCAGACTGACTCAAACCACTAGACAAACCTTCAGAGACTAAAAAGATTTATAGATCTTGAAAATTGCAATATATACGCGACTGTACTTATGTACAGATTGCGTGTATACACAACTATGTTTGAGGAAACCTACGTATACGCGGGTTCACTCAAAGAAACAAGCGTATATACGCTTCTGTATCTAAGAAAAACAGCGTATATGAAAAGCTTCAAGAAAAATAAAAAAGACAAACTGAAGAAACTGGCAAAACTTAAAGTTCAAAAACAGACCAGACAGTAACAGCAAGCAAACAAGGCAGCTGAGCCCTTATTGGCTTGAAAAACACCCAAACTAGGAACAACAAGAATGTTGTCCCCAGTGGAGTCGCCAATTCTGATAGAGGGAAATGTTCCCCTAGGGATTTTTGGGTTGAAACCCTAGCAGACTGAAAGTTATCTATTCAAAGAAACATACATTCATACAACCATTATGCTATTATAAGCAAATTCTATGATAAGGGTACGTACCTTTGGTCCTACGTTTGAGAAGGCCTTTAGGGTGCAAACCCTTCTTGGAGTTCCCTTCTTCTCTTTTGTCCTGCAAAACAACCAATTCAAAGAATACAATAGTACATGGACAAAAACTTATAAAGAAACCATCTTCATGTTATAAAGAAAGGTAGTTAGTTATGAAATCCAAACAACCATTTACATATGAATTCTAATCATGAATATCATTAACATAAAGAAGATTCATTTCGGGAACCAAGACATGTGTTTCTTTTATTATAGACAAATAAAGTACATAAAAAGGAATATTTTCACCTCAGTCACCTTCAGTAGGCTCCAAGAAAAGCTTCCTACCTAATCCGTTCCAGCCTCAAGCCTCTAACAAAACTCCTTCCATGAATCTCTCCATGATGTCATAAATGGTGGATGAACATCAACACACAAGGAAACAAAGGTTTCCTATACAAAATGGGGGAAGTGCAGAAGGCACAAGGGACTTCAGACCTGGTCAAGGGAAAAATCTCAGCATAATAACCTTTCTCTCTCCTCTCTCCCCCCTTATGCCTTCCCTTTGAGGTCTTTTTATACCATCTCCAAACTAGTTTTTTAGTTAGGAGTTGGTTGGGAACAGTTGGGCCACGGGCACTAACAGGTGATCAGCAGGTAAAACCCACGATCTCCGCCTGAAAATAAGGAGTGTTATATTTTTTTAAGTGTTTTAATACATACACGCGGGTTGGCTATACACATACCCGCGTATACACGTGTTTAACTCAGGGCAATGTTGCGTATAAGGGATAAAACATTGTTTTTTAAATTTTAGGACCAGGTCTGGAAGGAGGGGTTGCCCTAGGCCATGAGTACAGCATCACAAACCATGAGATTTGGAGCTATAACACCAGATATTTTCTCACAAATTCTAGTCATTTCATCAAATCTTTTATTTTACGCAACAATTAATTGTTGTTGGTTTTAATAGGAACTCCACTCAAATAATGTCCATCCGAAAGGTGATGCAGAAGCATACCAAGCAGTCTATCGCAGAGACTGAAAGCACAAAGATGTCATCTGCCTTTATAGATACAATATGCACTGCAGATGGAGGTGCCACTACATGGAAAAATATCTATACTACGTTAGAGAATGAAAACCCTGAAGTAACAAACATTTGGCCAACTACTGACAGCACAGAACCATAAGGAGTGCAATTCAGAGATGGTGTGTGCTCTTTCCTTCACCGAATAGTAGCAAGGGCTACACTCTTGCCATACACAAATATGATAAGATGGGTAGTAGAGAATACAGAAGTTGAAGATAGACTTATCAAGACATCTAAAAATACAATCTTGGGTTCTTTCAGAGCCCAAGATTTACAACAAATGTACAAGCTACTCGATGCCAGGACATCTACGACAAACAAGTTGTTGTTATGTTTGTAAAGGAAAATGAGGACCTATTTCAAATGATACAGGAATGGAGGAGAAGAGACAATAAATTCAAACAGGATAAAGAGGGTGTGTACCCCATTACTTCTTTGGCCAATCCTTATAATTTTGCAGCCTCTATTCTATGTAGATTGTATGGCCTCCCTGATAATTCTAAATTCTCAATCAATTGGGTTTCATTAATTGAGGCTTGTGTTAACTCTCACATTATGGTTGTCTAGAAATCTTCGGCAAAATCACATAATCAGTCTTTTGTCGACGCGTTTCGAACCAACCAGTGTGGTTCATCGTCAGGGCAAGTTGAAGAACTAATCTGGCTTAGCTTGATTAAATAGAGTGTGCAGAGACTCCCACGGCTATATTGCAACAGCTAATTTTGACCTGAGGATCAAAGTCAAACCACTGATTTTATTATTAATAGAAGTTAATTGAAAAATATAATAAATTTATTGTTTTAAATATAATGGTCATTATATCTTCATATTTATTAAATAACCTATATTTATTATTATCCCCAAATTATTTAAATACAAATAAATAGTATTAAATTACTATTATTCTTAGAATTTAGTTACAATAGGTAACTGTGTATTTATTTAATAATAATTGTTTAAATTAAAGGGTCCAATGGTAAACTAGATATAATGGTCATTAATAAATTATGGTAAACTAAATAAAATGGTCATTAATAAAATTATATCTTCATATAACCTATATTTACTATGAATTGGGCAACCATTCTATCTCAGAATTTGACCAAAGTGATTACTGAATATCGCCAAATGAGGGCTTCCTCCTCTAGAGAAGTTCCCCAATTCTTCATGTCCGCATATATCTTCGATGTTGTTTGTTTATGCACTCATTTTCCAACCATGGGTTGGAAATGGACTACCAATGATCCTACTCCTATCTTCCTAGGTTATAAGAAAATGTGGGAACAAGACTATATTCCACATTTTCACCAATTATGCCAGGGGGTTATTCATCCCTTACATCAGTTAGTTTTTAACAGAAGATGTCTGAGATTCACAAAAGAAGCTATCACAGACCTTCAAGCTATTGGAAGGTATTTTCTTGAAATATCCTTCTCTTATATCAGGATTTGGTAGCCAACCCTTCCCACATGTCCTTCCTATGTATGTATCAGATAAATTACTGGCAAGAGAAGTAGCATACCAAACAGTAGGAAATAGCCTCACAAAAACATTGAGGGAAATGAATAAATATTTATGGCCAAATTTTCCCCTTCAGTGTGGGAGATTTACCATTCTTAACTATGGTCATGCATATAAAGAGTATCAGAACATGCAGTCATTAAAGCTCCCCGTTCGGTAGGCTAGGCCTTTTGATCCACATCATATAGCAAACAAATTCACCCTTTCAATTAAGATCAGACTTGTAACTCATGCAGTTGATGAGTTTAAAGATTTACTAGAATCTACCGAGGAATTTGAGAAGATTTTGAATGTAGCCAAGACAAATTTTGACCCAAAGGAATTCAAAAGTTTCTAGGAGTTTAGAGGACAGAGGTTAGAATACCTCCCACAAGAACTTTGGATTACTAATCATATAATTGAAACCAAGTCTCAGAAGAAGAATAAGCCAAGCACGTCACAAGATCAATAAGTAGAAACAGATGAATTGGAAAAGCTATGGGATGCATTCAACGACAAACTAAAAGATACCAATAAGGTGTCAACAACCAAAGAAACTACAGGATTTTAGACCCTGCTAGGGAAAATAGTAGTAGTGACCACTGAAGGTCTAAAAACAAGTTTCCAAGATACAGAGGTAATCCCTACAGATCCAACTACTGAAATTGTTTTTAATGTAATAGATATCCCCCCTCTAGACGTGTTTTACAACCCTATTCATAAATTTTTTGTGAAAAGACAAATGAAGAGGAGTAGAACTGAAACTTCCTCACAACATGAATTTATGGATGTCCTAAGGAAGGACACACAAATAAATCTAACTAAACATTTGACTCAGCTATCTCTATTTGCTGGAGACCTTGCTACAACAATAATCGGCAAAGCAACCGAAGTCTCTGCTTTGATTAAACAAAAGGATGACCATATCGCATTATTGCTGCGACAATTAGATGAAGAAAGAGCCAGCATAAACAGTCAAGTAGAGGAACAACTGCATAAGCTACAACAGGATATGAAACTACTTAAGGTAAGTCATGAAAATGACTTATATACTAAAAACAAACAGATCCAGGAGTTAAATAGTGACCTAGAAAATTATAAAGATATTGTTATAGACATTTTTGTGCCTTACAGCATTGAGCATGAAATGTCCATAATCTAAGGGATCCAAAGTCCCTAAACATGTTGTTCCTATCCCTAGAGGAACAAGGCTAACAAACCACAGCAATTCACAGAAGTTCTCCACCTGAAACTGCTCAAAAACAAGTCAATTCAGGATCATTTCAGTGGCTACACTAGCTGTTTGCACTGAATGTCAAAGCCAACACTGGCTACCTGCGTTGAATGTCAAAGGGAACACTGGCTACCTGTGCTGAACGAGAATGGACATGTGGCAAGCTCATTTCTCAAGGTGTCAAAACCCAGGAAGCTTCCAAAATGACACTTGCCTCAGGGAATTCGACTAGTGATGAGTAAGAGGTTCCAAATCTCCAAGTGGAAGCAAGAACCTCCAAGTGGAATCAAGAACTGACAGAGGGAGAGGACGCTAGTCAGATCTCAAGCTGACTCATCCTCTCTCCAAACATCTATATATGGATCTCTCCTCCATGAGATCTGGAGGCTGGAATTTTGTTATTGCAAAGAATTTCTGTTGGTTTGAGATTGGAATCATTGGTTGCTTAATGCTTTGAAGGGGGTGAAGATAGGAATTCCATTTGCTGGGAAGGAGATGCTGGATTGGAGCCCTCTGGGTTGTATCTCTTCCTGAACCTTGTTATTCATCAATAAAGCTATCTTGGTTTCTCCTATATAATGATGTATTTTTGATGTATGATTGCATTAGTATATTTAGTTTATTGCTAATCCTGAACTAGTTATGAATATGAATCCATGTCTTGTGTAGTGTTCTCTTCTTGTGATCTTGCAGAATCCTCTTGAAGTTGGGCGAGCGAGAAGGCAAGTAGCTGGGAACTCTCCAAGAGAAGAGAAGCCGGATCGAGGGACAAATGGAAGATACCGGTTAGTCCATCCATCTATCTCTTCATTCTTAATTCATAAAGGAAGAATACTAGAATAGTTGTCTCTGTTTGTTGCTAAGGCACTCTCACACCTTAGGTGGATAGGATCATCCTGCATAGGCATTTTTCCCCACAACAAATTGGCGACTCCACTGGGGAGATCTGTTTAGTCATTTTATTTGTGTTTCTATCATTGTTTGTTTCATAGACTCGACAGCAATAATCGAACTGCATCTGCTTTTCCCAGATGCAAAGTAGACAGTTGCTGCTTTGATCCAATCACTGGACTTGTCTATGATCTGAACAATGGACTCACAAATGATTTGATGATCCTTTGTGATAGATCTTAGTACCCCCTCAAAGCATCCCTTTGATTGCACCTTGCTTGTTGCTTTTATTTGGCCTGAAACAGTTGATTAAATAGCAATCTGTGACCTAGAACCTGTGGGAAACGAGAGATTCTCCTTCAGCGCAGACCCAGTGAAGGGATTATGCATTTCAACGCAGGTCCCGTGAAGGCTACCTGCGCTGAATGTCAAAACCCCTGTGTTGAGGTTGCGCTGAACCAGTTTGCCCTTGTGCAGCTGGGGTTCTCTGCTCTGTTTTGCCTTGTTTTGATCTCTGATTTTTGCAGCCTGTAACCAGCATAGGTACCAGTCTGATAACTCCTTTTCTCTGATTAGATTCCGCCTCCTTTTGTACAAAAATACTGTGAGTGTTTTTATGTGTTTATGGTGTCATTTGCAGTCTTCCTTTGCATAAGTGAAATAGTCATCCTGTAGCCTTTGATTCAGATCTATTGATTGTGATCTTAGGAGAGAGTTCATTGGCTGTTTGCAGTTGATTATACATTTGCTTTTGCTTATTGGTTTGAGTTTGTCTCTTTTAAGTGTCCAAACAAGTATTCATTTCAAAAATCGTTAAGTGTTGTAATATCTTCTACCCTCTCTGATTTCGAAAAAGCAAACTTGTTTGTATTTGTCATTTAAAAGCAAATTCAAAGTTGTGCAAAAAGCTTTCTTTGTAGGCATCAATACTAAGAAAGCGGAAAACAAACACCTGCATTGTGCATTTGCATTTTGATAGTTTGCATGTTTGATTTAGGAAAAAGTGCATTAGAGTGTGCTGATTGCTCTTTGAGAAAAGATGGTGTCTTTCTTTTCCCTTAGTAGCTAGGATTTTCAAAGTTGAAAAGATATAAAGCTTTCTTATCATCTTTAGACTGCATTTAGGAATTTGTATCATACATCTCGTGGTGAATCTTGAAAGGCAAACTTTAAAAAGATCAACCTAAAATAAATTGAATGAACTTAACAACGCTTTGTAACATAACGCACAACATAGAGGTCTAGGCTAGAGACGTGTTCCGGCGTCGTAAAGCCTGGTGACTGTCGATCTCGTTGAAGGTGGGTGATTCCTCCTGAGAGACGATAGCGCCAGTACGGATTGTGCTCCCACGTACCATCGCGTATATATTGGGAGACCCCTATAGGCATAAAACCTTTATCCTCAGGAAGCCGTGTCGACCGCCCTACTGATCGCAATGCACTGAACACAGCATTCAGGAAGATCGACCGCACGTACCCTAAAAAGTATTCTGCGGTTTTGCGAAAAGTTTGGCACACCCTCTGCCTAGAACTCCAGAGCAGTTCCTTTTGGCCTTTTTCAGACTCTATAACGGAAAAAGTCCATCTGAGCATTTGTCACTTCGGGCTCGTTAAAACATCGAAGGAGACTAGAGTCATCTTTAGCTTTTTCTCGACTCTTTAAAATTGAAAAAGCAAGTTGTGTCTAAAAGCGTCAAAAATTTCATTTAATTCGGAAACACACTTTCCCCTTTTTTTTGTATTTTGGTTGATCAAGTAATCCGCAATCGTGGAAGAAAGTCAATTGAAACCCCGTCGTTTCGCGGAGGCTTACGAGTAAACCGTCTTTGTCTCCGGAATCGAAAACAGTACGGACAAAAGCGAACTCATTTAACTTGTTAGCGCTTGAGATTTCACCTCAGGCTGAGAAAGGTAAACCTCAAGGCTACATCAAACCATTCAGCCCCGTAGCTAGCCCTACGGGGCAGGAGAAGGCTCTCTCCAGTCTATCTCGTAAAATATTCAATGGATGAGATGACCAATATGTTAACACTGATATTAGGCTAGTAAACTGATTAGAAGGATTGATTTGGGGTTTTTAATTAAATAACGGGGTTTTTCTGGGCTGCATGGGCAAAATCACAGCTTGAAACAGAGAAATATAATGAACAACACAGGTTATCGACTGAGGCACGGTAGGCAAGAAATTTAGCATCAAATCTAGATTTTAAATGGGATGGCAAGACTGGTGAGGAGCTGACAAGGGCATAGAACTGAATCCTTGTCAAACAGAGGAAAACATTAAACATGAACAAACTTGTAGGCAGAGCATGGCAGGCATGAATTCTTACCTAAACACTTCATTTGTTCAGTTAGAAATGATCATGTAGTGAAATGAAACATAACGGATCACATATGAAACACAAGAAACACTTATGCTAAATTAACATACCACAGGGATCTCAGAAGTCAGAGCTGTGAAATTTCATTAAAAATCCCTGCCAAAAACTGTACATTGAAAGCTCTGTTCTCCAGCACTCTCAACACTCAGAAACTCTCCCTCCTCTCTTTTACTAACTCTGCCCCATTTTATTACAAAATGATTATTTTTATAAACTATTCTAAAACAAAATCAACAGATCGACCCCACAATCAGGGCGCTGTTTGAAACTGAAATTACAAAAAATTCGAAAAGAGAACAGCCTTCTATTCTAAAATAATACAATGTCCCTCTAAAAATCCTCTGATGACTAATAAACATGGAGCGCAGATCTTTTTGATTTCTGAGGTCTTGAAATAGGAAATTGGTTCCTATTTTTCTGTAGCAGTTGGTGCCTTTGTGGCGTGAATGATGACCGGATTTAGTGCCTTGGCGGGGTTGACATCACCCGATTCCATATCTAAAGAGAAAACCTTTTTAATTGTCAATATCTGTTATTGGGGCGCCCGCATCATTCATGAAAGTGGCGGTGGTGATAGTGAGGAGAAAACAAGCCACGACATCCAGTTTCATGGGCAAGATGTTCTAGCACTGCATGCGCAATTGCCTATCCATCTGTTTTGAAAAGGGGCAGCGTTACATATAAAATCCGATGATAATCAATGTGGAGGCAACAACTGTAGCTGCATATCCTTTCTGAATCGGAACTGAAGCCAGGAATAGACCGTTTACTCCTATTTCGATGTTTCTGTGGCATTCGGTCTTTGACTATTTACTTTCCCTTTACCTGGGCCTTTTAAATCAAACTAATTTTTAAATAAAAATAGCTCTTAAACTAAAATTCTGCCTTGAATGAAGGGAACCGCCATTATGCGATCAAAAGTGGCTCTGATCCTACTCAATGAAGTAGAGCGCATCTTCTTTTGTTATGACATCAACACGACTGACTTTGTTTTCGTTTGTTACACCATATATCTTATCTGCAACTTTTACGAGCTCTGGCCTTGAACTGCATAGTCCTGAGCAGTGATGGCTATAGCTCGTTTTGATACCTTGCCTGGAATAGCTCTTGAAGGTGTTAGTCTATGAATAGATCGTGAAGATGAAAGGTCTCCACTACCATTTGCAATTGTTTTTGAATTCTTCGTTGCCAATCTTGATCTGGCACTTATAGCCACTGCTTTTGCTGGCTCGGAATGTTCTTGAAGCACACTTGCTGGCCTCTGGCGTTATAGAACAGCAGTTAAGGCAGGACCTTGCAATTCTTTCACGGCCTTTGTTATCAATTCTCGTCCACAAACTCGGGTAATTTCAGCCAGACAAGCTTCTGCGGCTTTTCGAACCTCCACAGACTTATCCAGTAAATTCATCATTGCCACATCTTGAAACGTAAGTAAATGACATCAATATATGTCCACTATACACCAAATTGTAACTTCCACTACCGCATCCTACAGATCCCTCACTGCCACATCCTGAAACCTGTAGTTCTCTACTCCTGAAGCAATAATTTATTCGCTCCTCTTGTCCTTCACAAGACACTTGTTCATTGTGCGCAAGCCGGTGATAGTTCGGTCTGATATTTGGATTGAATTGGTTACAGTTACGCTGCAAATGCACGCTCAGATACCACATGCCGTTATGGTTTACTTTTACTGATTTCAGAATGATATCCGTGATGAGAGACTCATTCAAACTTTCGAGATAAAGAACCTTGAAATTACGGAATAATCGTAGATGCCAAAGAGTTATTTGCTAGGCATTACTGGTCAGAAGAAGAATAGTACAAATTTTCCATTGCCGGCTACAAATACTCTTGTAACTTTAAAATTCATAGAAATAGGAACGTTGCGGAGACCTGGAATAAAACTAGGAATGAAGAAAACTACCAAGTGACAAAAGGCAAGTCTCCAAGTTAAGATACCAAGTAAGCTAAAATTAAGGAGACATGCGGAGCAAGAAGTCGTTTTCCTCGTGCCCGGATGATCTTAAGAAGCAAGGACTTATGACTGTAGGGAGGTGTCTTCGAACTCATCGAGGGGTTGCAGATTTGTGACGAGGTAGCGTGTTTAAAGGGTTCTCCTCAAATTTCATGTTGCTCACCATTCCCTTGGGATGGATGATCTGCTAGCAATCCATTAAAGTTTCCTTGTAGCCACTTGGAGCCTTTTCATTTCTGTCAAGGCAGCAACAGTCATAGAAAGAATGGAAGTAAATATACCAATACCTATCCTCTGAAGCAGTGTTATACCACGCTCATTTTTGGTTATTTTTTCTGGCCACTGGAACAAAGATGCGATCATACACAGGCAAGAATGTTGGGGATTGTGCAAAGACAACCCCATACATCAAACAAGCCATCCAAATGGGTAACAATCTTAGAACAAGTTTCACCTCTTCAACCTGTGTAACTGTGCATATTCTCCAGTTAATGTCTTTATGCTTGTAATCTAAATCAACCGCCACAGTTGCCTTGTCAAGAAACCTTAGCTGATTTGTAGGCAAAAGCTCTCTACTCTTTTCACCCTTTAAAAGCTGTTCTTCTTGAATAACATATATTTTCTTTTCTCCCAGAGAAGGAACAGAAACATTCCATTTACGGATACTGGCTACAAAGACTTGGGCAATTCCAGTGAACGGACTGTCACCAGGCAGTTTATGTCTGTACAACCTTGTCCCACACATGAAAACAGAGAGTGCTATTGCCATTGCCATGGTTGGGATACAAAACCCCAAACCCCATCCAACATTTTCTTGACTGTACATGAGGACAGATATAGACACAACCAAGCCACTGGACATTCCAAAGTACCACCAATTGAAGAATGAACTCTTGTGCTTCCTCTGGGTCTCGGTCATCAAACTGGTCTGCCCAAATGCTTGCAGACAAGGTTTGCGCTTTTGCAGAGATAGGAGCTGAGGAAGCTGCTCCCTTTTGAAGAGCTGGAGATAAATTACATAATCTAAAACAACACATTAATGATTTCTTCTTCAAAACAGGGTTTTGAAGAAGAATCAATCTCTGACATGAGACGGAGTCTAACATCGGCTCCACTTGGGATGGCAGCTGCCGCTCCGTGGAGGTGCCAAGAACCGCAGAACTTTGGGAGAGCAGACAATGCCTCCACCCATTGGGCAATGGAGTCATTATTAACACAACCCTTGACTTATTTTCAAACTAAAACTGAACTCAAACAATCTTCAAGCAAACTAAAACAAGATGCTGCCCTTATGGCTGCTTATTTATTTACAAAGCTACCCTACTCTACTGTACAAACACTAGATCAGGTAATACTAAAATGCCAAATTAACCATTCAAGTAAACCTGAAAATGAAGCCGCTTGAGAATGCTACCACGAAGTCACAGATGCAGTTGTTGGCAGCCTTTCATACACGTACTGACCCTGGTCACAGAAAAGACAGCCTGATCTGTCAATGAAACTAAAAAAAGTGTCCATATATGCCACAATAGGATCACGGAAGCCAGACTCTGTTGGCTGCCCCAACTCTGCAACACATACTTCCAGCTGCACATTGTCAATGTAAACATCTATAGGCAAGTCTATTATTGCTTGTTGTGAAGGAGGAAGGATTTCCAAGAACTTTTTAGGGTCTTGGAAATCATATGACTGAATCTGCTCATCAAGATACTGAATCTCATTTTCAACTCTTTCAACAACTAACTCACAAAATCTAGTTTTGCTTTCGAGATGAAGCTTCGGAGATTTCAAACATTGAAGGAAAATACTGAAAAATTCTTCATTAATTTCAATATCTACTAACCACTCTCTAACTCCGTTTAGAGCTTCACGAAGTGCAGGGTCTGCCACATACCCTACCATTGCATGAACAGATCAGCATGCGTTGGAATGTCTGGATCGAGTTGGAGTCGCCAGGTGAATGGTTCAGCCTGCATATGTATCTGACTGCTGTCAACCATCAGCGTCAGATCTGCACCTTGATTGCATGTACTGGGACAAGACAAACAACAAGTCGAATGTTCTCCCCAGTATGGTCGCCAGTATGTTAGCGCTTGAGATTTCACCTCAGGCTGAGAAAGGTAAACCTCAAGGCTACATCAAACCATTCAGCCTCGTAGCTAGCCCTACGGGGCAGGAGAAGGCTCTCTCCGGTCTATCTCGTAAAATATTCAATGGATGAGATGACCAATATGTTAACACTAATATTAGGCTAGTAAATTGATTAGAAGGATTGATTTGGGGTTTTTAATTAAATAACGGGGTTTTTCTGGGCTGCATGGGCAAAATCACAGCTTGAAACAGAGAAATATAATGAACAACACAGGTTATCGACTGAGGCAAGGTAGGCAAGAAATTTAGCATCAAATCTAGATTTTAAATGGGATGGCAAGACTGGTGAGGAGCTGACAAGGGCATATAACTGAATCCTTGTCAAACAGAGGAAAACATTAAACATGAACAAACTTATAGGCAGAGCATGGCAGGCATGAATTCTTACCTAAACACTTCATTTGTTCAGTTAGAAATGATCATGTAGTGAAATGAAACATAACGGATCAGATATGAAACACAAGAAACAATTATGCTAAATTAACATACCACAGGGATCTCAGAAGTCAGAGCTGTGAAATTTCATTAAAAATCCCTGCCAAAAACTATACATTGAAAGCTCTGTTCTCCAGCACTCTCAGCACTCAGAAACTCTCCCTCCTCTCTTTTACTAACTCTGCCCCATTTTATTACAAAATGATTATTTTTATAAACTATTCTAAAACAAAATCAACAGATCGACCCCACAATCAGGGCACTGTTTGAAACTTAAATTACAAAAAATTCAAAAAGAGAACAACGTTCTATTCTAAAATAATACAATGTCCCTCTAAAAATCCTCTGATGACTAATAAACATGGAGCGCAGATCTTTTTGATTTCTGAGGTCTTGAAATAGGAAATTGGTTCCTATTTTTCTGTTGCGGTTGATGTCTTTGTGGCGTGAATGAGGACCGGATTTAGTGCCTTGGCGGGGTTGACATCACCCGATTCCATATCTAAAGAGAAAACCTTTTTTATTGTAAATATCTGTTATTGGGGCGCCCGCATCATTCGTGAAAGTGGCGGTGGTGATAGTGAGGAGAAAACAAGCCACGACATCCAGTTTCATGGGCAAGATGTTCTAGTACTGCATGCGCAATTGCCTGTCCATCTGTTTTAAACAGGGGCAGCGTTACATATAAAATCCGATGATAATCAATGTGGAGGCAACAACTGTAGCTGCATATCCTTTCTGAATCGGAACTGAAGCCAGGAATAGACCGTTTACTCCTATTTCGATGTTTCTGTGGCATTCGGTCTTTGACTATTTACTTTCCCTCTACCTGGGCCTAATAAAAATAGCTCTTAAACTAAAATTCTGCCTTGAATGAAGGGAACCACCATTATGCGATCAAAAGTGGCTCTGATCCTGCTCAATGAAGTAGAGCGCATCTTCTTTTGTTATGACATCAACACGACTGACTCTGTTTTCGTGTGTTACACCATATATCTTATCTGCAACTTTTACGAGCTCTGGCCTTGAACTGCATAGTCCTGAGCAGTGATGGCTATAGCTCGTTTTGATACCTTGCCTGGAATAGCTCTTGAAGGTGTTAGTCTATGAATAGATCGTGAAGATGAACGGTCTCCACCACCATTTGCAATTGTTTTTGAATTCTTCGTTGCCAATCTTGCTCCGGCACTTATAGCCACTGCTTTTGCTGGCTCGGAACGTTCTTGAAGCACACTTGCTGGCCTCTGGCGTTCAAGAACAGCAGTTAAGGCAGGACCTTGCAATTCTTTCACGGCCTTTGTTATCAATTCTCGTCCACAAACTCGGGTAATTTCAGCCAGACAAGATTCTGCAGCTTTTCGAACCTCCACAGACTTATCCTGCAAATTCATCATTGCCACATCTTGAAACGTAAGTAAATGACATCAATATATGTCCACTATACACCAAATTGTAACTTCCACTACCGCATCCTGCAGATCCCTCACTGCCACATCCTGAAACCTGTAGTTCTCTACTCCTGAAGCAATAATTTATTCGCTCCTCTTGTCCTTCACAAGACACTTGTTCATTGTGCGCAAGCCAGTGATAGTTCGGTCTGAGATTTGGATTGAATTGGTTACAGTTACGCTGCAAATGCACGCTCAGATACCACATGCCGTTATGGTTTACTTTTACTGATTTCAAAATGATATCCTTGATGAGAGACTCATTCAAACTTTCGAGATGAAGAACCTTGAAATTACGGAATAATCGTAGATGCCAAAGAGTTATTTGCTAGGCATTACTGGTCAGAAGAAGAATAGTACAAATTTTCCATTGCCGGCTACAAATACTCCTGTAACTTTAAAATTCATAGAAATAGGAACGTTGCGGAGACCTGGAATAAAACTAGGAATGAAGAAAACTACCAAGTGACAAAAGGCAAGTCTCCAAGTTAAGATACCAAGTAAGCTAAAATTAAGGAGACATGCGGAGCAAGAAGTCGTTTTCCTCGCGCCCGGATGATCTTAAGAAGCAAGGACTTATGACTGTAGGGAGGTGTCTTCGAAGTCATCGAGGGGTTGCAGATTTGTGACGAGGTAGCGTGTTTAAAGGGTTCTCCTCAAATTTCATGTTGCTCACCATTCCCTTGGGATGGATGATCTGCTAGCAATCCATTAAAGTTTCCTTGTAGCCACTTGGAGCCTTTTCATTTCTTTCAAGGCAGCAACAGTCATAGAAAGAATGGAAGTAAATATACCAATACCTATCCTCTGAAGCAGTGTTATACCACGCTCGTTTTTGGTTATTTTTTCTGGCCACTGGAACAAAGATGCGATCATACACAGGCAAGAATGTTGGGGATTGTGCAAAGACAACCCCATACATCAAACAAGCCATCCAAATGGGTAACAATCTTAGAACAAGTTTCACCTCTTCAACATGTGTAACTGTGCATAGTCTCCAGTTAATGTCTTTATGCTTGTAATCTAAATCAACCGCCACAGTTGCCTTGTCAAGAAACCTTAGCTGATTTGTAGGCAAAAGCTCTCTACTCTTTTCACCCTTGAAAAGCTGTTCTTCTTGAATAACATATATTTTCTTTTCTCCCAGAGAAGGAACATAAACATTCCATTTACGGATACTGGCTACAAAGACTGGGGAAATTCCAGTGAACAGACTGTCACCAGGCAGTTTATGTCTGTACAACCTTATCCCACACATGAAAACAGAGAGTGATATTGCCATTGCCATGGTTGGGATACAAAACCCCAAACCCCATCCAACATTTTCTTGACTGTACATGAGGACAGATATAGACACAACCAAGCCACTGGACATTCCAAAGTACCACCAATTGAAGAATGAACTCTTGTGCTTCCTCTGGGTCTCGGTCATCAAACTGGTCTGCCCAAATGCTTGCAGACAAGGTTTGCGCTTTTGCAGAGATAGGAGCTGAGGAAGCGGCTCCCTTTTGAAGAGCTGGAGATAAATTACATAATCTAAAACAACACATTAATGATTTCTTCTTCAAAACAGGGTTTTGAAGAAGAATCAATCTCTGACATGAGATGGAGTCTAACATAACCGGTTCGAAATCTCCTATCAAAGTTAGAACAAGTGTTCCAACAACATCTAAGATTCCGGTTACTCCAAACATTTCTTGAAACCCTACCTCTATAGAAGAAGTTCAATAGCCGCAGAGGGACAGTAACACTGATCCTAGTCTGGGGGCAAATACTTGCGTTACTGAACCAGTTCCATCTGCGACTGGTTCAGAGAGTCTTGCTCCTCAAACAACTGTCGTTGTCGATTCAACCCCTTCTTCGGCACCAGAAATATTTTACGGACCTGACGGTCTTCCCCTTCCACCTGGTTTGATTGCGATAGAGGAAATTGTAGAGGATCCGCAAGCAATTACTCCGACCCATTTTGGAGTAGGGGTCACTCTATTTCCTTCTACATCAGAAGTTAGTCAACCACAAGTGGAAGTTCCTGTAGAATCGCTAGGCAATCTATTGGATAGACTCAAAATGTCTGAACAATCGTCAACATCTAGGACTGTGTCGAATGACACAGCGACAGCAGAAGCCCCTGCCGTCACTCCGACAATGTTTGCCGGCATACCATCTGTCCCGACTAGCTCACAGCCGCTAGAAGGAGTCCACCCAGGGACTATTTCGACAGTGTGGTATGTTCCAGTTTGTTCCTCCGGAATAATATCCGGCAACTCTTATGTTGAGACTCGCCAAATTGATCCATTTAGAGGTCAATTTGGGCAATCCAGTCCCCAAGGACAAACAATCCCCTTGAGTTCCGGATTGCTACCGTATGGGGGGCAGTATGCCCTTTCATTACCCCCTCCGGGAGGGTATCCATACGGGAGTTCACAACAGTATTTAGGTTATACTGGAATTACATCAAGTGGTTGGGTACCTATGCTACCTCAACAACCAAGGGTTGTGTATTCTATGCAACAATGTGTACCTATGTCGAACATCTCGACCACACCAGCTATTGTGATAGTGTCGCAGGTTCAAACGTTGCCTGTTGTATGTCAACCTCAGATTTCTCAGGTTGTAATGCAACAGCCCCTTGACCCTGTGACTCAACCACAATCACCTACTGGTGGGGCGACACAGGTCCAAACGGGTACAATTACGCCACACCTTGGTCCAACGGTTAGTATGGCGCAACAGAACATGGCTTCGTAACCATGGTTGGTGCAATACCACCAACCACAATTCCAACAAGTATACCAAGGTTCTAAACAGCAGATCTTTGCGAACAGTGGACAACCGTACATTCAAAACGGTCAAAATCAACCACTTTACGGTGGTCATGTCCACCAACCGTATCAGTCATACCAACATCAATTACATTATGGTGGTATGCAAAGGCCAACTGCTCAGGCAATACCATCGTATCCTGGGTATGCTTCACCTAACCTGAATCAACAGTTACCATTCGTGGCAACTTTAGAGTTACCCGATTTACACCGGTTAACAAACGATCCAATTGCTTACGCCCCTTGGTGGCCAACGATTCCTCACAAACTTCCTTCAGACATTCCTAAATTTAATGGAAATCCGGGTGAAGATCCATCGAATCACGTGATGACCTTTCATCTATGGTGTTCATCAAACACCTTAAATGATGATTCGATAAGGCTTCGCCTCTTTCAGAGGACGTTAATGGGTCCAGCGGCAAAATGGTATATTGAATTGCCTAGAGCCTCATTCGACAATTTCAGCTCCCTAGCCACGACTTTCTTAACCCATTTTCAATTACCGATAAGGTATGAAACGGGAACAGAAATCTTAACAACTTCAAACAGACAACGGTCACTCATATATCTGATCATATACATGAGTGGCGACGTCGTCGTAGGATGGTAAAAACGTATGTCCCCGATCAGCTATTAGCTGAATGGTTTATCAAGTCGTTACTTCCTGCCATAACGGAAGATGTGGCCAAGGGGGGAGTCGTAACGGAGGAGCAAGTTATTGCTCATGCGCAATATCTAGACTTAGTCAATACTCAGTCTGGCATGCTCTACGACAAAATACCTGACGCCCCTAGACCGGAATTCTCAATTCCTCCTCCTCCTAAATCAAATAGTGACTCTCATGCCGGCGATGGTGTGATTGGCACGGCAAACACGAAATCGACAAAGGCTTCGTCTAAGAAAGCCCGTAAGAATTCGGATCAAAATGCAAAAGAAGAAATTCTTGCTTCGGAAGTAAATGTCGTATCAGCAGATAAAGGGAAACAAACCAAACAACCAGGGAGCAAGAAGAAGCAAAACAAAGGGAAGAAGAAGAAACAGGGTGAGTCATCTCCTGAAAAAACTTCTTCAAACCCTCCTGGAAATAGGAAATATCCATGTCAGATATGCGATGAGGATCACTGGATAACGGATTGTCCATACAAAGCTGAGCTAAAAAGGTTCTTCAAAATTTCGCAAACCTCAGCTGTGTTAACTGATCCGTTTCCCAATCCAGGTCAAAATCTGGTTGATAGTGGAAATGCTTCACCGTCGCAAGTGCTAATGTTGTCAATCTCCAAGCAACAAAATGATGTTTTGATTTCGACAAGAAACAAAGATTACGGGAATCCGTAGCTGTCGAACGACAAAGGTAAAGATCAACCAAGCAGTTCGACAACAACTTCGACGGAAGTTGTACCACCCATCATCCCTGAATTAACAATAAAACCACCAAAGGGAGTAGTATACAAGTCGACATTTAATCCTCGCGCCAGAGCGGCGCAACATTATAACATAGTGGAAGATTTGGCCCAATCGCCATCTGCTACGTCGACTCTTGAAGTACTACAAAATTGCCCATCCCAAAGGCAGGCTTTGTTATCGGCTATTGGTGGGGTTGATCCTAAGGATTCTAATCTTGTATCCTTCGACCACAAAGGATACGATCCTCAGTTACCAGCTCAACTAGCTTTCCTTATTCAAGTGAAAGCCCTCAACAAAACTGTTCACCGAATGATTATTGATGAGGGGGCATCTACATGTATTATGTCGATGAGTTGCTGGAAAACTTTAGGGTCTCCGACCTTGTCGCGATCTTTGACGACATTGAAAGCATTCGATGGAAGTACTTATACCCTGTGCGGTATCCTTAATAACTAGAAAGTTGAACTGGGAGGAAAAACAGTAGAAATAGATGTTGAAGTCATCGATGGGAATCTTGACTACAACATCCTACTGGGAAGACTGTGGATATATGCCATGGCAGCTGTAGTGTCGACTTATTTTAGGAAGATCGCATTCCCTTTTCAAGGAGGGATTACGATCGTCGACCAACAAGACTTCCTCCCTAATGGTTCACAAGTTACAGGAAGCATTCCCGTGATCCATGGAAGCAACCATTCGCTTCAAGACATCGGAGTAGGCCTACTGAAAGACCCCACATTAATGGGAACTTTCGCACTTCCACCTCCAATCTATATAGGGGAAGTAGCATTGGTAAGAGCCTGCAACATGATATCTTCCACGAAGATCTCAGAAGACGATGTCAACATGGATCATGCAATGGTTTTGCCCCCAAGCCCTATAGAAATATTGTAGCAACCAATGTTTCAAGCATGGGAGGCGAACCCAAATAAACGCTCATCAAGCGTTTGGGTAGATAGGTCTAGAGAATATGGTACCCCATTAGATCCTTGGTCGAAAGTGCATGGGACTGACGAAGGAATCCTACAATCAATGTTGATTGAGGGGGCACCATGGAATGATTGCCACCATCGTTCCTTTCTTCCAGAATATGAAGAAGATACTCAACATGACCTTTATCACCCTTCAGTTTTTGAATTCCTATCAAATACTGTAAATACGGTGGATTCCGAGCGAAACTTATCCAATATTGAAGAGACTATAGCCATAAATATCTCGACTAAAACAAATGTTGTAGAGAATATTTATGTCGGCAAAGGATGTTCTCCTTCAGAACTGGAAATATATAACGCTCTCTTTCGCGAATTCAGAGATGTCTTTGCTTGGTCATATGATGAAATGCCAGGCATTGACTCAAGTATCGTTGAACATGAAATTAAGATGTATCCTGATGTCAAACCAGTAAGACAATGGCTTCGGCAGGTGCACCCCAAGAAAGCCGCTGCCATTAAAGCAGAAGTTGAAAAGCTCCTCCATGTTGGTTTCATCTACCCGGTTCCTCTAACCGTTTGGGTATCGAATATTTTCCCTGTTATGAAGAAACAAGGGACAATTAGAGTGTGTGTCGACTATAGGGATGTAAACCAAGCTTGTCCGAAAGACAACTACCCTACACCCTTCATCGACCAGATAATTGATCAATGCGCCGGATGTGAAATCTTTTCATTCATGGATGGATTTTCCGGGTATAATCAAATAAATATCCGCCCACAGGACCAGTCAAAGAATGAATTCATCTGTCCGTGGGGCACATTCGTTTATCGAAAATTACCCTTTGGTTTAAAGAACGCAGGGGTGACGTTTCAGAGGGCAATGAATTATGCCTTCCATGACATCAAGAACATCGTTCAACCATATCTCGACGACCTTCCGGCTCATTCGCGAAAGCGGACTGATCATCCGCAGCATTTAAGAGCGATATTTCTACGTTGCCGACACTACAAGATAAGACTCAATCCGCACAAATGTGTATTTTGCGTCGGTTCTGGTCATTTACTTGGCTTTGTAGTCTCTAAGGATGGGATTCGTCTCGACCCTTGCAAGGTTCAGGCAATCATTAATTTGCCTCCACCTTCAAATTTGCTTCAGATTCAGAAACTCCAAGGGAAAGCAAACTTTCTGAGGAGGTTCATTCCAAATTACGCAGAACTTGCTAAAGGTTATACTCGTCTTTTGAAAAAGGATCTACCTTTTGTCTGGGATCAGGTAGCGCAAGCTTCCTTTGATGCTCTGAAAGATTCTCTAGTAAAAGCATCATTAATGTATGCCCCAGACTATTAAAGAGATTTTAACCTATATTTGGCTGCAGCGGATACAACCATTGCGATGGTTTTAGTACAAGAAGTCGATGGAATTGAACATCCTATATATTATTTAAGTAAAAACTTAAATGATACAGAAAGCAAATATTCTTACGTTGAAAAGCTAGCACTCTCTTCTGTTCAAGCGATACAAAGATTTCGACATTATGTCCTCTTTCGGAAAACTACCATTCTATCATATTGCAACCCCATGACTTATATATTGTCGCGATAGTTGCTAGGAGGCAAATATTCAAGATGGATAGCGATCCTTCAAGAGTTTGATCTGGATTTTGTAAAATCCAAATCAAAGAAATCTTTAGTCTTCGCAGAATTATTGTGCGATCTCCCATCGTCATCCAACGATGAAACATCCGAAGAGTCAATCGTGGACGAAAGTTTGTTTCTGATATCTACAAGCAATGAGTGGTATGGAGATATAATCATTCATCTCCAAACCCAAAAGTTCAGGCCTGGCACCTCTCACTCAGAATAGAAACGTATACGATACCAAGCGAAAGACTACATGATCGTCGGTGATACGCTTTACCGTCGTGGTATCGATACAGTTCTGAGGAGGTGCCTCACCCATGAAGAAGCCGAAAAAGCCCTGAATGAGTGTCATTCAGGCGTGTGTGGGGGGCATCAATCTGGATATGCTACAGCACAAAAAATCTTACGAACAGGATACTTCTGGCCAACCATGTTCAAAGATTGCATAACTGCAGTCAGAAGTTGCCATGCTTGTCAAATTTTTGATAGCAAAATTAGGAGGCCACCCGCACCTTTACAGCCAATAGTTGTTGTTGGGCCTTTCGCCAAATGGGGCATCGATTTCATGACATGTAACCCCACCTCGATCGGGGGGCATGGGTATATTATTGTCGACGTTGACTATTTTACCAAATGGGCCGAGGCGATGCCTACATTAGATAACACTGGTGAAATAGCTGCCCTTTTCTTTTTCAATCATGTAGTCGCCAGGTTCGGCATACCACAGGCTATAGTTACAGATCATGGATCGCATTTTCACAATCACGTGATGGTTGAATTAGCTGCCAAGCTAGGGCTATCTCACGACAGCTCTACCCCATATTATCCGCAAGCCAACGGACAAGTTGAAGCAATCAACAAGGTCCTGAAGCGTATGTTGCAAAGGATGATCGGGGTTCACAAAAGAAGGTGGCACCTAATCCTGTACTCAGCCTTGTGGGCTTACCGAACATCGGTAAGGAATGCGACCAGGTTCACACCTTTCCAACTGGTGTATGGCCTGGAAGCAGTCTTGCCAATCCAGTGTGAAATTTCGTCTCTTAAACTCGCAATTGATCTCCTCCCCGGAACTTCGGAAGAAGAGGCCCGTTTCTTGGAATTAATCCAATTGGATGAAATCCGTCGTGATGCCGTTTTGGCTAACGAAGCCCATAAGAAACGAGTCAAGGCACAGTTCGACAAAAATGTCAAACCCCGTGCCTTCTCAGAAGGTGACTTGGTCTTGCTTTATGACCAAGAATCCGATAAATTGGGAGCAGGTAAATTTAATTCTTTATGGATGGGCCCCTATATTGTTAAACGAGTATTAGCAAAAGGAGCCTACGAGTTAATGGATTATGACGGAATTCCACTGGCGCAACCCCGTAATGGGTTGTACCTCAAGCGTTACTATGCTTAAATAGTAACCTGTATGCTTTTGTTGTATTTTGTTTTCGCTAAAGTGTTTGTTTTGGTCGAGTAATCCACCTTTTCACATTTATTGCAGACGTCAAACCTTCTGGAGACATGTGTTGGATATGCCGACGGAGCGAGTCGTAGTTCGCGGAACCTGTCCTCCGCAGCCTAGGCCATTTTTGATCTAAGCGGCGAGTTAGTAAGTTTTAGAGGTGTATGTATCGAGCAATCAACGAATAACATCGCTGAGTATAGCGCGTTGATAGAGATACTCTCTGATGCCATCACCCATGGTATACGCCGACTAATCGTCAAGCTAGATTCACAACTCGTAATACTACAACTCAATGGTATATATTCCGTTCGCAATCCAGCTATTTATCGCATGTTCCTAAGGGTCAAGATTTTGGAAAGACAGTTTAATTTAATTCAATACCAGCATATTTCCAGAAACTTAAACACATTAACCGACTCATTAGCAAACTATGTGTTAGATAGACATTTGCAACATTTGTAAAAAGAGACACATCATCAATGTTGTACATATGGATCATATAACTCAACCAAAATAAACCCCGAAAATCAAAATATATATATATAAGCTGTTTATCGTTCATACATAATGTTCTGTGACCAAGACAAAAATCGGTCGCGTGACCCAAAAACTCAAAAATGCTAGGGGGCACCCTAGCCTAGTGATGCTCATGATAGCACGTCACGGCCTGTGCAATCATGCGCAAGAGACGAGTCCATCGTCTAGGCACACCAGTAGTATGCCGTTGCAACTGTAAAGGTAACTCATCAATCCTCACATCGGGAATGCCGAGAGTAAGGCTCTCAACCTGCTCCTGCACAGCTATAAGGGTCTCGGCTACATCAAGGTCACGAAGAATAACCCTACCAGCAGTCTCCCCTGCTGGGGCAGCAACTGGCGCTCTCGGGTGAACTGCTGGACGAACAGGACCAACATCTGCATGCACACATGAGTTTGATTAAAGTCTTGATAGAATAAAGCACATGGACATTATAAATAAAAATAGTAAACAGTGGTATGGTCAAAGATTTTACCAATAGCGCCCCACTGTTCGTCATTCGGCAACACCAAGTCCGGATCACCTCAGAAATCCATACCAACATATGGATACTCGGAATAGACCATCTCCTGACGCTCGAACCACCTGAAGAAGGTATCAGTGAAGGAAATCTGAGATTGACCAGCATGCCTAGACATGTGATCAACCCATCTCTGCATGCGTGGCTCGGTAGGAGAAGGCAAGTCGAGTGCGATATACTGAGGCTGCATCAGTGGTATTTTCTCCAAGGCAAAGGCAGTCAGAATAGAACCAAATCCAAAGTTCTTCAGCTTCCCGTCCTTTACCTTGTTCAACTGACTTTTCATCTGAAGAAGTACTGCATCACACCAGTTGAATATTTTCAGTTGGAGACACTCCAAGGCGTGTTGCACATAGGACCTGTTGGCAACATGAAGAGATGCGCTACCGGCCATCCTACCAATAGTATACAGAATGGACCTGAGAGACCTGTCAACAATCTCACGGATAACGAACTTGCCGTCTCTGCTCGGCTGGGATCCTTCCCTGCAATACTGGCGGACATAATCTCTCACGGAGTCATTCCCTCGGGCCGAACCTGACAAAAAAATGGGGGCACCCCGCCTTGACAAGCCAGTCAAGAAGTAAATGTCTACTATGGTCAAGGGGATAGATTTGCCCCTAATCTGAAATACTTGGTTGATAGGATCCCAAGCATCAAGCATATACTGCAGTAAGGAGATTTGTGCTCTCATGCTAGAGATACGGAAGAACTTCAGCAGGCCACAGTTCCGCAGCGCATTCACCGTGACAGGGTCATGGAGGGAAATCATGTCCTCTTCTTCATGTTCTCGTTCTCGCCATGTAAGGGTCATTTTGCTCAGAAGTCCCTGCAAAACAAACAAGAGAAAGAGTAAGATCCTGAATTTGATGAGAGACTGGCAAAATTTTCATCAAAAACTATGCAACTGAGCTGTTTTTCTATGCCCAACGCAATTGGCTAGTGTCCCACCTGTGTTGAAAGTCAAACTACCTTCAGACAGCTTGACATTCAACGTAGCTTTCGAATGGACTGCCTGCGCTGATGGCAGAGCGCCCTAACAAAACCCCAGGGGCTCAGGGGAACAGGAAAATAGGCACAGAATAAGAAAAGGAAACCATGAAAAGAAAGAGCTAGGGTTTAGCTCCTACCTGGTCCAAACGGCGCCGAAAATCGTCCGCAGAATCTCCCGGAATCAGCTGATGAAAATCAAGGGGGAAGAGGCACCTCCAAAGCTCCAACAAACTGAGTTCAAATGAAATGGTAAAATGAGAGGTAAAAACACCTTTTAATTGCTTTTTACGTAGTTCAAAGCGAAATATTAGGGTTCTAATCTCATTTTCAAGCAAATGTTATTCATTTCTAACTAGTTTGATGCAGCAATTGAGGATACAGTACTATCTTTGAAAAGGGCGAAGCTAGTTATGGTAAAAAATCAAAATTTGACCATATGATATCGAGCAGTTTTAGCACACAGTTCATGCTCGTTAAAAAATAAACGCAAGATCCGAGCAGTCTTAGCACATAGTTCATGCTTGTTAAAAAATAAACATAAGACTGAGCAAGTGTTTCCACCCGCGTTTAAGCTCGTTAAAAAATGAACTATCCCGGTAAATAACCACTGTGAATGTAATATCATCAGCCATTAAAGCCTTGGTCGTGTTTGCCCATCACCTCCACTTTTCCATTCGCTGATCGTTCACCTCCATATGATTGTTTACCCATTTTGAGGAATAGTTGCGAAGAGTGATTTCACCTAGCCATCCTTCTGACACTGTCGTGATTGGAAAATTCCAACCTGTACCTGGAATCAGCTGCTAACCCTTTTTATCACTCGTTCCTCAAAAGACGAGTCTTCTTTAAGCTCTTTTCAACTGACTCGTAAAATATGAAAAGATCGTTGAGTCCTTGGCCTTCCAGCTCGTTAAAGGGACAGGAAGTGCTATCCCTCCTCTAGATTTTAATCTTTTTGGACCTGAGGGATTATTGCACAAAAAGATCGAGCGCTTGTTTTATTCGGCTCGTTAAAACTATCGAAAACTCATCCCTTCTGTATTGTTTTATACTTTTTCGGACCTAAGGGATTAGATGACGAAAAAGGACTTTTGGAGTTAACTTTATGTACCTTTTCAGACTCTCTAAAAATGAAAAGGGCTGAGTTATCCTTATCGTTAGACTCGTTAAAATCATTAAATAGCGACAAACTTGTCTTTAGACGAGAACGAGTTTCACTATCGCTAAGCTCGTTAAAACATAGCGATGGGCTTGCCCGAAGGGCAGGTTATAGAACAAGCATATGTTATCCTCCTCAAGCTTGACAAAAATAAAGAGGTACTGGTAAGCAATGACTGGGGAAAATTGGGAGAAACTAAAGAAAACTTTGATGGTAGCAAGTCGCTCTTGAACATGACACTTTCCTCCGTACCACAATCGGGTTGGGTTGTTTCATTCACCGGTCACATCCATGGTCTCGCCATACCATCCATATTTGGAGTAATGCTACTGATCCATCGCATCAGTGTCGCCACATGTTCAAGAGAAGTCATTCAGAAAAGTCAACCATGTCCCATCCACTGCCATACATTATCCTTCATCCTTTCATGACCGCCACCCTGAATCATCTGTCACAGATCGTTTTCACCTCCATTAAAATCATTAGCTCCGTTCCGTGTCACTGATGTGGGATTCGTTAAGGCCCTCCTTTGACAGATCGCTTCTTGTCGACATCAGCTCATTATCCAAGAAGTTGATCTAGGAACAACCCCTTCAGTACTTTGAAGCTTGCATGCCTCAATGGCAAGTTTCTCACTTCCGGTGACAGGTATACATCAATGACCTTCGACCGAAAGATTTTGCGTGGTGTTCGACGCCAAGTCCTTTATTCACACCACGTGAATTGTACTGCAGTACCTTGAGGGTCATTATCATTATCGGTGATTCCTCTCGCGCTTGTTAACGGTTTACCTCATTGACCGGTAATCAAGCGATGTCTTTCCATGTTCGACTTGTACTTAGAGTGAAGATCGAATGAGTTTGAAGACCCCGGATCTAGTTTCATCCATCCGGGCTGCGATATATATTCAGGAAAGATAAAGACATTGACATGTACATCATTGCAGCAGATAATCATCCTACTCAAAGGATGATAATTTCATCAAAATTATCAGTCTACTATTAGACGATTGTCTGTTCTATGTACATAAAAATGAATTGATAAAGCTGAGCATGGGAATGCCCGCCTCAGCTAGATCATGAAAGCAGTATGAAAAATAATGTATTGTATTGTATCTTATTACAGGTCTCCTCCCAGCATTGGATGAACTTCGGATCCCCCTGATAAATCATTTCACCCGATAAACAGCCTCATACTTTAGGGGGCAACTGTTATAGACATTTTTGTGCCTTACAGCATTGAGCATGAAATGTCCATAATCTAAGGGATCCAAAGTCCCTAAACATGTTGTTCCTACCCCTAGAGGAATAAGGCTAACAAACCACAGCAATTCACAGAAGTTCTCCACCTGAAACTGCTAAAAAACAAGTCAATTCAGGATCATTTCAGTGGCTACACTAGCTGTTTGCACTGAATGTCAAAGCCAACACTGGCTACCTGCGTTGAATGTCAAAGGGAACACTGGCTACCTGCGCTGAACGAGAATGGACATGTGGCAAGCTCATTTCTCAAGGTTTCAAAACCCAGGAAGCTTCCAAAATGACACTTGCCTCAGGGAATTCGACTGGTGATGAGTAAGAGGTTCCAAATCTCCAAGTGGAAGCAAGAACCTCCAAGTGGAATCAATAACTGACAAAGGGAGAGGACACTAGTCAGATCTCAAGCTGACTCATCCTCTCTCCAAACATCTATATATGGATCTCTCCTCCATGAGATCTGGAGGCTGGAATTTTGTTATTGCAAAGAATTGTTGTTGGTTTGAGATTGGAATCATTGGGTGCTTAATGCTTTGAAGGGGGTGAAGATAGGAATTCCATTTGCTGGGAAGGAGATGCTGGATTGGAGCCCTCTGGGTTGTATCTCTTCCTGAACCTTGTTATTCATCAATAAAGCTATCTTGGTTTCTCCTATATACTGATGTATTTTTGATGTATGATTGCATTAGTATATTTAGTTTATTGCTAATCCTGAACTAGTTATGAATATGAATCCATGTCTTGTGTAGTGTTCTCTTCTTGTTATCTTGCAGAAACCTCTTGAAGCTGGGCGAGTGAGAAGGCAAGTAGCTGGGAACTCTCCAAGAGAAGAGAAGCCGGATCGAGGGACAAACGGAAGACACCGGTTAGTCCATCCATCTATCTCTTCATTCTTAATTCATAAAGGAAGAATACTAGAATAGCTGTCTCTATTTGTTGCTAAGGCACTGTCACACCTTAGGTGGATAGGATCGTCCTGCATAGGCATTTTTCCCCACAACAGATATTCCTACTGCAGAGGAATTTATCAATAAGGCTTTGACACTGAATAATTTACTGACAAAGCAAAAGCAGCTCTTCCTCCAACACATATCAAATATCATTCCACCTCTGAATGCTAGTGAACAATTAACAAGCATCATTATTGATCAAAGAATTGAGTTCAATGAACTCAATTCTAAGATCTCTGATTATATTGAATGGAAAAATTCAGATGAAGGGAAAAGGTCAAGTCTCCCGAAGATCAATGAAAGGCATAAGGATATTCTATTCACTAATTGGGACTCACAAGTGAAACAGGTCAAACTAGCAATAACCAGAGCATTGGGTATTTCAAAAAGCTTTGTCAAAACAATAAATCACATGTTGCACACCTCAACCTCATAAAGGAGGCTGATCCAAAAACACTTCCCGATCTTAAAACATTAGATGATAATTGGAAGAATAAGAGTTAGGTACAGAAGGAAACAATTGAGCGGCTATCAAAAATCGACTGGGAAGCAGTATGGCAATGTTTGGTCAAACCACATAGTAAGATCATGACCTTGAATTGCTCCTTGGATTTAGTACAGAGAATGTTACCACTTTTACATGATGTTGTATTTGCAGGCAATTGAGAACACAATTCAGGATGCCACCATAAGTCAAGCCAATTTCTGATATTTGTGAGCTAAGAGGCAAAGCTGGCAGCAGTGATTAATCAATGAAGACCTGAGTCATTTTTGAGTAGTTTTATTTTTGGAAAGTTGGATACTAGGAACGAGGAAGGTTTTTTGAAAACTAATCATAGATATTTTGTATAAGTTATTTTTAGTTAATTCAGAATAGTATTTAAACCCTTCTCATGCATTTAGAGAAGGGTCCAGAATTTTATTAAGAACATTTACAAAGAATACACTATCATAACTTTGTAGATGTCTTGATGGAATCATGGGACATGGTATTTTCAATCAAATATCTTCTTTTGATCATTGTTGATGCACTATTGTATTCTTTGAGATGCTTATTAGTAGAAGATTGATTATGGCTTATTGTCACTAGACAAATGAGCAGAACAGTACACATCTGGTACTATTATCATGTTTGCTAAATCCTTGTTCTAGTATTAGTGATAAGTTTATCTTCGATAAATTATGTATGAAATCTGTCATCTCTATTTGAAGTATCAATTGCACTATTGTACGATAATAGAATAGAGAATGTTCTGTTTTATATATGATCATTAGAATATGTGATATGTTTTTCACAATTCTTTTGATTAACTATTTTCTCAAAGGAATCATCTTACAATATATTAACTCTATATAGTCTGCAATTGATCTATATCATCATAGACATCTTTTTATATCATATAAAACTAGTAATACCCTGGGTTAGATTAAAATAGATTTACTTCAAAGTTTTTCATCTCAGAATAAAGTTGTGTTAATTTCTAGTCATTCTTTTGCAAATCATTAGCAAAACCCCACAAATCATATAAACCCAAAACACTGGGAAACTGGTCCCATCATATCTAGTCGGAGCTACTATCCCAAACAGAAAAGGAGTTGCTCTAATGTCCAAACCGGGTGGTTACCCCCCTTTGTTGTTGCCACAAATTTATGAGGCCTCAACAGATAGGTATAAGAGTTATGCAAATAAACATAGAGCATTCAAGGTGTTTCAGGTCAGGGATCATGTGTACTTGCACATCAATCCCAAGACGATCACCTTGAGGATTGGATCATGTACCAAGTTGGTAACTTGGTATTGTGGGCCTTTCGTGATCCTTGAGAGGATTGGACCAGTGGCATACAAAATTGTACTACCTCTGATAGTGAATGTCGAAGATGTTTTCCATGTTTCATTACTTAAGAAGTATGTCCAGGATGTTGATCATGTCATTGACTCATCTATATTTCAAGTGGAACCAAAGGGATAATTTGAACCAGAGCCTCAGTACATATTGTAGTAGAAATAGCTCATGCTCTGGAATCGAGATGGTAGATAATATGTGGCATTTATATCCTTCATTATTTGCTTGGTCAAGCAAATACGTTTTGGAATTCTATGTATATATGTGTATGGTTGTAGATACCACAATGAGTTGTTTTATAAAGCTACAATATACAGTATGATTGTCATGTTTTTCATGTTGGTCATGGTTTGCAGAAGTTGTTCATTGTAAATACTACATCGAGTTGTTTTATAAAGCTCCATAGGCAGTATGTTTTGTTTTCATCATTTTGCTGGTCATAGGTGTCATAGAACACCAAGGACGGTGTTCCCCTAAGGGCGAGGGATGTGTAACAACACCGGGTTAAAATTTCATCTATTAAAGGTTAATAAAGGAAAAATAAGACCAAAATCATGGGACATGTGTTCCACACTAAATGTTGGGAAAACCATTATAGTAGGCAACACTTTTAGGTTATTAATGGCTAAGGAAATCAGAAAAAGAATTGGCAAAGGAAAAGAGGCATCAATTGGCATTTATTTATTAAAATAAAGGAAAAATATTGGAAAAGGAATCTGAAGGGACACAAATTTTCATTAGAGGGAAATTATAAAGAAAATTGAGGAAAATGAAGAAAACAAAGGCCTCAATTATAAAAAGGCATCTAAGGATTAGTTCACAACCTTTTTTTGGCTTTGGATTTAGTTTTAGATAGAGAAGAGAACCAAGAGAAGAAAGAAAGAAAAGAAAGGAAAAGGGAAAGTAAGGAAAGCAAGGATAAAATTGGATTAGCAGCTTCAACAAAAGGATTTTGCAGAAAACAAGTTGCATGCGCAATTTCCTAGTTGAGATGTGAATGCATGGTACATGCATTTTTTCATTCCATTCATTTTATATCATTGGCATGGTTTTTTCCATGTGTGGTAGTGGTTCCACCCTTGACTTTCCATTTCTTGGATAACCATGGTGTGACGGGATTCATTTTTGGTTGAGCTTTGGATTGCCAGAAGGTTTTAGATACAAGTGAGGTGGTCTTAGGAAAATTTCCAAGGACTGGGGGTGAAGATGATTTTCTCCAGGAAGCCCTCAATATGAGGGTTGAGAAAGGAAAACTCCTCAAGGAATGGTGAAGGAATTTTGAGGCATCCAGTATTGTTTTGGTTTTGTGATCTCTTAACCGATTTTGGCAAGATCGTGGTTGTTTGAGGGTGGAGGTGGTTTAACCTTTGGATTCCCTTGGTTGTTTATGTCTTGGCTTATCCCATTAGGTTTGATATTCATGTTGAATATGGCACGAGGGTGACTGGCTGAAATAAATATTTGGTTCACCTCAATCTATGGTCGATGGTATGTTGAAGTCCCTGACTTCATTGGCTTTTGCATATGTTAATAAGAGTTCTTTTGCTATTATGATTTTTTAGAATTTTTACTTGTAATTATGTTGCTTTGATGGGTTGTTTTTCATAGTTAATACTCTAGTTATATGTTTGTTATAAGAATGATTTATTGTGTGTACCATCTATGGCTCTTGTCATGAATTGTTGAGTCATTTATTGGTTGATGAATATGTGGACTAATAAGTGTTTTTGCAGTTATGTGGAGAGGTCATAGGGCCTTCTTGATGATTCACATATGAATCTCATACTAATATGAATAGATATGCATTCATGACCTGTAGCTTACATGTTTTCCATATGTTTGGTAAAATGTATGTTATGGACCAGGGATGTCCTAGGTTAGTTGTTGTTCAATTTTTGTATGAAAATATTTGTCATTATTTCATTTATCATTCTGAGAAGTTATGTGTAGTGGTCTAGGTGTTGGCCTGGAAAAGTGACTCATATCTCATTACCACACCCTTTGAACTAGAGATTTTGGGCTATCATTGATATATGCAGTGTTGTGCATGTAGTTGGAGGCCTATAACCACACTTAGGCTTTTTCATGCATGTGGTTGGGGGTTAAGATATGAGAAAAGCAACCCTAGTTCAAGGTTTGGTTACCTGGTGTGGTCTTTTAGCCCCCGGATTGTCCTGTAGCCCTGAGGGATGTGAGTATGTGTTCAGTTTGTCGGCCCCAGTTCCGTAGCTGAGGCTTGGAGGTCAATTCATGTCATAGTGGAACATCCCTTCACATTTACCCAAAGGGCTTGTAAAAGCGGTTAAATTTGGGGTGGTGACATTAAAATTATGAAGGTAAAACTCTAGTTTGTCAATTTGGAGTTAAAGCTTACTCTGAGGTGTCTATGAAACATTGGGTTTCCTCATCGTGGATGCCTATACTAGGTTATAGTTTTGTGGTTCACACTCTACTTGGGCTCATTTTTCCATGGTGTTTAGATAAATGGAGGATTTCATGTAGATATCATATCTTGGCTAGAGCTAAGTGCAAGATGGTCTTCTTCTTAAGCCCTAGTACATAACCTTTGTCCATTTCAAGGAACTAGTGGAAACTTTAACGGTTCTGGAAATATTTCCTATGCTACCCCTTCATTTTTGGTGTTCAAATATTTCCATTTTCATTGGAAACAAGCTAAGTTATTTCATTTGCATGAAGGTTGGTTGGAAAGATAAGGACTAGTAAGTAGCATGGATTTAGTTGGATGTACATATCATGGAAAATTTATTCGTCGAAGTGGAGTGATTCGAATTTGGTCATTATATTGTTTTTCATACATGCATTTGGAGTGGAAAAAGTGGATGAATAAGCTAGTGGGACCGTTTTTACAGGCGGGACCCAGTTTGCCAAAACGAGGTCTGAAACCTTCTAAGAGCATTTTGAGGCATCAAATGATGGTTTTTTGGGGTAAAACTTTTTCAATTCAAAATGTACATTTTCATGATATCCTACACATAAAGACCTTTCCAAACTGTGCAAAAAGCACATCAATCGTAGTCTGAATGCAAAATTTATGCCACTCAAAAGTTGACCTTCTAGTTTTCACACCTATAGTTTAGGAGGATGCTGCGTCAGCCCCCATTATTCATGGAACAGGGGCTAGGCACATGTTTATGATGTAAACTAATATATAAGTATCTATTTTGTAACTCTAGTTAAGAGTTGATGTAGTCAAACTTAACCACTAGCAAGCTATCGAGTTGAGTTATCATCGGGCCACTCTGAGGAAGAGGTATTCCATTCTTTCAAGAGAATTTTGTTACATAGATAAGAAAAGATAGCCAAGAGTGATAGGAGGTAGAGTACATAGAGAGAATCTGTGCACTATAGTAGCGCATAAGCAGCATACATTACTTCTTTGTGGCTGCAGCCATATTTTCAGACAGAGAAAGAGAGCAAAGGGACCTCACCTTCTAGCTGGGTTTTCCCACGAAAGGGTTTCCTAGAGAGCATATATTGTGTCTTAAGTGTGCATGGGATTACTATGTTGTCTCTACATTTATGCATAATTTCCATCTGCATGCATGCACTAATTTCTTTTTAGAATTCTTTTTACCTAGGTATAACATTAATCTCACTTTAGAATTAATAATATTATATATTAAAACAAATCAATATGAATAATAATTTTATTAATAAGAATTATTACTAATAATATTATAATTAATAAATAATATAAATAATATAAATAAATAAATTATTAATATTAATTAATATATTAATAATCATAATATAATTGATAATATATTAATAATAATTTAATTAATATATTGAGGAATTATTTTATAATTATAAATAATAATATAATTAATTAATAAATAATAAAAAATAATATAATCATTATAATTAATATTATTAATAATATTAACTAATATATTAATAATAATATAATTTAATATAATTAATATTAAGAATAACAATATATTATATAATTAAAATAATTAACATTAATAATAATATTATATTAATATTATTAATATTATTAATAATATTATTAATTCCCCCTAGGTTTATTTCAATTTCTTATTAGAAATTCTTCTTCCCCAGATATAAAATTAATTTAATTTCATAATAAAATTAATATTATATACTTAAACAAATTAAAAATAAAAATAAATAGATTTAATATTAATAATATAAGTAGTATGATTAGTTTTATAATTAATAATATGATTAATATAATTAAATATTAATTAAGTAATATATTAACAATAATAATATATTATTAATATAATTAATAATAATTAGTATTAATAATATATTAATAATATTTAATTAATATATTTAGGATTAATAATATATTCAATAACCATAAATAATTAATATAATATAATTAATTAATAACAATGATTAATATTATTAATACAATTATTATTAATTAGTTAATATAATAATATTAATATTAATATAATCAATTTAATTAATATTAATAATATATTAATAATATAATTAATTAGTATCATTAATATTATTAATAACTTAATTAAATTATTTTGAAATTAATTTCTTATTAAGATTAATATTAATTATCAAATCAAAATAGAATTTAATTTCTTATTAAGATTAATATTAATTATCAAAAAAAAATAAAAATTAAAAAATTAAAATTAATTAAAATAAATAAAAATGATAAATATTAATAATTGAGCCGACAGGTTTGTTATTCCTAAATGTTTCTTTCTCATCACTATTTATTACTTCTCCGCTGCTCTTCTGTCATCATCATTCTCTCATCCTGATGATGGATCCCACTTGGGATTTGAAACGTTGGTTCAAAAATGACAAAACTGTGGATTCTCCGGTCAATTATTCACAGATCTTGAAATTAAATAAAATTGTGATAGTGTAAAATTTGAGTATTTTAATATATTATTATTAGATTTGTTGTGATGAACAGTCTAGTGGAATATCCATGACATTTTACAGATCATTTGGTTTTAGAGCAGGTTTCTTTCACTATTTTTGGATATTTGAAGGGGATCTAGATCAGTAGGGCTGAAAATCATAAAACCCTAATCATGGCCAAAGAATCTGTAAATGAACCTTGTGATCCTGCAGAGGTGAGGTTTTCACAACTCGAACAACAAGTCGTGGATATAAACCGCAATGTAAACCTCCTCATGGAGGCCCTAAGAAATAAGTTGGGGATATTTGTAGAAGATGGGGGTTTGAATGTAGAGGAAAAATCAAAAGGGGGATCAGGAAATCTGGAAGACATGGAGAACCAGCTGAAGGAAGAATCCAGAAAACATCAACCCAGTTCAAGTGTTGTGAATCAATCCTTGTTTAAAGTGGAAGCAAAAGTAAATATAAGTTTTTACCATAATGAGATGGAAGCTCTGAAGCTCAACCACTAGTTGCAGCACCTGGAAGTTTATTTCAGTGTCCATCAGATCAAGGAAGGAAAAAATATCTCATTCGAACGGATGAAATTAGAGGGCCAAGCACTGACTTTGTGGGAGAGCCACACAAAAACCCTAAGGTTGGAGTGACAATCTCCAGTGACTAAGTGGGAGGATTTCAAAAACCTCATTAAGTCACAATTTTATCCCATTGGTTATGTGGATGACCACTGGATCCTATCACATTACTTCAGGAAAAATTCGGGCCAAAAGCGTGGAGGAGTAGATCATAGAATTCAAAAGCATGGCTATAATGTTGGGTATCTCTCCAAAGAACCCATATGTACTCCTCGAGTATTTGAGGGGTCTGTATCGCCATCTGTGTGAGTAAGTGATGTTGTTCAAGCCCAAATTGGTGGACAAATATTATGCATAGGCATATTACCTTCAAAAAATAGGTCTAAAAAGAGCACAATCAAGTGGATCAAAGTAGAAGGAGAAACAAGAATATTTTAAGGAGGGGAAGGAGAAGCAAAAAGGGGGGAAGATAAAAAAATTCCAACCACATCACACCAGTGCAAAGATCCTAGAAACCACTGCAACCACTACAACATTGATGGCCATATGAAGGATAAGTGCTGGAATTTTCACTTATAGAGATAAACCTGAATAACAAGAAGAAATAAAATAAGAAGAAGAATATCATGGCCATTGATTCAGGAAACCAAGTTGAAATTGGCTTGGACATGGATCAGAAGAACCTATGTACATCAGTGCAGAAGGAGGTGAATCTATGTAGTCTTTAGCAATAGGAAGAGAATGAAATGACCAAACTCTTGCATATAAAGATACATGTCAAGAAGACAAAGGCTGATGCTTTCTTTGACTCAGAATGGAAGGCAAATCTCATTGTATTAGAGCTAGTCAAGAAGTTGGAGATGTAATTTCATCATCATCGAAATGCATATCCATTCGGATGGGTAAATAAGTATACAGAGATGAAGTAACAAAACAATGGAAAATTAGATTTGCGATCAGTGTTGATTTTATTGATGAGGTAGATATGGATGTGGTTCCCCTTGATTTATGTTGAGTCATGTTTGGGAGTCCATGCATGATGCAATATTCATCAGAAGACCTAACCAGTACCATCTCATCAAGGATGGAAAATCATTCACCATCAATGCGCACAAAGGAAAGTGAAAAATTTCAGTGGTAAGTGCCAACCAAGCCAAGAAATTGACCATTCCCATGAAGAAGTATGTTTTATTATTTTTAATAGAAACACGGTCTTAAGAGGAGTCAATAAAAGGGAAGGCATCCCTGAGGGGTGTACTAAGAAGAAGAAACAACAATTGGAGGAGTTTTTACTGGCATACAAGGATGTCTTCCAAGATCCTAAAGGGTTACCACATAAGAGAGAAGTGGAGGATGAGATCCAGCTATTGCCAGACTCCCCATTTCCAAATATTAGGTTATATAGGCAGTCTGTTATAGAAGAAAGTGAGGTGAAAGTATAGTTGTAGCAACTACAGGAACAAGGTGTCATTCGATTGAGTGTGTCACCATGTAGGTCACCCATCATCATTGTGCCAAAGAAGGATGGGACTTGGCAGATGTGTATATATTACAGGGTGTTGAATAAAATCACGCTCAAGAATGGATACCCCCTTCCCAAGATAGACTATCTACTAGATCAGTTGCAGCAAGAAAAATATTTCACCAAGCTAGACTTGAAGTTTGGATATCACCAGGTTTGAGTCAAAGAAGAAGATATATGGAAGACTGCCTTCAAAACCAAGCAAGGTTTGTATGAGGGGTTAGTTATTACATTTGGACTATGTAATGCACCAATTATGTTTATGAGATTAATGAATGATATATTGTTCCCTTTTTATAGATTCATTTGTTATTGTTTATCTGGATGATATACTAGTATATAGTGTTACCTGGGAGGATCATATTTCACATTTGATGGAGGTGCTAGAAACATTGAAGAAGCACCAACGGCTAGAAAATCTCAAGAAGTGTGGGTTTGCATAGCAGTCTTTGGTGTATCTGGGGTATGTGATCAGTGGAGGAAATATGAATATAGATCCTTCCAAGATGGAGGCCATCATGAAATGGTTGGTGCCTACTAATGTTTCTGAGGTCAGCAGTTTCGTTAGGGAAAGATAATTCCTGAGGAAATTGATAGCCTTATTTTCGGTGGTAGTAGCACCACTCCATGCCATAAAAATAAGTGGCAAGAGTTTCCAGTGGAGAAAAGGTCAATAGAAGGCTTTCAAGGAGCTAAAGAAGAAGATCAATTAAGCACCATTTCTCACATTACTAAACTTGTAGCAGCCCTTTCAAGTGGAGACAAATGCAAGTGGGTATGCTATGGGAACTATCTTGATGCAAGGAGGAAGGCCCATTTCCTACCATTCTGAAGTGTTTCATGGGATGGTTATTAACTACCCTACCTATGATAAGGAGCTCTATGCCATGGTGCAAGCTATGAAGGACTGGAAGCACTATCTGATGGGAAAGGAGACAATAATCCACATAGGTCACCAACTGTTATAGTACTTGGAGGCCTAGAGTAAGCTAGAGAAGACTAGGCATTACAAGTGGATGGGTTTTTATAACAATTTCATTTGGTGATCAATTATGAGAGGGGAAACACAAACAATTTTGCTAATATGCTTTCAAGGCCACACACATCAAAGATTGCAACTTTGGGGACTCTTATGCACATGGAGCCATTCACCCATGATGCATACAGAGAGGCATATTCAAAATATGAGGACTTCAAGGAGGTATATCAGCAGTTGCCGAGTCGGATTCATGTGCATGATGGCTACAACACCGTTAACTACCATCTCCAAGTTGCGTCACTCTACAAGGTGGATAAGCTATGTGTTCTTGAAGGTGAGCCTAAAGTCTGACACCTCCAATGTTACAAGGAACTTTGGTTTAGGGAAGACCATAGCTAACTTACAGAGGTATGTGTATTGACCCAAGATGCAAGAGCATGTAGCTAGGTTCATAAGAGGATGAATTCTTTCTTGTACCAACAAGCCTAGCAACAGGAAACAGGGTATGTATCATCCCTTACCTGTACCTATTCTTCCTTGGGAAATCATTTCCATGGACTTTGTGGGAGGTTTACCGACAACCAAGAAGGGACATGACTAATTGCTCATGGTAGTTGAAAGGTTCAACAAGATGTGAGTTTAGATGCCCTACAAAAATACCATCAGTGGACAAGAAGCAATAAAATTATTCTTTGGACAAGTTTGGGTGCACTTTTGGATACAAACAAGCATCATTTCAGACATGGAAACAATATTTCTCAGTGAATTCTAAACTACACTGTGGGAGAAGATGGCCACAAAGTTGAATCGATATACAACATTCCATCCACAAATAGCTGGCTGGACAAAAGTATTCAATAGGTATTTAGTGCAGATTCTTAGGGGATACAACCAGAAGCATCTAAAGACCTGGGATGAAAATATGGTATATATACAACATTCATATAATAGAGCGGTCCACACTTCTACAGGAAAGTCCCCATTTGAGACTTATTTTGGATATTCTCCACCTTCATCTTTGGATATTGCATATGGGAAGTAAGGAGGAGTGAGGGAAGATCTTACAGGAGATGCTTTGAGGGCTGACAAAATTATAGAGAATATCATGCAAATCCATCTACAACTACAAGAAACACTGCAAAAGTCATAGGAGAAGTATAAGGCCATGCATGATCAACATAGAATAGAGAAAGCATTCAAGGTGGGAGACAAAGTATGGCTACAATTGAATGAGAGGTTGCAGGGGCCTGGTAAGAAAATCAAGGCTTTAAGTTATGGTCCCTTTGAGATACTAGAAAATGTGGGTGATAATGCCTACCGACTCAGTTGTGAATGTAGAGAATTTGAAACTCTATGAGCCTTCCATGCGAGATCAGGAAGAGGAACATGTCCTACCATTTAGTTGAGAATTTTGCACCAGACGCTCAGGTAGAGTTCACAAAAGATACAGTTTTTTAGAAGAGTTCTAGAACTATAAGACAAGGGTAGCATGACCTTTGGCAGATTGGGTTGAAAGGACAACTTCCAGGCAAAGCTAAATGGTACGCTAGAGAGAAGGTGGAGGAAAAATTTCCTCGCCTCATTCAGTAAAATCTTCTGGTGACCAAAATCCTCCCAAAATGGGGAGGTGTGATCTAAATTGGATCACTATATTGTTTTTCATCCATATTGATGCATTTGGAGTGGAAAAACTGGAGGAATCAGCTCACGGGACCGTTTTTATTGGTGGGACGCAGTTTGGAAAAATAGAGTCAAAAACCTTCCAAGAGTGTTTTCAGGCATCAAATGACAATTTTTGCGGTAAAACATTGACGTTTTAGCATAAAACCTTTTCATGTTATTCTACACATAGAGACCTTTCCAACGGTGCAACAAACACGTCAATCGAAGTTTGAATACAAAAGTTATGCCACTCAAACTTTGACCTTCCTATTTTCACACCTATAGTTCAGGAGGATGCCACTTCAGCCCCCATTATTCATGGAAATGGGTATAGCCACGTGTTTGTGATGTAAAATACTATAGAAGTGTCTATTTTGTAAATCTAGTTAAGAGTTGATGTAGTCAAACTTAACGACTAGTAGGTTATCAGGTTGTGTTATAATTGGGCCACTAGGAGGAAAAGGCATTCCATTCTTTCAAGAGAATTTTTTTCCATGGTTGAGAAAAGATAGCTGGGAGAGATAGGAGGTAGAGCACATAGAGAGGATTTGTGCACTCTAGCAGCCCACAAGCCATAGGCATTACTCCTTTCTACTTGCAACCATATTTCTAGACAAAGAAAAAGAGTGAAGTGGCCTCACCTTCCAGCGAAGTTTTCTCCCAAAAGGGTTTCCCATACATAATATCTTATGTCTTATGTATGTATGAGCTTATTCTGTCATTCTCTACTTTTCTACACAATTTCCATTCACATGCATGCACTAATTACAATAAAATCTACAGATCTAGAAATTAAATAAAATTGTAATAGTGTAAAATTTGAGTATTTTAATATATTATTATCATATCCATTGTCACAAACTGTCTAGTGGAATATCCATGGCACTTTATAGATCATGTAGCTCCCCATGAGTGGTGTGGTGTGGATATATCAGTTGGATTATTGGAAAATCCCCTTTATATGCATCTGGTATCATTAGTTTGGGCATCTCATGAAAGATTTCCCTAGTCAGGGTCCATTAAGGATTGCTTGAGTTCCCTCAGGAACCCATGTGCATTCTCTAGTCAAAGGTTCTAGAAAAATTAGCTTGATGGTATGTTCAGGTGTCATGGCATCAACTCCCTCAATAACTATGGTTTTATATGGTGCATGTTTGAGTGATAATTCCTCTCCCCTTCCCCCTCTTATTAAGTTTTTTTTGTGCCCTCTTTCCCCACTCTTGCAAATTGAACCTTCTTTGGGGCTCATTAATGTGTCCCTTGGCCCTCAAAGTTTTGTTGTCTCCATAACATTTGCCACTCTCACTCCCCCCTCCCTTTCCTTAACTGATTCAAAACATTCCCTCACTTCACCCTTGCCTATGCCTAAAGATGAGAAAACGATATATGCCCTCCATTGTAAGAGGAACCCTAATGGAATTCCCCCTTCTAGTGGAGGTTTTCCTTGGAAACCCAACCTGTACCAAGTGTAAGAAAAATTCATGTTAGAAATTATAAAGGTAAGGAATTTTCCATTGCTAGGGCCTTTAGAGAAAATTTCACCCTTTCAAACAACCTTCTATGATATTCCTTTCCTTTAATGTGTGGGGAAATGGGAGAGCCCATAAAACATTTTCCTTCAAAATCCTATTATCTATTCGTAAACCTGTTGTTATTATGATCAAGGAGAACATCTATGTAGGTCTTAAAGATTGAATATTTCAAGAAAGTATGTTAAGCTATTGGTCCTTCAATCATTTAGACTCTAATGGTTTCTTGGGTGGTGGCTTATTACTAGTTGGAGCATGCACTATAATTCCATATCTTCCTCTCTTTTCCCATCTACAATTTTGTTAAATTTGTCTTTTAATGACAAATATGTCCCTATCCCATTATTGAATGTTTATGAACCTTATGTTGATCATTAATTGTATTGGGAAGGGCTAGTAGTTGCATGTTCCTTTGAAGACTGTCATTGTATTATTATTGCCAGCGACCTAAACTTCACTTTCAGCCTTCGAGCGGTTTTTTGGCATAATCAATGATTGGACCCTAATTGATGATTGGACCCTAATCAATGATTGGACCATATTTTACCATTAACAAGTAAGTTATGGACCTAGAGCCAACAAATATCTCTTCAACCTAGATAAATGGTCAACCTCAAGGAGGCAAGGTCTCTAAGAGGCTAGATCATTTCCTAATATTTGAATCTCTTATGGCCTCTATTTTTTCCTCTAAATATTTGATGGGATCTGGAGGGGTATCTGATCATCACATTATTTTTTTATAGGTTTCTACAATGGAGGGCCTTAGGTGGATTCCTTTCATTTCATGCCTTCTTGGCTTGAGGAGGAGTAGTATCATTCTTTGGTGAGGGGTAATTAGAAACCTCTAAAATTCTCAACATCATGTTCATCATATGGATCAATTTGCATATAATACGGCATGAGTCAAACAAAACTATTGGAAATGGGACAAGAAGTTTTATTAGAAAAAGAAGGCAATATTATTGGAGGTTGAGGAAAGGTTATGAGGAAATACTAGGAATTGACCCATCCATTATTGAACATTAAATTAAACTATACGATGGTGCCAAACCCATATGGAAAAATACTCTACCCACTCCACTCTAAGAAAATTATTTCCTTTAAGGAAAAGGTTGAAAAGCTTCTTCATGATGAAATCATTTCTTCGGTGCCTCTCGTGGAATGGATTTATAACATAATTTTTGTAACCAAGAAACAAGGTACTATTAGTTTCTATGTTTTTTATAGGGATATCAATAAGGCACATCCTAAGGATAAATTTATAGTTGCACTTATTAATAATATTATTAATGAATACATTGGAAATGCCATTTTATCCTTCACAAATGCCTTCTTTGGATATAATCAAATTCAAATAAAACCCATTGATTAGTAAGAGATTGTTTTTATCTACCCTTGGGGAACATTTTCCTATAAAATTCTATCCTTTGGCCTTAAATATGTTGGAGCCACATTCTAGCGAGGTATGCATTACACATTCCATAAAATTAGACACATTGTGGAAGCCTATTTATATGATATAGTAGCTCATTCTAAAAAAATGTGATCACCACCCCACACATTTATGTGCCATATTTGAAAGATATTGTTTTTATAATATCCACCTTAATCCTACTATTGTTTGAGGAGCCTCAGTATTGCAACAAGAATGTTGCAACTTCAAAGGCTACCAACTTAAATTATCAACCCAGGGTTCATAGAAACTTAAGAGGTGTCGGCACTATATGTGCAGCATACAATGTATCCTTCTTTCATTGATCCAATGTAATGGAGTGAATTTCATGAAATAAAATCCTAAACTAATTGCATAAATGGAAATTTTACTTTCTCAAATTTAAACACTAATCCTAATTGTAGAAATGGAAATCCAACACTAGCCTAATTGCAGGATGTGAAAGTTGCATTGAAAAGGGAACCTAGTCTTAACTTAAGAATAAAGAAATTAAAATAATCTAACATGCATGAAGGAAAGAGAATGTAAAAAATAAATTCATTTTAAATAGGTTAGATCCATTAATTTAGTTCATTATAGACTTCATCTGGAAATCAAGGCAATCATTATTATGCTATCCAATTCACAAATTTGTCCATTAACCCAAATTGTTGAGATGCGTTGACATGGTAAAAATGCAAATCATAAGTGGTCTTTGGTCTTCCCCAATCATGTATTTAGAGCCTAGGGGTAATTATTTAAGCCTAATGGACAAAATAAAATCTCTTGGATAAAATATGGTCAAATTTACACACGCTACAGGAGTTCTACAGGAGGTGCTACAGGAGGCCATGTTTTTCTACAAGAGTGAGAATATTGCCAAATTCCCAAGTACATAAAATTAAAATGGGATGAATTTTGTTTTTATTATTAATTATGATGTATTAAGTCTCCATTACAAATGGAGTCACGCCAAAATACCCCTATTAACACGTGCTAAAAAATAGCAAAACATTACTACTCTAAAAACTAGAAATTTAAGAACTAGTGACCTAGTTAGCCTATAAAATGCCTAACATAATCAAGCGAAAATTAAATGGGGTAAATTTTGTTATTAAACTTAATTTTTTTATGACCTAATACAAGTGGAATTAACTCAAATTAATCTCATGAACAAGTTTTAAAAAATAGATGAAAATTACTACTATTTTGCTACAAGGGACTTCCAGAAATTCTAGATTTGTGAACTATTAAACTAATCCAAGTATCTCAATGATGAAGATGAATTTTAAAAATTATTATAAGTATGATTCATTCTTATTACTTTGTATATATCCTTCAAAAAAATTCGCTTCAATCATTTGACCCAATCCTACGGCAAAATAAGCATCAATACTAAATGCAGAAATAGAAAAAATAAGAATAAGAGATGCATGTGAATAAGAAGTGAAAAAAAAAAAAAAATTGTACAAAAGGGATATGAGGATACTGGGATGGCCAAGACCAAGGATACTCAGAGTCATATGAAGGATATTAAGCTTTAAAAGTTAAAAATGGCACCAAAATTCATTATTTGAAAAAGTCCAAGTACATCCCTGCTAGAAATGAAAGTGTAGCTACAAAAATACAAGTTTTCTCCACAAGAAGACTAATAAATACATCCCCCTAGATGACAATTCGAATTGGTACTTATAAAAATTTATGGTGAAGAATTATCCTTGAAAGGAGAAATATTTCCCCTCCATAATCCCTCAAATAGTGGATTTGGTTCCCAACACTAGGAATTTGCATTAAATGACAGGGAACACATTCCTATATTTTCTCAATCACTCTAGATTTAGAATTTTTCAATAATTTCATGATATTTTGTTCATTTATTATCCAATATTGATCCCCCTATAGTATGGATCAAGTCCCTAGATTATCTCCTACTCCAAATCTTCATAATCAGCCCAATATTCTCAAAATATTCTTCAAACATAAATAATATTAGGAACATAATACACAATCATCTCTAAACCTTACTAAGAACATATTAAAGCAAAAAAAATTATCAAGTGTAGAAGGATAGGTTTAATATATCCTTCAAGTGCCTAAGAAAGGTTATATGGGCCTTAATTTTTTTCTAATTTAGAGGCCCAACATACCTCCCTACTGAAATTTTTTCTCATCCTCTAAGAAACCTATCCATCTTCTTGCATCGTTGTTATTTTCTTATGCCTTAGATGACTTTCATGATGTCTCATACTGATGTGGATATAACTGCTGCTGTTGCATAAGATTTATGTTTATCACAATTTCCCATCATTTCTTTTATTCTCCCTCTTGGTTTTAGTATTTCAGAATTATATATTGATTCTCCTCCTCTCATGACTTCAATAAAATTTCATCAATGTGAAACAAGGAGTTTCTCTTTTCTACTATAGGAGTGAGAGTGTTTATGGAAATAAAGTTAGAATAAATGTTCTTTTTGTGATGCTAAGGGGAAGGTAGAATTCCCAAGACACTTTATCCTTAATGAGGCAAATTCACTGATCTTTCTTACTGAGATTTAAATATGTGGCAGCTACAGAGTATGATTTTGATAAATGAGAGAGTTTTAAGGGCTTTCATGCAAAGTATTGGTGGATAAAATTTGTACTTTCCCTTTCCCTCATGATTCTTTCCTCCTTCTTAGGGTTTGAGGGAAATTTTGTGCACTAAAAATCTTCCTGTAGCCACTCGTGACTTTCTTGTAGCAGTTTTTGTAGACCTTGCAGGTTTCAATGCAGTGGACGCTGTTGTAGCAGAAGAATATTTTGACAGTCTTGTTTCAACATTGAGGAAAGAATAACTACAACATGCACCCTTGCATTTTCCTTTGAATATTTCCTTTCTTCCCAATGCTCTAGTGCCTATTTTAAGTGAAATTTGTGTTCCTGTAGCACATTGTTAGCTTCCTGTAGCAAATATGTTTTTCTTGTAGCAGTGATGTTCCTTCCTATAGAAAATTTGTCCTTCCTATCGCAAATGTGTTCTTCCTATAACAGTTTTGATCCTCTTATATCATATTTGTTTTCTCCTATAGAAACCAACCTGAATCATGTAGTAGTTACTCCTTGCATGCCAAGAGGTGGTGGGTCCACCTTTTTATTCTTTTATTGACTTTTTCATTATATTTTCTTTTTTCATTTTTTTTTCTCTTTTTTTCATTGCATGCAAAATAAACTCAAAGTGGTTTGAGTTAACTAATTTGGACCCCAATTACTTTTTGAACTCCATGATAACATCCCACTTTCTTAAGTTTTTTTTCACTTTTGTCTCATTTATCTCCCACATGTGTGGTTGTCCTTTGGATAAACATTAAGTTACTTGCTATATAAGACAGAGGCTTCCTGCTATTAATTTTGGCTATAAAATACCTTTCTTTCTCACACTTTTAATGTTTTCTGAAGCTACAATAGGTTCGAAGGGTGAGGTTAGAGAGTTGCATACGTGTGTCTTACCATGAGTGCCTTTTTTTTGTGCAAGATGTTGTTGTAGTTGTGGAGGTTGCCTTTGATGATCTTGAAGTTGCATGTGATAATCTGATAGAGGTCCTATAGGTTTTCTCACTAATGATTTTTCTCTACTCATGATATGATATTGATGTGAGTGTTGTAGTTGATCATATGTCATTTCTAAATAGAGTTAAGGTTGTTGTGCAAGTGTTCTAAACTAGATTTCACCTTGACTGATGATGTTCCCATGTGTGTGCAAGTGCTTCTCTCATGATTGGTCTACATCTATTAGTGGAGTTCTTCTCTGAGGATGATGAGTCCCTTCCTGGGTGCATACATTGATCCCTCATTCTTCCTATTTGTTATACGAGATTTACAATTGTGAGCAAAAGTATCTTCCGTAGGTTGGTGGCTAACATAGAACAATAGAGAGGCAAGGAATTCAATTCTTTTCCTTAAAGTAAATAGATGATGGAGTGAGGTTGATCTGCAATACTTCGCACACTTCGCTCCTTCTTTAGTTTGGAAGCTCAAATTTCATCTTCGAATGCCAAAATTAGAACCTGCATAGTCATATAACACAAGCCAAGAAACTACAAGATATATGCAGTATCATCTAAGTAATTCATTCAATAGATCAACATGGTATTGAAATAAGTGAAATAATGACATCATATATAGGGAAATAATGAATTCTTTCAATTAATATAAATGGAAGGAGATTACAACCATAAGTAGCAGTTGTTATTGTAGAAGAACTCCTCCAAGTTGTTGACTTGTCCTTTACTTGTCACAATATGTACCTCCAATCACCCTAAGTGCATGAGATGATGAACACTCGCTACAGCAGCATAAGGGCAAAATCGCTCTCCAAAAGCCAACCCCCAACCACATAGAAGGATGGAAATATATAGAGAAATAGGATAAGTTTGAAGTTCTTATCCAATTACCAATCTAGGGTAAGAGATCCATATTTGATGGAGGAATAGGATCAAAGGATAAGTGGTGAAAATTCCAAACTAGGGAAGGATAGGATTCAAACGTTTTATCCAAGGAAAGTAGTTTAAACAAATTCTGGAAACTCCTAGAAGGAGAATTTTCCAGAATCTCGGTCATTCTCCTAGATATATAGAACCAACACAGGTGCAAAGGAGAGCAACCTGCTAGTGACCAATTTAGGCCATAGTGGAGAAAAATGTTGGTGAACACACCCTACTAGGCTTACAGGGAGCATTGTTCCTTAAACTAGCTCAAATTAACAATCTAGGGCTGAAATTCTAGTAAAGTAAAGGTACATGCTTACAACTTTGTGAAAGATGGTGACCAGGGGGAATAGGATGTTGATTGATCCCATTAGGAGGCTCATAAATCATATGTGACAAAATGGCCTATAACAGAATGCCCCATAAAGCGCAAAGTCAGAGATGACGACTGATGACTGATGTGCTTTACCTTGTGATAAGTCAGGATCAAGGACAATCGGAGAGCTTTATCTATTACAATACATTTACAGCATGACATCTTTGTTTGCTAAGGGAGGCATACCCATACTCAGCTCATAAACTAACATAACATTTAAATTGAGTAAAATACGTGTCGACATATACAACCAGTGGACCCATGAATGGATGATTGTTTATATGATCACATCCATCATATATTTTGATCTTTGTATATCTCCTTAAAACACAAATCAGATGAATGAAAATAGATTTAGGGTCTTCTATATCTTTCGAATGACCAACCAATTTACGAGTCTAACCATGTGAATCAATGAGCTAAAGTTGAACATGGTAGACACGATCTGATTATCGGCCAATGGTATAAGTCATTAAAAGACGTGAGAGAAATCGTCGATGATGTTAATGGCTCTCAAGGTACTGTAGTACAATCCGTATGGAGTGTATATATCAATTGATGTCAAACACCACACAGAATCTTTCAGTAAAAGGCTATTGATCTAAACCTTTCGCCGAGAGTGAGGAAACTTTCCATTGATGTATGCAAGAACCAAGGTACCTGATGAGGCTCATCAATAGGTAAATTATATGGAGCTTAATGCCACTCTCCAACTTATTAAAATCAAGTTTTCTCACATTTATTTACATGTTTTTTTATATTTTGCTTAGTGAGAAGGGTAAAGATGAGACATTATGTCATGTGGCCTAATGTGCATTAATTGCAGGATTTGCAGCAATTTTGGCCAATTTAAGTGCAGGAACTCAAAGTGTGCAAGCAAGAGGGATTTTAGGATATTGTATCTCCCTCCTTAACTCCTCGCTCACTGAAATATTCCTCCACTAGATCTCATCAGCTTGGAGTTACAAGCAGCAAACCCACTAAGCTCATTAGCAACCAAGCTAGTGATAGATGAAGACAAGTTGATCTCGAGTTGGGAGCCAAGCCTCCCTAAATTTAAGGAAGTTGTTGGTAGCTTCAATTGTATAAATAAGAAGGCCTAAAGCCTCATTATGATTTGACTTTTTTGGTTGTAGCCAAGAGGAATTTTTAAGCTAAGACATTGTAACTGATAACTCTTATGTACTTTTGATATTTTAATGAAAATGAAAATAATTCCCTTGACCTAGCACTAAGTTGAATAAGAGGGCTGAAGCTCTTGGGTTAGGACTCAACCCTAGCATCAGAGGTTCCTCTTTCTATACATGTATGCTTAGATTACATTCATAGTTAGGTGCTGAGTTGATTTTGGTTTTATTTAATCTGCAAGTATTTGGATGATTACTTAGTTTTCTTCCATTTTTTGATAGATAGATCAGTCATACAATAGTGACAATAAACACTGCAAAAAAATTGTGATAGTGGTTTTTGCCTCATCTCCCTTATGGGATCATGGGTTGAGGGTTCCATTCACACAAACCAAAAACATATTTATTATGTGATCACTGCACAAATTAGGATTTCTTGTTGAATAGATCATTGTCTCTAAATTCCTTAGAAGTATCTACAATTTTCATTTTGATCTCTTACGTTTTCTCTAGTTTAGGAGCACTTCCATTCATAAACTTAGCCATTAGATATTAATAAATCTATTTTTCCTACATTCAGCTCATATTTTCCATGTATAAATGAGGTTTGCATAAATGAAGAAAAGAGTGTATGTTGTTGTAGGAGCTTCTAATCTGTAGGGAGACCTCATCTCATTTTCTTCATACAAGTCTTCTCCACCTATGCTACCAAAGTCCACCAAATCCTAATCTAAATTCTTGTTTTGTAAGAAAACTAGATGTTTTCCTTAAGCAAGTCCAACCATCTTGAAGCCTTGGACTAAGCCTTGGGTAGTGTGCACCTCCTCTATGCCTTATTTCACTATCAGGCACCTTTCCCACACTTCATTCTACATTTCCTACCTCCTTATAAGCTTTCAGCCTGTTTCCTGTAGTAGAACTAGCACATCTTTTAGTACTACAGGAAACCCTGTAGCAGCCTATTTTAAGCCTGAATTGAGAAGAAATGGTCATCTGAGCTTAGGTTAGGCATCCACTTGGCTTGCATACCCTTGACACTTTTGCAGACTTGTTCCCCCACGCCTGTCTCCCCTGCCAAAGAACAAATTGGTTGAATTGGCATTTTCATTCACAAAATTGAAAATCAAATAGGCTTTTTATGCAATTTCTAAGTTAGTACATCCATCCAGTAGTCGCAGTAGTTCTTAGATAAAATTCCATGCTTAGTTAGTCAAGATAACTAGATGTTATATACAAGGTTAAGTTAGATCTCTTTTGCAAGAAAAATATGTAGATGCTTAGCTAGATGATTTCATGTCACTTTATAGCACTTTCCAATTCAGCACTTTCATTTCCTAGAGTAGGCAACTTTCCCTTTTTGCATTAATAATAATTTTCCCTTTTCCATTTGGTAATCCAACTCCTTCTAGTCGATAGAAGACTAGTTTGAAAAATCCTAGTGGTCTATTGCCCCAGTTGAAAAGTAACAAGAGTAGACCCTTGCATCTCCTATGTATACAACACTATCACCTCCAAGTTTGTATGAACCTTGGGTTGATGAAGTAAAGTTGGTAGCCCTAGGAGTTGCAGCATTCTTGCTAAAATACTGGTGCTCATCACTTTTTGGCTCTGTTTCCAGGGAGGTGTCTAAGTAGATGTGATTTTTCTTTTTTCTCGTTTAGTAAATGGTTGCAATATTTTCTTTCTTTCCAATTTTTTAAGTAGGTCCTTTCAAAAAATAGTTGCAGAATTTTCTTTCTTTCTAGTTCTGCAAGTAGTTCCATTCAAAAAATAGTTCCAAATATTTACTTTCTTTTCATTATGCAAGTAATTCTGAAAAAACCCATGAAAAAAAGAAACAAATTCCTTTCATGCCTCGTAGGAGTATAGAAAACTTAGGAATTGTTTTGCCAAATACCACCACTGAATCCAATATCAAACCTTCCCTCTTCTTTGGTGGTTGTGAGCTAGATAACCCATTAGGTGAATAACCAAATATCTTTGAAGAGCCTATTAGGGAAGAAGAAGAGACCATTCAACCAACCTACACCATGGCTGAAAATAGAAATGGGGTTGAAGACAGAGAAGGAGCTGAAAATATATTTGAGGGTGCTTTTCCCATCAGAGAAACTAATGGATATGCTAGGATGAAAAACACAAGCCCCTCTTCGCTTCCTCACTTCCATGGCTTAACCTCAAAGGACCCAGATACCTTTTTGTTTGAGTTTTTTTATCATATGCAGAACTTATGATTACACCTATGATGACTAGAAGTTGAAATTGTTCCCATCCACCCTCAAAGATGCAATCTTGTGTTGGTTCATGGGTTTACCTGGGGACAAAATCACCACATGGGTGCAGATGCAACAAGCCTTCAACAATAAGTATAGGGACTATTGCAGGTCCAAAGATACCAAAGAGAAAAAAAAATAGAATGACCTTGGGAGATGATGAATCTTTGGAAGATTATGAGGAAAGGTTCCAACTCAGCTACAAAAGGGCCAAGTGCACCCTCAGTCCTGAATCACTTAAGCTATTCCTTCTTATAGGGATGAGGGAAGATCACCTAGAAACCCTAAGCATGTCGTTATGAGGGGACATCTATCAGTTACCCTATGATGATATCAAGACAATTTTCAAAAATCATTCTAGGGACGCTAGAAAGAAGGGAAGGGCTATTCAAGCTTTGGCCAATTCATTCTCCTCCAACACGTCCATAAAAAGTGAAATTGGGAACATGTTGGAAGAATTCAAGAGAGAAATTATGGATACCCTTGCTCTACAAATGGACACCATGAAAATCAAGAGGAAACTGGAGGAAGCGGAAAGAGCCTTAGTCGTCTTCTACCCTAAATGCACCAGAAGGCACCCTAGGAATGAATTCCCATTGAATATTATAGAGATCTACTTGGTATGTGAGGATAACCACTCCACATATAAGTTCCCTTCTCTACCTATATTGAAAAATGTGTATCAAGGAACTGAAGGGGTGATTGAACAACTCTGCTATATCAACCAAAGGAGGCCTCAAGGACCTCGACCATACCTTCAAGGCATGAAATGGGCATCCTATTCATATTAAAAACCTAACCAAAATGCATCCCTTCTCCCTTGGTGCCCTCCTGCTCATCCTTCATGGTTCACACCTTCTCCCTAGTCTTTTGCACCTTAATACCATTCCCAACCTTCAAACCAACCATTTCATCCATATACTCCTCCACAACCTCAGTGGAATGCACCATCGTAGGGGTGGAGGCTACCATACAACAAATCTCTAGCCTTACTACTTCCACCTCCATTTCAACCATGACTCCTTCACCATGCTCCACCTAAGAAACCTTAGATGCCTGCTCAACCAAATCTGAATCCGAACAACATACAGGCATAGCAAGCCTATAGTGGAGAAGCATCTTACCCTGCCTATGCTATGGAACTTCAAGAAATCAACCTTAGGTCTGGAAGAGTGCTTCCAGATAATCAACCTCCATCTCCACTTGAGGAGCTTGAAGAGGAAAAGGAGGAAAGTGTCCCTCAAGTGAATCCACCTCCTTTTCCTGAGATATTAATCCATCCTATCCAGCACACCCAAAAGAGACTGAACTTCTGGGTGAATTGAAAACCTTGTGTGTTAAAATCCCGCTTTCCAAGCTATCAAGGATGTCCCCATATACAAAAAGCTAATCAAGGAGAAATTCTTCAAACATGTTGGGAGGAAAAAGAATTACACCCCTACCATTAATGCCATTTGACAACTATCTAACTTAATGTTGAGGTAGGTGATTTTCCTGAAGTATATAGATCCCAGAAGTCATGTGGCAGATGTGCACATTGATTGTATCATTCTCCCCCATACCTTGATTGACCTTGGGGTTTCCATCAATGTGATGACTAAGGAGACTATGCTTAAATTGAATCTCCAAGGATCATTAAGAAAGACCACAAAAGTCTTGCAGCTTGTAGATGAGTCCACAATAGCTCCTGAGGGAGTTGTTGAGAATGTGATGGTCTCCACTGATTCCTAGCAATACCCTGTTAACTTCTTAGTTCTCCAACCTAAGACCAATTTCAAAGGTTATCCTCTCATCCTTGGAACGCCATGGTTAGCCACTGTTGATGCTTACATAAGCCACAGGGCTCGGAATATGACCATCAAAAATGGGCATTTGTTCAAACAATTGGTATTGTACCCTCCTGCTCAACCATATTTGGATCATGACTTACATTTATGGTTAGAATAGGAGGAGGAAGATGAAGTCTACTCTTCGCCAATATATACCCTAGATGTTACTATAGGAGGGGGGAAACCTGATGAAGATGACCTCATTGAGAAAATCCTCCAGAATCAGCCCCCCAACACCATGTCGCTTGAGGAGTTAGTGAAGAAAGTTTAAGATAACCCTTGGACTTATTTGTACCTAGCTTACTCTATTCCTACTCATGTCAAGATGATATAATTTGGTCCAGAAAGAACATTGAAAATCAACCCTTCTCTCTGCACATCAGGAAGACGATTTATGTGACATGTTAAGAAAGAATATGGATGCCTTTGCCTGCAGTTACAAGGAGATGAAGGGAGTGCACCCTTCATTGTGCACTCACCACATTTACTTTAAGGAAGGCTGCAAGTCAGTGTGCGAACCTCAGAGGAGAATGAACCCAACTCTCAAAGATATAGTCAAAGAATAACTGCATAAGTTGCTAGATGTCGGGTTTAATTACCCCATCTCAGATAATGAGTGGGCATCTCCTCTAGTTCTGGTTCCAAAGAAAAATGGGAACTGGAGGATCTGTGTGGACTACAAAGAGATAAACAAATCTGCAAACGAGGACCATTTCCCTCTACCTTTCATTGACTAAGTATTAGATGGTCTGGCAGAAAAGAAGTTCTTCTCTTTCCTGAATGGATTCAGTGGCTACAATCAAATCTAGATCTGCTGAAAGACAAAGATAAAACCAACTTCACCTATCCTTAGGGTACCTTTCCTTATAGGGTCCTTCCTTTTGGATTATTAAATTCCCCTGACACTTTTCAGAGGGCGGTCTTGAGCTTCATTGCAGATCTATTCCATGACTCTATGGAAATTTATATGGATGATTTCACCCCCTATGGGTGTGATTTCCTAGAGGCTCTCTCTAACTTGGGAAATTTACTAAACAAATGCATTGAAATGAACTTATCCCTTAGTATTTATAAGTGTGAGTTCTTGATGATTGCAGGGATTGTTCTAGGCCACTGAATATCCCAGGAAGGACTGCAAGTGGACCCAAATAAAATCGTTATCATAAAGAGGGTCCCTACTCCTCAGAAGCAGAGGGATGTTAGAAGTCTCTTAGGCTTAGCGAGATACTATAGGAGATTCATAAAATACTTCAAAAAAGTAGCCTCGACTTTGTTTGGACTATTGGCCAGGGAATCCAAATTTTCATGGTCAGAAAGCTACCAAGAAGCCCCAAAAACCCTAAAGGAAAAGTTGACTACTACACCTATACTCTAAGGCCCAAATTGGGCTCTTCCTTTCCACATCCATGCTGATGCCTCAAACAAAGCTTTAGGAGTGGCTCTAAGCTAGATAGATGACAAGTTACCTTATGCAATTTACTTCATCAACAAAAATATGTCTAAGGCTGAATTAAACTATATTGTCACTGAAAAAGAGCTCCTATTTGTTTTCCATTCCTTGAATAACTTTAGACATTACAACACTGGTTACCATAACTTTGTACATAGTAACCATGTTGTTATTAAATATTTGATGAACAAGCTTGATGTGAATGGCTGAATTATTAGTTGGTTGTTTTTGTTACAACAGTTTGATCTAACTATCATTGATAAGCCTGGTAGAAAAAATGTAGTTGCATCTTTTTTCTCCAGACTGGATTTCCCTGTAGGTGAGGAAGGAATGGTTGATGACTAGCTGCCAGATGAGCGTTTATTCACTATCTTAGTTCTCTCTCTATGATTTTCTAACATAGAAAACTACTTAGTGGCTGCACAATTCCCTCCAAATCTGTCCTCCAAGGAAAAGAGCAAAATTATAAGGAAAAGTGCACCATTCACTTGGATTGGGGGCAATCTCTTCAAGATAAGCCCAGATGAAGTTATCATAAGATGTGTCAGGGAGGAGGAAATTTTTGACATCATTTTGGCCTGTCATGATGGGCCTTGTGGAGATCACTTTGTATCCAAGAGGATGGCCTTTAAGGTACTACAATCTAGATATTATTGGCCCACTCTCCACCAATATGAAAGAAGATACTAGCCAATGTGACCAATGCCAAAGAATGGGGAAACCTACTCCTAGGTATGAAATTCCTTTGCAATCTCAAGTGACTTTTGAGTCATTTGACAAATGGGGCATGGATTTCATTTCACCCATTGATCCACCATCAGGACAAAAAAAGTACATAATTGTGTGCACTACCTACTTGATAAAGTGGGTTGAAACCAAGGCTGTCAAGGTAGCCACAGAAGAGAAAGTGGTTGAGTTCTAGAGGGAGAATGTGTTTTAGAAGTTTGGGTAACCTAGAGACCTAGTCACTGACCAAGGAACTCAATTTACCTCACACATGATTGAGAATCTGTTAAGCCAACATGACATCAAGCACAGGAAATCAACTCCTCACCACCCTTAGGCCAATGGACAAGTAGAGGTTACCAATAGAGCATTGTAAAGCATTCCAACAAAGGTGGTGAGCAGTAGTAGGAAATATTGGGCTGACATACTAGTGAATGCTGAAGAGCCTCATCATTGGGTAATTATATGGGCCTTAATTCACCTCCTAGCTTAGTCTAACAAACTATTCTCATAACTTATTGCATACTTTTGATTATATTTTGCCTTCTAGTCATCAAGATTAAAGGATAAAAGCAAGGAATTTTGGTAGAGACCATGGTAAAAACTCGAATGGGACAAGGTGCATGAATTATAGGAGGTAAATCCTCCTCATTTACTATCCCTCCATTCGAATATTACTCCATCAGCTCGGAGTGCAAACAACCAAATCATGAGGACTAGAAGTCATCCGAGCAAGTGAGAGACAAAGCACCAGTTTATCTCGAGTTTGGGAGCCGAGCATCCCTAATTTTAAGGAATTCATTCGAGACTTCAGATGTATAAGTAGAGAGTCCTAGGACCTTAGTAGGATTCATATTTTTTATTGTAGAACTCTACCCTATTTTCGAGCTACAAGACTTGTGACAGTTTTTGATGTAATCCATTGTTTTGATAATAAGAATGAGTTTTGTTTTGAGCCAGCACTAAGTTAACTCATAGGGCTAAAGTTCTTGGGTTAGGGCCCAACCCTAGTAGCCAAGGCTCCTCTTTATTGTACATGTATGCTAGTATAGATTAATAGTTTAATTGTTCATTTGCTTATTAGATGCATTTCCATTACAGCAGTGTAGATTAGATTGGTTGTGTGATAGTTTGCTTCCATTTGTGCCTTCTTTCAAGTAGCAGGTTAGCAAGGAGAAAAATGATCACCATAAGGTTTTCAGCAGGTGTCTCGGCCTCACTTCCTCCCTCTGGGACCATGACTTGAGGAAGGGACCTTTCAGCAGCGCCAAAAACATAAATTTCTAGTTCTTGCATGAGCTTTGGAGTTTGTTGTCTTTGATTCAGTATTTGGTTCATGTTGCAAGGCAGATTTCATTGTCATATTTTTTGATCTCAGTTCTACAATAAGATCTCATTGATTCCTTCATTCCCTTTAGAAACTTTCTTCATGCATAATATAGGCAATTGATTCATGCTTTTCTGGTTTATGAAAATGTATATTGTTGCATAGTTCCTAGAAGACACACATGTTTTAAGAAAAATAGGTACTTCAGGAGGAGACTCAGACTTCATCACCAGCAGCCACTTTCCACTTCATTCACCTTCGCCATCTCTTGTTCCACCATCACCCTCACTAGTTTTTTTTATCATTTTTCATTGAAATTCCCCTAATTACATTGAGCGAATCTAGCCATCTATTATCTTGGATATTGACTCTTGAGTGCTCCTAGACCTTCTAAAACCCCATTTCACTCATCATACACCTTTCCCAAGCTTCCCAACATCTCCAACACATCACAATTAGCTCTCGGTTGTATCTTGTAGGTTTCCTGTAATTCCTACAGGATCATTCCATAGGTTTCTAGTACATCTTGTAGGTTTTCCTAAAACGGCCTGTTTTGAGGCTGAATTGATGGAAAACCTCTAGGAAGTCACACAAATCCTCCTAAGACCCTTCCACACCATCCAACCACTCCATAAACCTTCTAGCCATCCTCCATCACCTTCCATTCACCTATCACATCCACAAGAACAATTAATTTGCATACTTGATTTCACCTAAAAAACCCAAAAAAGTGAAAACAGATTTAGTTTAGCTTTTTTCTTACATCCTAGTATGGTTTGATGTTCTTCACTTCTGTATCTTAGACATTAGCATTTGTTTAGTGTTGATCTAGCAATTCTTCCTAGCATAGCTATTTAATTGGTTAATTAAGATATGGTGTGATTTAGCATTACATGTTTTTTTCTTCATTATTGCAGTAGAGTAGCTCTCTTAGAGTAGATTTTCTCTTCTTTTATCAAAGAATCAAGCTTCTTCTAACTCTATAGAATTCTGGCTTGGAAACCCTGGGGTCTCTTGCCGGACGAACAGTGACAAAAGACAGGACCTTCATTTTTACCTATGCATACAACACTGTCACCTCCAAGTTTGTACGAACCCCGGGTTGATAAGTAAAGCTGGTAGCCCAGGAGTTGCAACATTCTTGTTGCAATACTGGCACTCATCACTTTTTGGCATCGTTGCCGGGGAGGTGTCTGAGTAGAATGTGATTATTGCTTTCTTTTCTTCTATTTCTTGTCTTCAATATTCTTCTATTAGTTTATTTCTGCAAAAGTAATCTAGTTGCTTCCTTTCTTTCATTGTCCATTATCTGCTTTCCTTTCCATTCTGCAAGTAGGATTTCAATTCAGCAAGTAGCTTTTTCATCCTGCCAGTGATTTTCATTCAATCAACAATTTCATTTATGCAAGTAATTTCCAGTTTAAAAAAATTACAAAACCAACCCAAAAACATTTCCTTTCATGCCTCATAGGAATAGGGACAACCTAGGAAAATTTTTGCCAAATACCTCTACTGCATCCAACAGTCAACCTTCTCTCTTCTTCGGGCCGTGAACTGGAGGAACCTTTAGTTGAGTAACCTAACATATTTGAACAACCTACAGGGGAAGAAGAAGAAGAGGAACCCATTCCTACTGAACCAATTGCTGAAAACCGAAATGACAGATGGAATAGAGAGAGATTTGAGGGTGCCTTCCCCATCAGGAAAACCAACGGGGACACTAAGATGAAAAATGCAAGCCCCTCTTCCCTACCTTATTTCCATGGCCTAACCACAAAGGACCCCGACACTTTCCTCTTTTATTTTTTTGTTATATGTCGAACCTATGACTATACAGATGATGAGAAAAAGTTAAAACTATTTCCATCCATCCTCAAGGATGCAACATTGCGCTGGTTCATGGGCTTACCTGGAGATAGAATCACAACTTGGGCTCAGATGTAGCAAGCCTTTAACAAAAAAATATCGGGACTACTGTAGGTCAAATGATACTAAAGAAGAAATTTTCAAGATGACCATAGGCTAGGATGAATCCTTAGAAGACTACAAAGAAAGATTCCAACTCAGTTACAAAAGGGCCAGGTGCACACTTGACTCTGAGTCACTGAAGTTGGTCCTACTCAGGGGATTAAGAGAATATCTTCTAGATACCTTACGTTTGTTAGTAGGAGGAAATATCTACCAATTACCCTATGAGGATATCAAGACTGTCTTTAGAAACCATTCTAGGGTAGCCAGGAAAAAGGGTAGGGGTAGTCAACCTATGGCCAATACATCATCTTCCAACTCATCCATCAAGGGTGAAATTGGAAATATGCTGGAAGATTTCAAAAGTGAGATGCTGCAAACCCTTACCTTACAAATGGACACCATGAACATTAAAAGGAAGCAAGAGGAAGTAGAGAGAGCCTTGGCATTCTTTTGTCCTAGATGCGCAGGAGGCATCCTAGGAACAAGTGTCCATTGTATTGAAATTTGCTTGGTCTATGAAGAAAACCACTCCACCGATAAGTTCCCTTCTTTACGCGGACCCAAAGCTGTATATCAAGGCGCTGAAGGGGTCACTGAGTAGCTTTGCTACATTAACCAAAGGAGACCTCCTAGGCCTAGACCATACTAGCAGGGCATACAAGGGTCATCCATGCATATTACAACCCCAATGAAACCACAGGATATACATTATTGGGGACCCCCTACTCATCCTTCCTGGTCTACACCCCCTCCTTGGTCCTATTCATCTCAGTATCATTCCTAGCCAGCCAGTTAGTCATTTCAACCTTATGCTTCGCCACAACCTCAGTGGAATACACCACTCCAGGGGTGGAGGCCCTAATACAACAATGCTCCAACTCTATTGCCTCCACCACCTACCCAACCACAACTCCTACACTTTGCTCCACCCAAGCAACCCTAGAATCTTTCCAAGCCAAATTCGAACCTGAACAATAGGCAAGCTCAGTAAGTATATAGTGGAGAGACATCATATCCAGCTTATGCTGTGGAAATCTAGGAGATTAACTTGGGATCTAGGAGAGTTCTCCCGGATAACCAACCTCCCCTTCTACCTAGGGATGTTGAGGAAGAAAGAGAAGAATGCAACCTTAAAGTAAATCAACCCTTTCCTGAGAGATTAGCCCAACCACTCTAGCCTACCCCAGAAGAAACTGAACTTCTGGGAGAATTGAAAAACCTATGTGGAAAGATCCCCCTTCTCCAGAAAATAAAAGATGTTCCCATTTACAATGAGTTGATTAAGGAGAAATTCTTCAAGCATCCAGGGACGCAAAAAAGGAATGACCCTACCATTAATGTCATTGGGCAGCTGTCCGACTTAATGATGGGGCAGGTAATATGTCCAAAATATTTGGACCCTGGAAGCCCTGTAATAGATGTGCACGTCAATGGCACTATTGTCCCACTGGGGATTCCATTAATGTGATGACCAAGGACACCATTCTCAAGCTCAACCTCCAAGGGTCATTGAGGAAGACCAAAACAGTTCTACAACTTGCATACCGTTCCACAGTAACGTCCCTTGAGGGAATTGTGGAGGATGTGATGGTCTCCATTGACTCCTGGGAGTACCCTGTAGATTTTCTACTTCTCCAGCCTAAGGCTAAGCTTATTGGTTATCCTCTCATCTTTGGGAGGCCATGCTTGGCCATAGCTGATGCTTACATTAGCTGCAGGGCTAGGAATATGACCATCAAGAATGGTCATATGTCCAAGTAGTTAGTCCTATACCCTCCTGCTCTACCATCTCTAAGCAATGATTTACCTTTATGGTTGGAGGAGGAGGAAGAAGATGAGGTTTATTCCACCCAACTTTATGCTTTGGAAGGAACCATGGGAGGAGGATAGCAAGATGAGGATCACTTGATTGAACACCTGCTCCAAAGTCCATCTCCTGGTTCATTACCATTAGAAGAAGAAGTAAGGGAGACCTAGAACAATCACTGAATTAACTTATTCTTGGCCGATCCCAACCCACTCTGTGTCAAAACCATAGAATTCAACCTAGAGAAAACCTTGAAAATTAATCCATCTCTTTCTGCTCTCAAAGAGGAGAAGCTATGCAACATGTTAAAGGAAAACCTAGAAGCCTTCGCTTGGAGTTACAAGGAAATTAAGGGAGTACACCCGTCAGTGTGTACTCACCACATATACATCAAAGAAGGTTGCAAGCCCATCTGTCAACCACAAAGGAGGATGAATCCAGCTCTTAAAGATATAGTCAAAGAAGAACTGCAAAAACTGTTAGATGTAGGATTCATTTACACTATCTCTGATAGTGAGTGGGTCTCCCCTTTAGTGTTAGTTCCCCAGAAAATTGGTAAGTGGAGGATTTGTGTCGATTACAGGGAATTGAACAAAGCCACAAAGAAGGATCATTTTCCTCTACCCTTCATTGACCAAGTGCTAGATGGCATGGCAGGGAAAAAGGTTTTTTCTTTCCTAGATGGATTCAGTGGGTACAACCAAATCCAAATCTGCCCAGAAGACCAGGATAAGACCACATTCACCTGTCCTTGGGGTACTTTTTCCTATAGGGTTCTTCCTTTTGGCCTATGCAATGCTCCTGCCACTTTCTAGAGAGCAGTCCTGAGTATTTTCATTGAATTAGTCCATTATGTGGTGGAAATTTATATGGATGATTTTACACCTTATCACTGTGATTTTGAAGAAGCCCTGACTAACCTAGGCAAAGCACTGCACAAATGCATTGAAATGAACTTGTATCTCAGTCCTAAAAAATGTGAATTCTTATTGACTGAAGGGATTGTGCTAGGTCATTCAATATCTCAGCAAGGACTGTAGGTGGACCCGAACAAAATAGCCATCATCCAAAGGGTCCCACCTCCTCAAAAGCAGAGAGATGTCAGAAGTTTCTTATGGATAGTTGGATACTTCCGAAGGTTCATAAAGGACTTTAGCAAATCGGCCTCTCCTTTATTTGGATTGTTGACCAAAGATTCTGAGTTCATATGGTCAAAAAGTTGTCAAGAGGCTTTAGACGTTCTAAAGGGTAAGTTAACCACTGCGCCAATTCTCTGAGGACCAAACTGGGTCCTTCCCTTTCATAGTAATGTTGATGCCTCACACAAAGACATAGAAGCAGCCCTAGGTCAAGTAGAGGAAAAACTATCTTATGACATATATTTCATCAGTAAGAACTTGTCAAAGGTTGAGCTAAATTATACAGTGACCAAAAAGGAACTCCTTGTTGTTGTCTATTCATTAAAAAAATTCAAGAATTACATTACAGACTATCAAACATTTTTGCTTACTGACCATGCTGTAATCAAATAATTAATGAACAAACTAGATGTGAATGCTCGAATTATAAGATGGTTGCTTTTATTACAACAGTTTGATCTAACCATTGTTGATAAGCCTGGTAAGGAAAATTTTGTTGTAGACTTTTTATCTAGGGTAAATGTGCCTGTAGGTGAAGAAGGAATGGTGGATGACCAGTTACTAGACAAGCATCTGTTTGCTATTTCATTTCTCTCCACATGGTTTGTTGATATAGAAAACTATTTGGTATCATCACAGTTCCCACCAAACTTTCCCTCTAAAGAAAAGAGAAAGATAGTCAAGAAAAGCGCCCCGTTCACCTAGATTGGGGGCAATCTTTTCAAACTTGGCCCAGATCAAATCTTGAGAAGGTGTGTAAGGGAAGAGGAAGTTTCTGACATCCTTCTGACCTGTCATGATGGGCCTTGTGGAGGTCACTTTGCAGCAAAGAGGATATCATTCAAAGTGTTACAAGCAGGTTATTATTGGCCCAATCTTCATCAGGATGTGAAAAAGTACACTAGTCAGTGTGATCAGTGCCAAAGGATGGGAAGGCCTACTTCAAGAGATGAAATTCCCCTATAGCCTCAAGTGACTTTTGAGCCATTTGACAAGTGCGGCATGGACTTCATTTGGCCTATCAACCCTCCTTCAAAGAAAAAAAAAATACATTATTGTGTGCATTGATTATTTGACTAAGTGGATTGCAACCAAGGCAATTAAGGCAACAACAAAAGAAAAGATGGTTGAGTTCCTAAGGGAGAATGTATTCTACAAATTTGGGTACCCTAGAGAGATAGTCACAAACCAAGGCAGCCAGTTTACCTCCAACATGATTGAAGACCTACTCAGCCATCACAAAATTAAGCATAGGACCTCCACTCCCTATCACCCACGAGAAAATGGGCAAGTGGAGGTGACCAATAGGGCATTGGAGGACATCTTAACCAAGGTAGTGAGTAGCAGTAGGAAGGATTGGGTAGAAATACTAGTTGAGGCCACCTGGGCCTATAATACCACATGGAAGACCACCACTGGATTTACACCCTGTCTACACTCTTTCCTAAGCATGAATATGATGAAACTATAAGAATATGAAAATTTTGGTTTTATAAGTTGAAGGTGGCCAGTTAACTTGGCCACCCTCAGCCCAAAAACAAAAAGTTAAGTTCTAGTCAGCAGGAAACATGGCAAGGTCACATCAAAGGAAATAAGTCGGAAAGGTGGTCGAGTTAAGTTGTACAGGAGTGGGTAATGATTACAAGAAAGGGCTACATGATAAATAATAGTGGGCCAATGGTCTGAAAGGACAAATTACGTACCCAGCCAGCCAGCACACTGCTCCAAGGAATCGATCATAAATAGAAAAATCCCTAACTTTCATGCATACATTGTTCATTTCGAGATTTAGAGAATTGGGACCACCTGGAGGATCCATCTAAGAAGAAATCTAGTCTCGGCCATGCTACAATGAGCACCTACAAGAAACACCAAAAAACTATAGGAAACAATGGTATTTGTCAAAAACTCTACGAGAGGGTGCCTAGGGCCTAGCTATTCAAGAATTCTCCTCAAACCGGGAATTACAATGAAAGGTAGGTGGCCCATATCTTCTGTGTTTTGACTTGATAACTAGAAAATAAAAAAGGAAAATAAATTTTCATTCTTTTCTAGTAATTATAGTGTGCATAGATATAGACAGAATTGTGTGGATAAGTTATGTGGGGATAAAGGAAGAATTATAGTCATCATGCTCCTAAACTCTAAACCCTTAGTCACCTGGGAAAGCTCTTAAGCTAAAGCCACCAAACTACATATAGTCATATTGATAGAGAGAGAAAATGACAATAGGTTTCAACAGAAGGGAGCCAAAAAGAACATCTAGAATACATCTCCATCCCCCCTGTGGTAGAGATACTCAGAAGGCATCAATGGTTGGGATTATTCGAGCTACTTAGAGGATATGAAGATGATGTAGCTTGGGAATTTGCAATGTCACTCACACCTCAAACTAGAGTCAGTTCCACTTCTATGGTTAGCGGATTGTTAGTAACAATCACCCCTGAAAGCATTAGCAGAATCACTACACTTCCTCTAGGTTTACAATGGAGAAAACAGGATAAAGATAGCAACACTTATGCCAAGAATAATTTTTTCTTGGAAGATGAGACAATTGAGGACAAAATTGGATTAGAAGGGAGAATTCCCTATCCTTGGGATGAAGTATGGTATCATATTCTCAAGTATATTTCTTGTGAGAGAAGGTTCAATATAGTCTATGGTTACCAATTTAGACTCCTCCATGAGTTGAGATTTGGAGAAGAGTTATCCCCAAATAGAAGACTTAGTGTGCCCTACTTATTTTTGCAATCAATAATAGACATGAGCATCAAGGTAAAAGAAGGAAAGCATCAGTAGTTAGCACATCATGGACTAATCAAGCTCATACTAGAAGATGCCCTAAGCCAATTAAGAGTCCCTATACTATGGTCCACATTTACAAACATGGATAGGGAAGATGTAATTGAAGCAATTGAGTATGAAAGAGACCCAACCTATAGTGGTGAGGAGGAGGAAGAAGAACCTGAAGAAGAAGAGGAAGAAGAACTAGAAGAAGAAGAGGAAGAAGAAGAGGAACATGAAGAAGAAGAGGAAGAGATAGAGGAAGAAGAGAAGGTAGAGACAAATAAAATAGGGGGAGAAAAGAACAGTGGAGAAGAAGCACATAAGGATGAGACAAGCCCTGAAACACATACCAAGGAAGGGAAGGAATCCACAATTGTGTCTCCTCAACCCATAGAGAAGGAGGCATCTGTTGCCTTGACTGCCCTAAGCACACCAATAAAGTCAACATGAAAGAGGCAGAGGTAGACTCCCCTATATTTCAAAACAAGGAGTAGAACTAGGATAAAATATGGGAGACCACAAACACCTACTAAGACTCCTATCATCACTAAAGGCTCACCAAAAGGACAAGAAAATCTAGTCTCCCCAGAAATGAAAGGTGGATAGGGCACATCAAAACATGCTTCCCCAAAGTCGCCAATCACCTATATTAGGAGGCTTGTCACCAAGTCAACCTCAGAAAGAAAATCAAATACCTTTGACCCCCTTCCAAAAACGGAAAATCCTCCTACAGGAAACACAGACAGTCCTTTAGGAAACTCTATCAGCACCAAAAGAAACACAAAAAAATTAGTAGAAAGGACAGTAGGGACAAAGGAAAGGAAATGAAGCAACAACACAAGTACAGGGGGAGACAGATGCTCCAAAGACATTAAAGGGAGAATTTCAAGAGATGCAAGAACCTAGCCCATGGCCAAATTTGAGCTCCCATTATAGATTCATTGAGGAAGGAAAAGTAATACCACAAAAATTTTCCTTCCCTCTATTCTTTGAGTTTGAGAAGGAGAGAGTAAGGAAAAATCGTTGGATGAAAATTTCTAAATCAAAGAATCTAGAGGATGTGGGCCATATGGAAGAGAATATTCTAGAGATGGGTGGAGAGTTTACTGAGATAAGGGACAGGGAAAGAGTTATGAAATCTTAACTAGAGGCTGAGAACACATGGATGAGGAGGAAGGTACAGGAAAGCGAGAGCCAATTGGCCACTATGGCAAGCCTCTCTATGGAGGTAATCTAGTGCAAGATGCCATCAAAGTCATATGCCTTGTACCTAAAAGATAAATGGTCGCAATCTCAGATAAAGACTCTAGAACAATGAGGCACTATGCCTTTCTAAGACTATAGACAGTTCATTGAGTTCTGTGACAAAAGCACCAAGATACCTAGCTACACAAGAGAAAGAAGTCACTCATTTTGAGGACACTTTGAGATTGCTAGGGGATGAAAGCCAAAAAGCATGCCAAAGGAGATGGGGAACCTTACCCTACAAACTAAATATCAGGGAGTATCATTCCACTGAAAGAATGAGGGATACTTTAGAGAGGACCCCACTGTATAAGAAGGCATTGCAGAGGCTCAAAATCAATTGGATTGACTTGACACTCAATCCACCATTTCTATTGGGTATGTTAGAAGGAAGAAAGGAAGAAGAAGAAAGAAATTAGTGGCAGGAAATAGAGAAGCATACAGGATTTTATGCACAAGATGAGAATACATCAACAGAATCTTGGAATGTTAGAGAAGCCACAAGAGCAATGAAAGACATGGACAAAGATTAAGTTTCTCAGAGGATGACCAACACTTTTAGTAGGGGGGATGATGAGGCTCATCAATAGGTAAATTATATGCACCTTAATGCCACTCTCCAACTTATTAAAATAAACTTTTCTCACATTTATTTACATGTTTTGTTATATTTTTCTTAGTGAGAAGGGTAGCCTCCCTAAATTTAAGGAATTTGTTGGTAGCTTCAGTTGTATAAATAAGAATTCCTAGATCCTCATTAGGATTCAACTTTTTTTGTTGTATCCAAGAGGAATTTTCGAGCTAAGACGTTGTGACTGATAACTCTTATGTCTTTTTGATATTTTAATGAAAATGAAAAGCATTCCCTTGATCTAGAACTAAGTTGACTTGGAGGGCTGAAGCTCTTGGGTTAGGGCCCAACCCTAATAGCAGAGGTTCCTCTTTCTGTACATGTATGATTAAATTACATTCATAGTTAGTTGTTGAAGTGATATTGGTTTTGTTTAATCTGCAAGTATTTGGATGATTACTTAGTTTTCTTCCATTTGTAGATAGATATATCAATGGTACAGTGGTGATAATAAACACTTCAGAAAATCTTGTGATAGTGGCCTTTGCCTCATATCCCTTATGGGATCATGGGTTGAGCATTCCTTTCACACAACCAAAAAATATATTTATCATGTGATCACTACATAACTTAGGATTTCTTGTTGAATAGATCATTGTCTCTAAATTCCTTAGAAGTATCTACAATTTTCATTTTGATATCTTGAGTTTCTATGGTTTAGAAGCACTTCCATTCATAAACTTAACCATTAGCTATTAATAACTCTTTTTTTCCTACACTCAACTCATCTTTTCCATGTATAAATGAAGTTGTGCATAAATGAAGAAAATAGTGTATGTTTTTGCAGGAGCTTCTAATCTGCAGGGATACCTCATCTCATTTGCCTCATCCAAGTCTTCTCCACCTACGCTACCAAAATTCCACCAAATACTAATCCAAATTCTTGTTTTGTAAGCAAATTCGACATTTTCCTTGGGCAAGTCCAACATCTTGAAGCCTTGGACTGAGCCTTGGGTAGTGTGCACTTCCTCTATTACTTATTTCCCCATCAAACACCTTTGCCACACTTCATTCTACATTTCCTACCTCCTTATAAGCTTTCAGCCTATATCCTGTGGTAAAACATGCATCTTGTAGTAGAACTAGGACATCTTGTAGTACTACAGGAAACCCTGTAACAGTCTGTTTTAAGCCTGAATTGAGAAGAAATGGTCATCTGAGCTTAGGTTAGGCCTCCACTTAGCTTCCATACCCTTGACACTATTCCAGACTTGTCCCCCCATACATGTCTTCCCTTCCAAAGAACAAATTGGTTAAATTAGCATTTGCATTCATAAAACTGAAAATCAAAAAGTCTTTTTTCCTGCAATTTCTAAGTTAGTACATGCATGCAGTAGTCACAGTAGTTCTTAGATAAAATCCCATGCTTAGTTAGTATAGATAACTAAATTTTATATATAAGGTTAAGTTAGGTCTCTTTTGCAATAAAATTGTGTAGATGCTTAGCTAGATGATTTCATGTCACTTTATAACACTTTCCAATTTAGCACTTTCATTTCCTAGAGTAGGCAGCTTTCCCTTTTTGGATTAAGAATAATTTTCCCTTTGTGATTTGGTAATTGGACTCCTTCTAGTCAATAGAAGACTAGTTTGAAAAACCTTAGTGGTATGTCACCCTAGTTGAAAAGTGACAAGAGTATACCCTTGCATCTACTGTGTATACAACATTGTCACCTCCAAGTTTCTACGAACTCTGGGTTGATGAAGTAAATTTGGTAGCCCCAGGACTTGCAATATTCTTACTGCAATACTGGTGCTCATGAGTGCCAAAGGTTTGTTTCTAACTCAACTTCATAGATGATGTGTTGATGTCAACAGGAAGTGACCTGTCGCATGAGGGCCTTGATGTATCCCCCATCAACAACATGAAACAAGTATCATGATTGAGACAAAATGATCAAAATGATACTAACATAGAACTGGATCCAGAAAGGTGAACATGAAATAAAGGCTTAAGAGTATTTTGGCAGAGATCAACTAAATGAATTCTCCTTAACACACCAGCGATACTAAATGGAGTTGTCAGCATTGACCCAAAACCAAAATGGAGGCTTTGAAAATGGTATTATAACCAAAAGACAAGAAGATTACCCAACCCAAGAACCATAGAGATGAAGTGGAATAGTGTCGTGTTTAAGAGCGACTCACTGCCATTAGAAAAATGGAATACCTTGTTTTCCAAATTTACCCTACCATACTAGTTAGTACCTCTTTCTTTTTTAACAAGCTTGAGGAGGATAACATATGCTTGATATGTAAGTTCATCCCTCAAATGAATCACTCCAAGTATATTTAATGAACCCTAAGAAGGAATGGTTTGACCTTTTCATGTTCGATAAGTCCATCATTGTTTGATGTTGTTACAAGTCCAAAGAAGGTAAAACTCGACATCTTTTTCATGTTTAGAGAGTTTGAAAAATAGGAAAAAAAGAAAACTCCAAATGTCCCTTTTCATAGGTAGTCCCTTAGGTTCAAAAAGGTAGAAAATAATACCCAAGAGAACCTCTTAGCCATGTTCAACTAAGGTATTCCTTTTTCATAGATAGTCTATCTCTGTGTGGAAAAAGGTTAAAATTATACTGACTAGATGTCTTTTCATTTACTTTTACGAGTTCGAAAAGACAAGTGCTCAACAATATTTTCATACTTTTGGATTCTAAAAAGGGTTGAAATAGGACTCTAGGGGGGTTCCTTTTTTGTAGGTTTAAAGAGCCCGAAAAGGACAAAAGTGTACTATGTGGTCAAATTAACATCTTCAAACATAATGAAAACTTGCTAAGAGTTGTCATCCTACTCAAAACACCATAATAAGGATTAAACATACCTGTTTCATAGTAAAAATGAAGCATATCTAGGTCAAAATACTAAAAATGAATAAAATAATGGGATAATGACCATAAATATTCAAAATGACTTGTCATTTTTACCATTTCACATTTTACCTTCAACAATGAGTATTTGGAGCCCTTTTCTTCTCGATTTTCCATTGTTGAATGTGGCCAATCCAAGGAACCATTTCAAGTATCGTTACTTCCAGGTAGGAACTAAAACTTTTCTCTATCTTTCTACAATCCATTTTTGTGTTTTCATGAAAACATTTTAAGGTTTTGAGGCCCCTAGGTTCATAAAAAATGCCCTGGGACCAATGCACACCCCTTGTGTCAAAAAATGTGTTGTACCTAGGTAGAGGAACACTATCTGGAGAGGTGTACTGCTATGGTAAACACTTCTGGCGTGCGTTGGGTGCATTTCTCTAAGTTTTCTTTCAGTTTTGCCTCAAATCATTAGCCCAAAATGGCATTCATTTGGAGAGAAAGAGAACGTGAGGAACAAGACTTGAATGTGTCAAATGACCCTACTACCATTTAGGTGCTAAAAAATTGTCAGTTATTGAAATTATTCTGGTTTCCTAGTATGAGGAAATAAATCGAGTTGTTGAAATACATTTTTCATTCAATTCAGGCACAAGCATTCAATTTTGGGGAGAATCTACTCGACATACAGGTAGAGTATATTTACTTTCTGATAAGATTATTAAGGCAAGGTGCCCCCATCTCTCTTCTAGGTGGAAGAAGTGGCAATGAGATAGTGAAAGACTATATCGTACCTATTCCAGACCTAGAGCCCTTCCTACTAGGGATGGAAAGATCATCATATAGGATGTAACCTAATTACCTATGAAAACGATGTTGTTCATTATTGCAAGATTGGTAGGTAGATCAACACTACATGTAGCAAGAAAATCATACATGTAGTATGGCATAGAGTTTTTAGAGCCAACAATATTAAACTGAAGTGAGGGTGTCTTGGTCAATTTCAAGGAACAACTTACTAAAGCAAAGGAGGGGAAGTTGAAGAACTTTGTATATGGCACAATCTTAGTCTATTTTTCTCTAGAGAGGGTACCATTGCTGCAACCTCAACAGATTTTACTTGAGCCCATCGATCTAAGGACCCCATGGATGAGGAGGTGGATAGAGCATATGAGCCGACATGTAGGTGCATCAGTGATAAAATTTTCACCTACCTTCTTTGGGTGGTTATGCAGAAAGTTCATCATTATTGATGATTATCCTTATTCGGGGATGGATTTTTTTTATCATCCCGAGCTCGAGTTTCCTGAGGGTAAGAAATGGGATGCTTCATGTAAGATACTTTATCCATTAAGTTTTTGAATTTTTTATGATATTTTTGTGTTTTTTGATGTTTCCATGCGGATATGGGACCTATTCAACCAATAGGTGCTACATATCTCCATCGCACGTAGAGACAACCATGGGAGGACACAGAGGTGTTATAGACATTTTTGTGCCTTGCAGCACCAAGCATGAAATGTCCATAAACCAGGGGCTCCTAAGTCCCTAAAAGTGTTGTTCCAACCCCTAAAGGAACAAGGTCAACAAATTACAGCTTCTCCCAGAAGTTCTCCACCAGAAACTACTCAGAATCAGTCAAATCAGGATCATTTCAGCTGCTCCACTGGCTAGTTGCGTTGCATAGCACCTAAATACACTAGCTGGGTGCATTGCAATGCACCTAAATGCACTATCAGGGTGTGTTGAGCGGGAAATGACAAATGGCAGTGCCATTCCGCGAGGTGGAAAGACAATGGAAGCTTCCAGAATCTTCTCCAATGACACTTGCCTCACTGAGTTCGACCAAGGACGAGTAAGAGGCTTTCAGTCTCCAAGTGGAAACAAGAACTAACAGAGAGAAGACACTAATCAAATCATAAGCTGACTCATCTTCCTTGCATACATCTGTATATGGATCCCTCATCCCAGAGATCCGGGGGCTGGAATTTTGTACATTGCAAAGAATTGTTGTTGGTTTTGAGATACATATCAGAGTATTGGGTGATTTATGCTTTTTTGGAGGTGAAGAGGGGCTTCTTTGCTGGGAGGTTGATGCTGGATCAGGAATCATTGGTTGTAACTCCTCCTAGATCTTCTTGTTATATCAATAAAACTATTTGAGTTTCTCCTACATGCTTGTGTATCATTGATGCTTGTAACATTTGTATGTTTAGCTTAAATATGATCCTAAGCTTTTTATGAATATAGATCCATGTCTTTGTGTAGTTTTTCTTCTTCTGTGATCTTACAGGAACTTGGTGAAGCTGGGCAAGTAAGGAAATAGGTAGCTGGAAGCTGTCAAAGAAGAGAGGGATTGGATCAAAGGATTAGCGCAAGACACAGGTCGGTTCTTTCTATCCCCCTCTATCTTTAATTCATAAAGGAAATACAAAAGTAGTTTTCTCTGTTTGTTTCTAAGGTAACTGTCACACCTTAGTGGGACACAGTCGTTCTAAATAGACACTTTTCTCGGTAACAAAATGGTGACTCCGCTGGGGACGATTGTCTAATTAGTTTGTTTGTGTATCTTTTGTTGTTTGTTTCATAAACTTATAAGTAACATTCAAACTGCATTTGCCATAACAAATGCAAAGTAGACATCTGCTACTTTAATCCATTCACTGGATTTGTTTATGGTTTGAACAGCTAATTCACAAATGATCTGATTGCCCTTTGTGATAGCTCTTAGACCCTCCTTAGATCTACCCTCTGATTGTGCATTACTGATTACTTTTACTCAGCCAAAAACCAAAGACTAAACTGTAAACCGTGAACCAGAACCCAGATAGAATTCTCGTTTTTGCCCCAGCGCAGGTACTGTGAAGAGTTCCTGCATTTCAGCACAGTTCCCGAGAGGGCAACCTGCGCTGCAATCCAGTTTCTCTGTGTTACAGGTGTGCTGATCAGACTAGCCTTGCGCAGCTGAGGTTCTTGTGCTTCATTCTTTCCAGTTTTGTCTCTGATTTTTGCAGCCTGTGATCAGTATATGTGTCTGTTTAAAAACCCCTTTTCCTTGCTGTAATTCCACCTCCTTTGTACAAAAGAACTGTAGATGTTTTTGTGTGTTTTTTGAGTCATTTACAGTTTTCCATTGCAAAAGTAGAATAGTCGTACTGTCGTCCTTTGATTTAGATCTGTCGCAAGTGTCGATTTCGATCATAGGAGAAAGTTTGATTGCTGTTGATGGTTGACTATACTTTTACTTTTGCCTTTGGTATGAATTTGTGACTTTCTAGTGTCAAAAACGAGTATTTATTTCAAAATCTTAAGGTGTCGTAATCGTCTTTATCTTTTGATTTTGAAAAGAAGCTTGTTTGTGTTTGTCGCTTGAAAGCAAATTCAGATTTGTACATCAACTTTCTTTTTAGCATCAATATTAAGAAAGTCGAAAACAAATACATGGACATGTGCATTTGCATATTGACAGTCTGTTTGGCTTGATTTAGGAAAGTGCATTTACAGTGTGCTCTTTGCTCTTTGTGAAAAGATTGTGTCTTTCTTTTCCCCTTGTAGCTAGGATTTTCATTGCTGAAAAGAGATAAAAGTTTGCTTATCATCTTTAGATTGCATTTTAGGAATTACATCTACATCTCGTGGTGAACCCAAAAGGCAAACTTCATAAGAAAGATCAACTTAAAATAAATTCAATGAATCTAACAACACTTTGGAACTTAACACACAACATTTAGAGGTCTAGGCTAGAGACGTATTCTGGTGTCGTAAAGCCTGGCAACTGTTGTCCTCACTGATGGTTGGGTGATTCCTCCACTTTGAGACGATAAGTGCCAGTACAGACTTGTGCTCCCACGTACCGTCGAGTATATATTGGGAGACCCCTATCGGCTTAAAACCTTTATCCATAGGAAGCCGTGTCTGCCGCCCTATCGATCGCAATGCACTGAACACAGCATTCGGGAAGATTGACTGCCGTACTGTAAAACGTATTCTGCAGTTTTGCGATTGGTTTGGTACTCCCTCTACCTAGATCTCCAGAGCAGTCCGTTTCGTTCCTTTTCAGACTCCTTAACGGAAAAGGTCCATCTGAGCACTTGTCACTTAAGGCTCATTAAAAATCGAAGGAGACTAGAGTCATCTTTTGTTTTTTCTCGACTCTTAAAAACTGAAAAAACAAGTTGTGTCAAAGCGTCTTAAAATTTATTTTAAACAGAATATTCATTACCCCTTTCCTACGTTGATCTTGGGTTGAGAAAATGGAGTCTACCAACCAAGGAATTCCCCTTGGTGGAAATCCTAGTCCCTTCTTCTCTTGGGGAGATGTTGGTGCACCCCATATGGCCACATTGTCGCTTCCAGGACTGACAATTGGTTTTCCTGTATGGCTCTTCTCAACCTCTGTCGTTCAGAACACCACTATTCATGAACAATCGAATCAGCAATTAGACGAGTCCAGAGTTGCCCACCAACCTTCTACTTCCTCTAATTCTTCCTCTCCTCCTTCCTCTTCACTTGATGGGGCTGGTAAAGCCAAAAGTCAAGTTCCTAAGGAGAAGAAGGAAAAGAAGAAGAAAGAGAAGAAGAAGAAGGAGCCAAAGGCGAATGGGGAAAAACGAATGTCTTCTAACGAAAATCCACACACTGCACCGACCAGGCCTAAATCGCCATGTGTCATTTGCAAAGGAGACCACTTTCACAGAGATTGTCCTTGCATCCCTCGGATTTTAAGGGACTGGTCTCCTAGATTGCACAACCCGGTGTCGTCAACCTCTGATGATCATGTTGAAAGCACACCGTCAACTAGTGAAAGTGAAGTCCCAGGACAAAAAGGAAAATATAGATTTCCTTGTAGGCTGTGCGAAGGCAATCATGCCGTACACCGTTGTCCCTTCTTAGACGAAGCCAAAAGAGTTTTGGATGATCGTCCGGTTTCACCGTTACGACTTCCTCCTGGATATAAAAAACTCTTGCCGAGTCCGTCACTAGTTGAAAATCCGGCTGGCCCGCTCAAGTGGTCAGCTGAAGCGCCTATCATTGAAGATAAACCATCTGGATCCATACCAGACGAAAGTCAAAAGGTCGAGGCGGCAGTTGACCCGGTCTTGCCTTCAGAGGTTTCATCTTCAGATGATACACTCACTGAGGAGAACAAGGATGACACCGTCCAAATTCTCTTCATAAACACAGACTCCAATGAACATGGGGGCAATATACCCGTTCCTTTACCGCAGGAAGGAAGTTCGTCAGAGTCGTACTCGGTCATCTATTCGGTCCCACCTCCAAGCAGCCTAGTTGTCTCCTTCGACTGGAATCAACTAGGCAGACCCCGTTTACCAGCAAGCATACCATTCCGAATTATCGTTCAAATATATAGAATGGTTATGGCTGGTACCATCATAGATGAGGGGGCTTCTGTGAGTATCCTTTCCTCGACTGCTTGGAAAGCGCTTGGTTCGCCATCGCTTTCGCCTGAGATGAGAAACCTGACAGGCTTTGATAAAGGAACCAGTCGACCTTTAGGGATCCTTCCCGGTGTGCCCATAACATTGAGAGGGAAAACCGTTCGCCTGAACGTAATGGTAGTTCAAGGACCCCTAGATTACAATCTACTCATTGGACGAGACTATATTTATTGCATGGGAGCGATTGTCTCCTCACTCTTTAGAGTAATGTGTTTTCCGCACGAAGGAAGAGTGGTCAAGCTCGTGGACCAGCTTTCATTTCCCGGATCATGCATAGCAAACAGTCATATACCATCCCTGAATGGTCTTTTCACGCAAGAAATGTCTCAATCTCCAGTCCGTCCTCCCGATGAGCGCGAGTAATTCAGAGGGACATGACTGAAACCCAGGGGGCATGCATCTTGGTCTGCTTCGGCAGGAAAACTTCGGGTATAGGGTAGGTTTCCGCGGGAGAATATGACTAGTCTGTACCCCATCCGTGATTGGAAGAGGGGTTATTCTAGAACAAGATTCTCTTGTCAAAGTTATGTGAGTTGGCGGGCATCGTCGCTCACCTTTGTTTATTTCGAGAAACATCGCCGGAGAAGTGTTTTGTTTGCACTGCGAATAGAACAATCTTTGGGTAACCTGTAAGAGGTTTACCCTTCCTGATAAAATGAATGTTTTGTCAGCTCGAATAGAGGGTGACCTTGAAACTCTGTTTTATACCTGGGGGCATGCAAACCTTTTGGAGTGCAAGCAAAGAGCGATTATTTATCTGTTTTTGGGATTGGTCGTTTCCTAACTTGCATAAAGAAAGGATGTGAGGCAAAACTCGAAAAGTTGCCTTTTTTTATATGAGACATTCTTATCATATGACTGGATTAATCGAGTAGTGTTTACCGCGAGGTTCAAGCTCGTTAAAAAATAAACCCGGACCGAGCAAATGTTTCCACCCGCGTTTAAGCTCGTTAAAAAATGAACTATTCCCTCGGTAAATAACCATCGTGAATGTAGTACTTCAGCCATTAAAGCCTTGGTCGTGTTTGCACCGTCACCTCCACTTTTCCATTGGCCGATCATTCACCTCCATTTGATTGTTTACCCATTTTGAGGAACAGCTACGAAGAGTGATTTCACTAGCCATCCTTGTGACACTGCCGTGATTGGAAAATTCCAAACCTTACCTGGAATCAACTGCTACCCATTTTATCACTCGTTCCTCAAAAGACGAGTCTTCTTTAAGCTCTTTTCAATTGACTCGTAAAATATGAAAAGATTGCCGAGTCCTTGGCCTTCCAGCTCCTTAAAGGGACAGGAAGTGCTATCCCTCCTCTAGATTTTAATCTTTTTGGACCTGAGGGATTATTGCACAAAAAGATCGAGCGCTTGTTTTGTTCGGCTCGTTAAAACTATCGAAAATTCATCCCTTTTGTATTGTTTTATACTTTCTCGGACTTAAGGGATCAGATGACGAAAAAGGAATTTTGGAGTTACCTTTACATACTTTTTCAGACTCTCTAAAAATGAAAAGGACCGAGTTATCTTTGTCGTTAAACTCGTTAAAAAGATTAATAGCGACAAACTTGTCTTTAGACGAGAACGAGTTTCACTATCGCTAGGCTCGTTAAAACATAGCGATGGGTTTGCCCGAAGGGAAAATTATAGAACAAGCATATGTTAACCTCCTCAAGCTTGACAAAAATAAAGAGGTACTGGTCAGCAATGACTGGGGAAAAATTGGGAAGAAAACTCAAAGAATCTTTATTGGTAGCAAGTCGCTCTTGAACATGACACTTCCACTCCGTGTCCGAGTCGGGTTGGGTTGTTTCATTCACCGGTCACATCACCATGGTCACGCCATACCATCCACATTTGGGGTTAATGCTACCAATCCATCACATAAGTGTCGCCGACATGTTCAAGAGAAGTCATCCAGAGAAGTCACCTGTGTCCCATCCACTACCATACATTATACTCCATTCTTTCATGACCGCCATCCTGAACCATATATCATCAGGTTGTTTTCACCTCCATCAAAATCATTTGCTCCGTTCCGTGTCATTGATGTGGGATTCATTAAGGCCCTCCTTTGACGGATCACTTCTTGTCGACATCAGCTCATTATCCAAGAAGGTGGTCTAGGAACACCCCATTCAGTACTTTGAAGCTTGCATGCCTCAATGGCAAGTTTCTCGCTTCCGGCGACAGGTTTACATCAATGGCCTTCGACCGAAAGATTTTGTGTGGTGTTCGACGCCAAGTCCTTTATTCACACCACATGAATTGTAATGTAGTACCTTGAGGGTCATTATCATTATCGGTGATTCCTCTCGCGCTTGTTAATAGTTTACATCATTGACTGGTAATCAAGCGATGTCTTTCCATGTTCGACTTCAAAACATTTCTCACATGGATCGACTTGTACTTCGAGTGAAGAACGGACAAGATTGAAGACCTCGGATCTAGTTTCATCCATCCGGGCTGCGATATATATTTAGGAAAATAAATACATTAAAATGTACAGCATTGCAGCACAGATAATCATCCTACCAAAAGGATGGTGGCTCTATCAGAATCATCAGTCTACACTCAGACGATTGTCTGTCCTATGTACATGAAAATGAATTTATAAAGCTGAGCATGGGAATGCCCGCCTCAGCTAGATCATGAAAAACAATATGAAGATAATGTATTGTATTGTATCTTATTACAGGTCTCCTCCCAACATTGAAAGAACTTCAGATCCTCATAATAAAGCATTTCACCTGATTAACGGCCTCATACTTTAGGGGGCAACTGTTATAGACATTTTTGTGCCTTGCAGCACCAAGCATGAAATGTCCATAAACCAAGGGCTCCTAAGTCCCTAAAAGTGTTGTTCCAACCCCTAAAGGAACAAGGTCAACAAATTACAGCTTCTCTCAGAAGTTCTCCACCAGAAACTGCTCAGAATCAGTCAAATCAAGATCATTTCAGCTGCTCCACTGGCTAGCTGCGTTGCATAGCACCTAAATACACTAGCTAGGTGCATCGCAATGCACCTAAATGCACTATCAAGGTGCTTTGAGCGGGAAATGACAAATGGCAGTGCCATTCCGCGAGGTGGAAAGACAATGGAAGCTTCCAGAATCTTCTCCAATGACACTTGCCTCACTGAGTTCGACCAAGGATGAGTAAGAGGCTTTCAGTCTCCAAGTGGAAGCACGAACTGACAGAGAGAAGACACTAATCAAATCATAAGCTGACTCATCTTCCTTGCATACATCTATATATGGATCCCTCATCCTAGAGATCCGGGGGCTGGAATTTTGTACATTGCAAAGAATTGCTGTTGGTTTTGAGATAGATATCAGAGTATTGGGTGATTTATGCTTTGTTGGAGGTGAAGAGGGGCTTCTTTTCTGGGAGGTTGATGCTGGATCAGGAATCATTGGTTGTAACTCCTCCTGGATCTTCTTGTTATATCAATAAAACTATTTGAGTTTCTCCTACATGCTTGTGTATCATTGATGCTTGTTACATTTGTATGTTTAGCTTAAATCTAATCCTAAGCTTTTTATGAATATAGATCCATGTCTTTGTGTAGTTTTTCTTCTTCTGTGATCTTACAGGAACTTGGTGAAGCTGGGCAAGTAAGGAAGCAGGTAGCTGGAAGCTGTCAAAGAAGAGAGGGATTGGATCAAAGGATTAGCGCAAGACATAGGTCGGTTCTTTCTATCCCCCTCTATCTTTAATTCATAAAGGAAATACAAATGTAGTTTTCTCTGTTTGTTTCTAAGGTAACTGTCACACCTTAGTGGGATAGAGTCGTTCTAAATAGAAACTTTTCCCGGTGACAAGAGGGACTAGTATAGGTTGTTGCAATAGGATGAGATGCACTATGGGATCCTGAGGTAGCTAAGATCCTATAAGAGTTGGGGCACCACATGGAAGGACTGACACCTGGGATTGATGAGACCATGGTTGATCAACTTCCATTGCGAATTTAGCAACACACAATGGGAGTGCCTAGTCATTTTGGTCGTAAGATAGCTCGTGCAATGTCTTTTTATCATGAGTTGCACTGATTTGTCTAATTAGATGTTTTACATGTAGCTTTTATATGAGCGATGTAGCCATATGTGTATCAGGGTGAAAATTTTGTAAAACCAATACTATATATATATATATATATATATATATATATATATATATATATATATATATAGATTCCTAGTTCCTATTCTTTTTTCAATATAATGTGAAGTGAATTGAAAGTTATATACATTCATTGCAAATGTCGATCTAAAACAAAATTAGCTAGGGCATCTACTAATGTGTTTAGATTTCTAGAAATATGTTCATATCGTATTAAATTGAAACGTCTTTCCAAAAGATTCACTCTCAAAACCATGTGAAGGATGGCAGGATTTCTCACTGAATAGATATTAGCGATTTGTAGTACTATGATTTGTGTGTCAGGCCTGATGACTATATGAAGGATACCATATGAAATAACATCATATAGTAGCTCAACCACTGCATTATACTCAGTGATTCTGTTAGTTGAGCGACCAATGGAAATCCCTTGCATACTCACCAGCTCGCCATTTGGAGCAAAGATAGCCCACGATGTGGAGGATAGTTTTCGAGTACTATGGCTAGCACCATCGGCATAACCAATATGAAATTCGAGAGAGGTTGACATATGAAATCCAAAAGTAAAAAAAATCAACAGAAACCATGTGAATCTCTGAAAAAACAATGCAAACACATTCAACACACCTATAGATAGTATGTACATAGTGTACTATGCATGGGATCAAGAATAGTATTTTTTGAGGTACAACGAATTTGTAGGTTGTGGTAATGGAACTCCATCGAGGTCTACTAAGTCATAAGCCCCTTTTGCAAGAAAACACTTAACAATTTATGGGCCTAACCACATATTCTGGAACTTTCCTCGGCCTAACTTGTCGGTCTCCTATTCATATAAGAGAACCAAATCTCTTTTGAGAAGACTCTAGGCTTGACACTTTTGTCATATTTCTCTTTGATGCATATTTTATGGGCTTCATTGGCTAATGCAGCATTAGGCTGGGTTTCACCCAGATGAGTTAGATGTAAAAGATGCTACTCCTCTTTAGAAGTAGTAGGAAAAAGTTCGATAGCTAGTTTCAGTGATGGAATTTTGCATTTGACAGGGAGGATCGATCCCAGAACATACACCAATGGGAAGGGTGTTAATCCAGTAGCATTCCTAACTAAGTTTCAGTATGCCCACAAGGTAGCAAAGACAATCAAGTACTAGTCCAATTTGTGGACCCCTATCATACGTTGAAGTACAATATTAAGAAATTTGTTAAGCACCTCAACTTGTGCGTTAGCCTGAGAATAATAGGGAGTGGAATTTTCATGTGAAAGTCCCAATTTGGTAGCTAATTTGGTCAACATATCATTCCAAAAGTGATTCTTGTGATCTGTTACTATTTCTTGAGGAACACCAAACCTAGCAATCATGTCCTTGACAAAAAAGTAAGCAGTTGTTTCGTTGGTGTTATTAAATGTAGGCATTGCTTTGGCCCACTTAGTGAAGTAGTCAACAGTGACAATAATATAGCCATGCCCCCCAACCGAATGAGGGTTACATGTCATAAAGTTGATACCCTATTTCGCAAAGGGACAAATGGCGACAACAAGATGCAACGGAGCAAGCGGAGCACAGAACTTTCAATCATAGATCTAACACGCATGACATTTCTTGACTACGAGGATACAGTCTCGGAAAATGATGGGCCTAAAGTAACTAGCATGTAAGATCTTTTTCATGGTAGCGTAACCAAATACATGTTCACTGCATGCCCCCGAGTGGCATTCATTCATGACTTTCTCAGCCTCCTCGAGAGTGAGGCACCTCGATAAAATTTTATCGATACCATGACCGTAAAGGGTGTCCCTGATAATCACATAATTTCGGGATTGGTACTAGATACATCGTTGCTCTGAGAGAGAGGTATTATGTCGAAATTTTGGGTCTGGAGATAGATTAGAAAATATCCATAACATGGGTCAGATGTTGAGATCAGAAATAATGACTCATCTGCGATGGAATCTTCAGATGTAGATTGAACATGAAGGGAAGGGAGATCGCACATTAGCTTGACAAAAACTAAGGATTTCTTCTACTTGGATTTGATGAATTCCAGGTTGAACTCTTGTAGAATAATGATCCACCTAGAGTATTTCCCCCCGAAAAATTGACGTGACAATATGTATTTCATAGGGCTTCAATCTGAAACGATCATATTTTTGCAAAGAAAGATGTAATGGCGAAATATTTGGATGGCTTTAATGACTTCCAAAGCTAACTTTGACACATGAGTATACTGGATCTCAGTATCAGTAAGATTTCAACTCATATAATAAATGGGATGTTCAGTCCCCTTATCATCTTCTTGGACCAACAACATAGCTATAGTACTTATGGTGGTAGCAAGGTACATGAAATAGTCACAATGATAGTCAGGTGGATATAAGAGAGATGCCTAAACTAGTACATCTTTCAAGACATCAAATGTTTTCTGTGCGGTGCCATCCCAATTGAAGGGAATCCTTTTTTTTTTCAGTAAGCAAGTAAATCATTTGGTCAGTTCAACATAGTTAGGGATGAACCTCCTCAAGAAGTTGGCTTTCCCTTGGAGTCTTTGTAACTGAACAAGGGAGGATGGCACAGGCAAGTCCATGATCACCTGGACTTTTAAATATCAATACAAATTCCTTTTTTCGAATTGACGAAACCAAGTAGCCGACTAGAGCCAACACAGAACACACATTTATGTGTGTTAAGTTGAATGTTATTATGTCTTCGGCAGAGAAAAATGACTTGTAAATGCATGGGGTGATCATCTTGATGCTTGGAGTGAGAAGGGAGATCCTCCAAATAGGGTTTCATGATATTATTAATATCATGGAAATCATAATCCATCACACGTTGAAATGTGGCCCCTACATTATTTAAACCGAAAAGGAGCTTTCTATAAGAAAAAGTACCCCAAGGACAAATAAATGCGATTTTAGGTTGGTCTGCTAGGAGAATGTTGATTTGATTATAGCCTGAGAATCCATCCATAAATGAATAAATCTCACAGCTAGTGTAGTCATCAACAGTCTAGTCAAAGAACGAGGTCAGGTAGTTGTCCTTCGGACAAGCTCGATTTACGTCTCGATAATGGACACATACTTGGATATTTCCATGTTTCTTCATGACAGGGAAAATGTTTGATACCCAATTAGATAAAGGAATGGGGTATACGAAACTAGCCTAAAGACACTTTTCAATTTCAGCGTTTATCCCAGTAGCCTTCTTGGGATGGACCAGACAGAAGCATTAGAGAACGGGTTTGGCATTAGGATATGTCTTGACTTTTTGCACTACTATGTTTGGGTCGATACCTACATTTATACATATGTACAGGAAAATACATCTCTAAAATCACGAAAAAGGGCTCGATAAATCTAGATTTCATATGAAGAACAAGACGCTCCAATGTGTAATTTTTTTACTATTCCTAGTTTAAGTGAAATATCAAGACGAATCGTTTCTTCGATATTCAAAAGGTTCTTTTCAGAGTCGATCTCATGAATAGGAAAGGTTCGTAAAGGGTTCGACAAAATCAGGTAGTTAAACACCACTGAGATTATCTTCAATAGTACCTAAGAAGGAGGAATGTTAATGCTGTTCGTCCCATGACTTGTCACCTAACATAATGATCTCCATGATACTTTCGTCAGTAAATAATGTACGTGAGAAAGGATCAGAGGTCATGCGATAATCCAGTGATCGATATGCCCAATTGATCGAAGAAAAATTATGGGTTGTACAAGCCGAGTAGATGACTTCATAATATTTCTCAATAGCATTAAGCGGCATTTGGGTGCCAAAAAATTTGATATCAGTTTCATCAAGTACAATCCATGGATCAGTCAGGATTGTAGAGGATAGTATCATGTTGATATACGGAACTAAAGGGGAGGAGATGGAAAGGAAAGGGGGAGGGATTGAAAAGGTTCCCATAAACGATGAATCCTTCAAAAAACCAACTCCAACATAGTGATAGGAATGTAGGTTTTCCCATACAAGAGGGAAACTTCCAGTAACATTGGAATCTAAAGTGAAAAAGGTGAGTTGATCTATGGCCACAATCTTGCCTTTATCAGGAAAGGAGATCATTCGAAAGTAAGTTGAAATGAAGGTTGCCATACCATAAACGCATCTATGTCCCAGTCGAAGATTATAATCCAAAGTTACATCAATAACTTCTACCTCAACGGAGACAACTTTGCCCCCTAATTCCACTTGGAGGGAATTTAAAATCCCACAAGGTCTGTATGTCCTTCCATCAAAGTCTTTTAATGTGGTGGTCACTTGACATAGTTGAGGGGAACCAATTGCCTTCGAGTAAGACAAGGACATGATCTAGGTCAAATCTCCCCCATCCACAATAGAACGTTGAATGTTCTTACAATGGATAATGACCTGAATCATAAAATTTAACTGACCTGAAAGTTGAGGGGTATAATTTTCATGAGAGAAAACCACTAGGTTGGAATCTAATGGATCCACACATCTGATAGCTAATAAAAAATCCTTCTTTTGAGTAGGTCAGTTCTGTAACACCTCAAGAGTCGACATCGCCGAAGGAGACTGAGCCAATTCTTTAACTACGTTGTAATTTTGAGCGGCTCTCGAACGAGGGTTGAAATAAGACTTATGGATAACACCCTTCGAAAGCTTGATAGTTAATTACGTGGGAACTGGAGGTGGAACAAGATCAGATGAAGGTGATGTCAAACCGGTAGGTTGATCAGTAGCCTGACCATTCGGTGGATTCACATTACCATAGTCCTTATTTTGAGTGGCCACCATGACATTAGATTTCATCTTTAAGGAAGAAAGCATCAACAATTTGGTAGAGGAAGAGGCATCCCAAGTACCCATATGAGTCTCTTGATGGGGAAACAAGTCACCAGCATAGCGAGAGAATTGGATGATTTAAGAAATTGATTCACATCATCGCGGTGCAGACAATCACGTGTAAAGTGATCCTTGTTACAAATAAAGCATGGGTATCAAGGATTTTGTTTCTCATCAGAATATGAATTCAGTCATTTATCCTACAATGAGGAATCTTTCTTCTTCTTACCTTTATCTTTCTTCTTCGTTCCAACTTACTATTGAGACTTTCCTTTATCAAATGAGAGGACATTTATCTCAGAAGAAGAAGCTGCAGGAGGATGTAATGGAGGGTTTTGTGCAAGAGAAATAAGAGAAATACCAAATGGTTTACTCACCCACTGTGAACTGGAAAAACCTATAATCCCATCGGCAGTGATGAGCACCAGTATTGCAGCAAGAATGTTGCAACTCCTGGGGCTACCAGCTTTACTTTATCAACCCGGGGTTTGTGAAAACTTGGAGGTGACAGTGTTGCATACACAAGTAAAAGTGATGGTTTTGCCTTTTGTCACTGTTTAGCTGGCAAGAGACCACTAGGGTTTTCAAGCTATACTTCTATGGATTCATAAGAAGCTTGATTGCTGACGAAAGAAAGAGAAATCTATTCTAGGAGAAATCTTGTCTACTAGCTTCTAAGAAACTATGATTTACAAAAATGCCAAGCTAACATGTATGAAATGATATTTTCCTAAGCATGGAAGTTCAAAACATCAAACATCACTACTGTGCATGTAAAGGACTAAAATAAATATGTTTTCTATTTTATTCTTTTTATGGAAAAACAAGTGTGAAAGCTAATCTCTTTTGGTGGTGTGGAAGGTAAATTATGGATGTTAGTGGATGGTTGGAAGGTTTGGGAGACCCTTGGGTGACCTTGTGTGGCTTCCTATAGGTTTTCCCTCACTTCGGCCTCAAACCATGCCCTCCAGGAAAACCTACAAGATGTCCTAAAAACCTACAAGATTCCTTGTATTTCTACAGGAAATAGCCGAGAGAAAAACGATGGGTGATGAAGGTGATGGAAGGCCTAGGGAAGGTAGTTGGTGGGTGGAATGGAGTGAGAAAATGCCTAGGATCACTCAGAACTCAAAACCAAGGTTGGGAGATGGTTGAATTTGCTTAACATGCTCAAAGGACTTTCCATGTAAAATGATGAAATTGGTGAAGGTCTTAGTGAAAAAGAGGAATGATTATGGATGGATTAAGTTGGAAGGTGTTTGCTTGCTATTAGATCTTTCTCTACTTCTGAAACACCTGATCTGCATCAAACATTGATATTGGTCAAAAAATCATGTAAACAAGAAGAATTTCACTGAGCTAGAAAAACAAAGTATAATGAGCTAGTTGTCTACTTCATGCATGAGGGAAATTGCAGAATAAAATGGAATCATTGATGAGATCTACTGTAAGATTGAAAATGGAGGAAATGGTAATTAAATACTACACTTGCAAGCTAATCAAATGTTGGTTCAAGTACAATAAATTCTAAATTCTATGGGAAAGTAGAGATATGTCTTTTTGGGGCAGCATAGGGGTCCATTCCTCAAATCATGATCCCTGAAGGAAGAAGTGAGTCCAAGAAACCTATTGATAGCTTTTTGATGCTCCTTTTATCCCTTCTAACCTACTACTAAAGTAAATCACAAATGGAAGCAAACTAATAACCAAACTAATCAAATCTACACTACTTGCAATGAAATACTTCTAAGGACAATTTAACCATGAATCTATGAAACTAATCTAAGCATACAGATACAAGAAGAGGAGCCTTTGTTGCTAGGGTTGGTCCCCAACCCAAGATCTTCAGATCTCTGAGTTAACTTAGTACTGAATCATGAAAAATCTCATTCTCATTATCAAAACAGAAAATTACATTGCAATGCCTTCCACAAGTCTGGAGCTCAAAAATAACTAGTGTTTTTACAACCAAAATTCGAATCCTAATGAGGCTCTAGGCCTCTTTATTTATACAACTGAAGTCTCCAATGAATTTCTTAAATATAGGGAGGTTCAGCTCCCAAACTCGAGATGAACTGACTCTTTGACTATCACTTTCTTGGCTGCCTTTTGATCTTTATGACTTGGCTGCTTGTACTCTGAACTGGTGTGATTGATGGAGGAATATTTGAATGAGGGAGTTGTAAACGAGGAGGATTTACCTCCTACAATCTCTCTTCCTTGTCCCATTCGAGTTTCAACCCTTAGTCTTGCCAAAATTCCCTAATTTTATCTTTCAAACCTGCATTCAATGCACATTAGTCCACTAGGCACAATATCTCACTTTAACTCATCTCATTAAACAAAATATAATCAAAACATGTAATAGATTGTGAGAAGAGTTGATTTGACTGAGCTAGGAGGTGAATTAAGGTCCATATAGTTACCAAATGATGAGGCTCATTAAGTAGCATGAGATTCTTTACTAAGTGTAGGAGGAACAGTATTCGAGGGTCTCAGAGCATTTGGTATCTTATCATAGAGCGTGCCCAATTGGGTATAAACCAGATCTAAATATTGAGCATGAGTAATAAATTTCTCTTCAATCATGACTCCACCTTTGGCCACATCTTCTATTATGGGATCTAACAAAGATTTGAAAAGCCATTCTACTAACAACTGATCGAGAACATAAATCTTGACCAACCAGCAACGACACCTCCACTCATGAATGTGATCTGAAATGTGAGTAGATTGTGATCGTTTACAGTTAGTCAATAGTTGTGTTCCAGTTTCATATCTGATGGGCAATTGGAAATGTGTGAGGAAGGTAGTGGCTAAAGTGTTGAAGTCGTGAAATGACACTCTAGGTAATTCAATATACCATTTAGCTGCAATACCCATAAGTGTTCGTTGGAAAATATGGAGTTGAATGGAATCATCATTAAGTGATTTAGATGAACACCATAGATGATATGTCATAACATGTGTCGAAGGGTCTTCTCTAAGATACCCATTGAATTTTGGGATATCAAAAGGCAAATTAGTGGGAATAATCGACCACCATGGTGAATGAGAAATGGGATTGTTAGTAAGCCGAGTTGAATTTGGAAATTTAAGAGTAGCCATAAAAGGCAACTGCCGATTAATGTCCGAAGGTAGATGACCTAGAAATGAAAGGATATCCTAGGAAATATGCACTTTCATTCTTGGATAAGGAGGATTCTGATAATAAGGAACCTAGTTACCTGAATATGGAGTGTTCTAATAACCAGCATACAAGTGGGTTTGCTGCCCAGTCCTAGGATGACGATAAAGCTGCTGGAATGGTTGGGTTTGGATCTACTGGCCTTGAAAAGGAACTTGATGTGATCCATATTGTTTCCCAATAGAAGTTTGAATTGCCCCATAGTATAGGTTTGATTGATATTGTGACAAATATTGAAGAATTTGACTTACTGAAACTTGAGGAGTACCTTGCACAAGCGTTTGAGAAGGTAAGGGACCTAGTACAGTTTGACTAGTCGAGATATGGGGGGGAACCAGACACCGTTGGAATAGGCTGTAAAGGTTGGCTCACATTGATTTGAGCTTCTTGAGGTGTTGATGGATAGGTAGGAATCTATGATGAAGACAATACAATTTGAAGATTCAACAATCCATCCAAAATGAACCAAGTTGAACGGGTAAAGTAATTTTCCAAACACGAGAAGCCATTCTAGGATAAGGAGGACTATAACTATGCAGATTACCATATTGAGGTATACTAACAATAGGTTTCCTCCCTACCATGGGAGGAGGGTATGATGGAGGCAATTGCAATCCAGATGGAGTGTACCTAACATAAGGAGGGTTCTGTTGTTGAGGTTAGATTTTCCCACTGATATAATTGTTACACAACATTTTGCCACTATCCCTGTACTGCCAGTCTACAATCCTGGAGGACCTCTATAGTGTACCTGACATGCTTTCCCATCATGAAGAAACTCCCAATATGTCCCTCTTCATGAGTAGAATAATTCCCCTTTGCATAATTTCCCAAGAATCTTCCTTCTATCCCAGTTAACAAGACCGATGCTACTGACCAATTTTCTCCTCGCACCAATTTACAGAGGTTAAAACTAGCCCTCACACCGATCTAATCGACTTAACCCTTTTTCAGTCATGCCGATCCTCTTTTGGAAGGTTCTTTTAAATAAGGAATCGAAGCTTCCATGTCTAGAAGCCTCGTAACGAAAGTATGGTAGATGGTTGGGCTGGATAGAGCTGAGGAAATCAGTTTGGGCTCCCTTCCCCTATTAGGATGGAACAACCTCATGAGATAAGACCTTCTCCCATGATGAGAGGAGCCATCTCCCATCCATCCAAGCTATATAAGCCTCTCTTTTTCCCAACCACAAGCTAGTTTCTAGTTGGAGTTTTGGAGAAAGTGTGAATAAACAGCAAGTCATTTATAGCTAATATCTTTCTAGTGTGTGTCTGAGGGAGAATAGGGTGATTTTGGTTTGGTTTGAGACTAGAGGTAAAGAGGCCTAAAAATTCCATTTGTCGGGGCAATCCATGAAGTGCTAGCAGAAGTGTGGGAACCCAGACACGTCGGAGGAGACCAACAACGTCAAGGCACCAGTTGTAATCTCTTTCTGAGCTATATTAATGCAACTATCGATTGATTTCCTACATGAAGTGTCATTTCACATCTTTATGGCTTAATGTTCCTTGACCTATTAAGTAGATTGAATACAATATTGCATGTTGTCATGTTTGTTGTTGTTTTTGTTTGCTTGTTTCAGGTATTTGAAGGAAGGAAACGAAAGATAGTTGGAGTGACGAAGCAAGATCATCACCAAGAGAAACAGTGTTCTAAGAGGTAGGCCCTCTTAATTGATTCTAGCTTAAGGAGATTTTCCATAGATTTTTTGTTTGTGGTTACACCCACTCTCTCAGGCTAGAGGAATTATTTGTGTCCGCACTGAGAGTTTACTTGGTCCACAAATTAGCGACTCCATTGGGGAGCCAATCCTTCTGTTTGATTGATTGTCATTTTATGGTTTTGTGTGGACTTTTCTAGTATCACCATTTTCCTTTAGTGTTATCTGCTTTGCCTGGTTTATTGCTCTGAGCCTGAAATTTACAGTGGAAAGTCTGGTCTTAGCCTTTGAAAAAATTTATTTTTTTCCTTGAATCCTCAGTCAGCACTCTTATTTTTCTGACAGTCACACCAATCAGTGTGATTTTCTCAAAAACAGTCATGTCGACCCCCTTTTGGTGCATGTTGTTAATTAGAAAGTCACGCCGATTCCTATAGGTGAAGATCAATTTTTCCCCTAGATCATAACCAGTGTGTCTTGCCCTCTTAATTTCTGCCTCTTAGCTCATTTTTCCTGTGTTTTCCCTGACTGGAAAGCTTCATTAGCTTGGTTTGTGTGCTTGTTTGGTTTAGCCCACCCTTTGATGTGTTAAGTCTTTCCCTGTGTGAATTTCAATTTTATTTTTTCTTTGAATCCCTCGACCCGTGCTACTTGTAGCCTAGCTAGTCATGTCGATTAGCCCATCAGCGCTAGTTGTACTCTAGTCAGCCGTTTCGGTCATGCCGGTCAGTGCTGGTTGTCAGTTAGGCAGTAGTGCTGGTGTCTGAGTTAAGAACAAATCAGAATTTCTCCCATTTTGGTCTTAGTGTGTCTTGACCCTCAGACTCTCTTCTTCCACCCGGAAGTGACTAGAATGCTTTGTTTGTTGGGTTTTAATTGATTTATTGTTTTGAAGTTCCATTGCTTGATTTTTTGAGTTTTTGGATGGTTTCTATGACCCTAGGGTATCTAAGTCAATTACCATTCATTTGTTTGTTTACTCATTATGTCAAGTTTCTGATTTGTTGCTTCATTTAATCCATCTTTCAGTCGCAACATCTTCATTGCTTCATTTTCAATCAAATGAGTGAAAGAGTTTTATTTGTTCTTTTATTTCGAGTGTCTCTTTTCTTGTTCCAAGCATAGATTACATTGCTTGGTTTTTCGATTGAAGCATTTATGTGTTTGGTTTGTTCAATTCAGGGAAGAAGTTGCTTTTAGTTTCATTTATCATGCTTTGATTTGATCGATGCTTGTTTATTCAGAATTGTGAAAATTTTCATTAAATTACTTTATGTAAAAGATTCATTTTGCATTTTATGAAAAGAAGAACATCATTCTAGTTTACTTAAGTGAAAATATTACATTAGTAGCATTATTGAGAAGCTAGAATTGCATCATCATAGGAATGGAAATGAAATGGAACTTATTTTTTTGTTAAGGGAAGATTAAGTGCATTTAGGACATATATTAGTGAAATATTTAATTCTTTGATTATTGCATTGATTTTCTGTTCCCTATCTCTCAATTAGTGTTAACTTTAATTGAAGACAAAGATCTCTTTTCTCATATAGCTGCATGGAGGAGTTTTGTCAAATGACAATAGTAGGGCCTTATAATTGAAACCTAATTCAAGATCAACTGTTAAAATTTATTGAATTAACCTAAGGAATCATTCAAACTTAACCCTTACATTTAGAGGTCTAGGCTAGAGACATGTTTCGGCGTCTTAAAACCTAGCAGCTGTCATTTGATCTGACACAAGACAACGCTAGTATGGACTTGTGCTCCCTATACCATTGTGTATATAAAGGGAGACCTTGCTAGGTTGTAATCCGTTATCTATATGAAGTAGAGTCTATCACCTTGTAAATGTGATACACCAAACATAACATTTGGGGAGATTGCCTGCCTGTACTTATTAGTTCACCTGGGGGTATTCTGAAGTTCATGGTTACCTGGTAATCCTTTTGCCTAGATTATCTTGAGAAGTCGTTTTGATATTTTTGACTCTTTAAATTTAAAATATCATCAAGCACTTGTCCTTTCGAGCTCGTGAACTCTAAAAGAAACTAGAGTCATCTTTCGTCCTTTTCTTGACTCTTAAAACATGAAAAGGTAAAGTTTTGTTTGAATGTTTAAAAATTAACTTCTCACGAAATATTCTTGGTAAAATTTATCTTCCTTAGTAATTATTTAGGGTCGATTCCAATGGAAAATTTTCCAGAGTCCACTAGTCAAGGATTCCCCTTAGATGGGAATCCTGGTCCTTTTCCTTCTTTTGGAAATGTTGGTGCTCCTTAAATGACAACGTTGTCCCTTCCTAGGTTAACCATTGGTTTACCTGTCTGGTTGTTTTCGACCTCGGTGGTCCCGAGTGTCCCAACTCCTGCCCAAACATCTCCTTCATTTGAATCACATCATGTTGATTCTAAAGTTGACCTCTCACCTTCTTCCCCTATTTCTTCACCTTCCTCTTCTACTTCGCTTGGTGAAAGTTTCAAATTGATTAACCAAGAGGTTGAGAAGAATAAGAAGAAGAAGACGAAGAAGAAGAAGTCAGATAAGCGAGAGGCCAATCGTGCAGCTATTGCTCTAACGCACTTCCTATTGAAAAACCTTTCGATCCTCCACGAAAGCTTAGATTACCTTGCAATATGTGTAAGGGTGATCATCTCCTTCGAGACTCTCCTGGCGTCCCCAGAGTCTTAGAGGCATGGTCTCAAGACCTAAATCGACCATCCTCGTCGACCTCTGGAGATCATGTCATTGCTACACCTTCAACTAATGATGGTAGGAATAAAGGGAAGATTAGATTCCCCTGTAGGTTATGTGAAGGAGAGAATCTTCTTCACCTTTGTCCTATTATGGATAAAGCTTCCAAAGTTTTGGAAAACCTTGCAACTCCTCAACCCCAACTTCCTGTTGGTTCTCAGAAGCTTTCTTCTGACCCTCTCCCGGTTGGTAAATATATTGACTTGGATTCATCTCTTGTCTGTACTGCTCCTCCTGAGCGATACTCTCTTGTGTCTGTTCTCAACCAACCATTGGTCGAAAAGAGTGTCGAGTTGGTCCTGCCACCAGTTGATCACTCTATTCTAGAAGAGAGTGGTGATCATACTTATCATGTTCTTCTCACTCCTTAGATTCTCATGAATCTAAGAGTGACCCTCCCATCCCGATTGTTCAGTAGAGTCCTTCTCCTACTCCTGCAGAGCATAGGGGAAATCATATGATACCCCCACCAAGAATTTTGTCATTTCTTTTGATTAGACTCAATTAACTGCTTTCCACCTCCCATCTTATGTGCCTTTCCATATCACAGTACAAGCCTATAATATGGTAGTACATGGCACTATATTAGATGAAGGTGTGTCTGTTAGCATCATGGCTTCTACTACTTGGCAAGCTTTGGGTTCCCCACAGCTTGTGCCTATCATCCAGAATCTGATGGCTTTCAACGGAAGAACTAGTCAGCCTTTAGGGATCCTTATGAATTTACCTATTACTTTGGGAGGAAAGACCGTCTATATAGACGTGATGGTATTCCAAGGTCCCTTAGATTTAAATCTTCTCCTTGGATGCGACTATGTTTATGTCATGGGAGCTCTTGTTTCTTCACTTTTTTGTGTGGTTTGTTTTCCGCATGAAGGAAGAATTGTGACTATTGATCAACTTTTGTTCATTTGTTACCAAGTGCCTCTTTTGCAACCATCGTCCCCTATCAGCTCTTATTTTAAATCAGTACCTTCCCTGTCACAGGTCAATTATGTGGCTACTCATTCCATCTCCATATCTATTGATGATCACATAGATGGTATAGTATGTTATGTACTAGGGGCATTGGAACTTGATTTGTCTTTAGTACAATTGACATGTATTCCTCCCAGAGCGTGGTTCTTCCGTCTAGTGAAGACCTCTTGGGAGCCATGTTCTTGTATGGTTCATGAACATATTTGATGATGATGGTTCCTGGTCTTGTATCAACCTCATTAAAAAATGAAACAAGAGGCGAGCATAGTTCCTTGTCTTGTGTCAAGCTCATTAAAAAATGAAACAAGGGTCCGAGGATAGCGCCTTCTTATATCTACCTCATTAAAAAATGAAACAGATGTCCGAGGATAGTTCTTTTACTATGTCAACCTCGTTAAAAATGAAACAACTCCATTTTCCAATTCGAGTCTTTGATTAAAATCTCATAAAATTATAGCTGAGTCTTTCCTTGATCTCGAAAGTGAACCTTCATTCCATCCACCGACCTGAATGAAATGAAGCTTGGGGAGCATGTACCTCGAATTGATTCATTATGTTGGAGGCATGCAAACTTAACTCAAGCATTGTTTGTCTTTGTTTCAAGCTTGTGTAAACATGAAACCAAACCCAAGCATAGTTTTCCGTTTCAAGCTTGTGTAAACATGAAACCAAATCCAAGCAGAATTCTCCATGGTTCAAGCCTGGGTAAAAATGGACCCATGCCCAATTTACATCTTGTGATGGCCTTTTTACCAACTGATTTCTGCTAGATGAGCCTTAGTTGTTTTATTCCATCGCCACCATCTCTTTGGCCGATCATATGCTTTCACTTGGTTATCTTTTCCTTTCCTAAGGAACCACAACAATGAGTGGTTTTATTAGTAGCCTCTTAACCATTACATGTTTTGAGCATTTCCTCCATTGTCGGAACCAGTTGCTACCCTTTATGCCACTCATTCCTCCAAGACGAGTCACCTTTAAGCTCTTTTCTCAACTCGTAAAACTCAAATGAAAAGATCGCTGAGTCTTTTCCCCTTTTTAACTCGTAAAAGAGAATAAAAAATGGGGTGTTTTCTTTCAGCTCTTTTCTAACTCTTTAAACGCAAAAAGGTTGCTGAGCTCTTGACATTTTGAACTCTTAAAAGGTTGTGCAACGTTGTGCACCCAGTATGTGTTTAACCCTTTTTCGGGTTGGGATGAACTATTTACGAAAAAGGTACTCCTTGAATGAATTAGTCAAGCGGTTCTCTCAAGTATTATTTTCTACCTTTTCAGGCTCAAGAGACACAAATGTATGAAAAGGGACCATGTGGAGTTTTCTTTTTCGGGTCTTCTTCAAACTCTCTAAATGTGTGAAAGATACCGAGTTCCACCTTTGTTGGACTTGTTAAAATATTAAATGACATCGAATTCATCACCATGACGAACATGAGCTTCTCCTTCCTAGGGTTCATTAAGCTTACTAGGTCAGATTCATCCGAAGGATGGATTTACAGTGCAAGAACATGTTATCCCCTTCAAGCTTGTGATTAAAAAATAATTGGCGTACCTGCCAGAAATGGTGGGGGAAAATGGGAAATTTTATCAGTTGTGCCAGTATCTTACTCTTGAACATGACATTTTGTGTTTCGTGTCGGGTTGGGATATCCTCCTTTCATCGTTGACCTTCGTGGGTTGGGCCGTTCCTTTTTACCTTCCATTTGATCTCTACCACATCATCATGACCACCAATCCTATGGATCCAAAAGCTGGCAAACTCTAGAGTCGTGTCACCGATATGTTTAAAAGTTGTCCTTCTATAGTTACCCTCATTCCTGATTCTTTGTATCATCCAAAATAATTTGCATCCCTTGGTCATGTGTTGATGATGTGGGATACATCATGGCCCTCCTTCAACACGATCACTTCCTATTGAATTTAGCTCATTATCTAGGAAGTTGGCTGAGATTCCCTTCCAGTACCTTAGAGCTTGCATGCCCTAACGGCAAGTTCTTCGTACTCGACGACAAGTTCACCTCATTGGCTTTCGATTGGGTGATTTCATGGGTGTTCGACTTCAGTTCGTTTATTTGCATTCTATGAATTGTGCTGCTAGTAACTTGAGGACCATTGTCATTATTAGTAGTTTCTCTCGCGCTTGTTAATATTTCACATCATTGACTGGTAATCAAGCGATTTTCTAGCATGTTCGACGTCAATACATCCATTCACATGTTAGAATTTTTACTTTGATCAGGTCGTGTTGAGTGCAAGAACCTAGGCTCAAATTACAAAATTCCAAGTTGCAAGGCGATGTGACATGATTGTGTTGATATACATGTCTCTTTCAAATGGATGGTTGCGACCATACTGTGAGTTGTTCTATGTGATCCTTCTCCTTATTGGATGGTTGTGACCATACCTTGGTTTCGATATGATCCTCTTTATTGGATGGTTGAGCCCATGCCTAGATCCATTTACATGATCATTATATGGATGTCTACATCCATACCATGATTCATGTATCATTTAGCAGAGTTTTCAGTAATGTATATGTATCTGTACTTTCTTGCAGGTTCTCCGACGATGGACTCCGGTTCCTCACACTTATTCATAAATAATTTCACCCGTCACTCTAGTTCGGCCTTCACACTTTAGCGGGCATCTATTACATAACATTTTTTCATTGTCCCTGTACTCCTTGTCCCATGATCCTCGAATACCTCTACAGTGAAAGCTACGTGCTTTCCTATCATGAAGACACTCCCATTGTGTCCCTCTTCATGAGCAGAACAATAACCTTTTGCATCATTTCCCAAAAATATTCTATTTATCCTAGCTTACAAGACTGATGCTAATGACCCATGTCCTCCTCATGCTGATCGAATCGACTGAGCCCTTTCTCAGCTGCACCGATCCTCTTTTGGAAATTTTTCTAAATATGGAGCTGAAGCTTCCAGCTCTAGAGGCTTCGTAACGAAAGTCTGGTAAATGGTTAAGCCAGATGGAGTCGAGGAGGTCAATTTGGGCTCCTTTCCCCTATTAGGATGGAACTAATCCAAGAGATAAGGCCTTCTCCCATGGGAAGAGGAACCATCTCCCCTCCATCCAAGCTATATAAACCTCTCTTCTTCCCAAGCACAAGCTAGTTCTAATTAAGTTCTAGTTGGAGTTTTTATTTTGGAGTAATCAGCAAGTTACCCATAGTTTGTAGCTCTCTAGTTTGTGTTCAAGGGAGAATTTTGAGTTTGGTTTGGTGTCAAAACAAAAGGGAAGAGCCTTTTGAGCACCATTATTAGGGCTATACATGAGATGCTAACAGAAGTGTGTGGGAACCCGGATATGTCGAAGGAGAACAACAACGTCAAGACATCGGTTGTAATCTCTTCTTGAAATAATATAGATGCAACTATCGATTGATTTCCTACATGAAATTCCATCTTACATATTCATGGCTTAATGCTTCTTGACTTATTAAGTAGGCTAAATGCAATTTGTATGTTATCACATTTGCTATTTGTTGTTGTTTACTTGTTTTAGGTGTTCGAAGGAAGGAAAGGAAAGATAGCTAGATCAAGGAAGCAAGATGGTCACCAAGCGGAATAGCGTACTAAGAGGTAGGCCTTCTTATTTGATTCTATCGTAAGGAGATCTTCCATAGATTATTTGTTTGTGGCTAGACCCGCTCTCTCAGAGTAGAGGAATTGTTTCTATCCACACCTAGAATTTATCTGCACCACAAATTGGCGACTCTGTTGGTGTGGGATACATCATGGCCCTCCTTTGACACGGTCGCTTCCTGTCGACTTCAACTCATTATCCAGGAAGCTAGCTGAGAGACTCCCTTCCATTACCTTAGAGCTTGCATGCCCTAATGGCAAGTTCTTTGCACTCGATGACAAGTTCACATCATTGGCTTTCGATTGAGTGATTTAACGAGTGTTCAACACTAGTTTCTTTATTCGCATTCCGTGAACTGTGCTGCTAGTACCCTGAGAACCATTGTTTTTGTTGGTGGTTTCTCTCTCGCTTGTTAACTATTCACATCATTGACCGGTAATCAAGCGACTTCCTAGAATGTTTGACTTCAACACATTCATTCACATGTTAGGATTTGTACTTTGATTTGGTCATTTCGACTGCAGGACCATGGGCTAAGATTACACAAGTCCAGGTTGCAAGGAGATGTGACATGGTCATGTTGATATACATTTCTCTTTTAGATGGATGGTTGTGACCATACCATGAGTTTTTATATGTGATACTTCTCATTATTGGGTGGTTGTGACCATACCTTGGTTTCATTATGATCCTTTCTACTGGATGGTTGCGCCCATACCTTGGATCCATTTACATGATCATTCTCTGGATGGTTGTGTCCATACCGTGATTCATGTATCATTACTTAGAGCTTTCAGTGATATGTATCTATGCTTGCTTCCAGGTTTTCTGATGACAGACTCTAGTTCCTCACTTCCACTTATAAAGAATTTCACCCCACTCTAGTTCGGCCTTCATGCTTTAGGGGGGCATCTGTTACATAGCATTTTGTCACTGTCCCTGTACTCCTTATCTACGATCTTGTAGGACTTATACAGTGTACCTGACATGCTTTCCCATCATGAAGAGACTCCCAGTATGTCCCTCTTCATGAGAAGAATAATTCCCCTTTGCATCATTTCCCAAGAAACTTCCTTCCATCCCAGCTTACAAGACCGACGCTACTGACCAGTTTTCTCCTCGCGCTGATTTACAGACGTTAAAACTATCCCTCATGCCGATCGGATCGACTAAGCCCTTTTCCAATCACGTTGATCCTCTTTTGGAAGGTTTCCTTAAATAACGAGTTTAAGCTTCCATGTCTAGAAGCTTCGTAATATAAGTCTGGTAGATTGTTGGGCTGGATAGAGCCAAGGAAATTAGTTTGGGCTCCTTTCCCCTCTTAGGATGGAACAACCTCAAGAGATAATACCTTCTCCCATGATGAGAGGAACAATCTCCCATCCATCCAAGCTATATAAGCCTCTCTTTTTCCCAACCACAAGCTAGTTTTTAGTTGGAGTTTTGGAGAAAGTGTGAATAACCAGCAAGTCATTTATAGCATATAGCTTTCCAGTGTGTGTTTGAGGGAGAATAGTGTGATTTTGGTTTGGTTTGAGACTAGAGGGAAAGAGGCCTTAAACTTCCATTTGTTGGGGCTATCCATGAAGTGCTAGCAGAATTGTGGGAACTCGAATACGTCGGACGAGACCAGTAACGTCAAGGCACTGGTTGTTGTAGAAATTACCACTGTAGATTAATAGATTATGCAATATACTAAAACACAATACAAGGTCTACTTCTACAACACTTTGTGGAAGCTTAATCAAATTGAGCAAGATCAAGAGAACACAGATGACTGAGAATGAGAAATCAATCACACATAACACAAAAGAAATAACCCGAGGAAAGCCTTAGCCTAAAACCCCAATCTCTGTATTATCATACAAGTGGAAATCTTGTTCAAGTTACAAAAACAATAAGCTCTCAAGCTATCCTACTCTCTCTGCAATCAAACAATACAACTCACAGACTGAATAGACATAGTATATGTCCTCCTCAAGCCCTCCAAGCCTCCTATTTCCTTGCACAGTTTTTATTGGGGTCCAATGAAGCCACATGTGTGAATTGGCCTCATCACACTCACAAAACCTGAAGAAGTAACTACGCAATCCTCAAGGAAAGAATTCCTTCTGCATGTAAGGAATATTCACAATGGAATATTCTAGCAACTGATAGTACACTACCCCTTCATCTGATCTCAACTGGGTCTCTGTCTAAACTAAAATGCATGAGTTATTTATGAGAGAATACTCAGTTATGTGAAGTGCAGTGGTTACATGCATGCAAGCATTAACTAACTGAACTTACATTAATTCAACAAACTGTTTGAATTAATCTATCTGGACTTAACTCAGTTAACTAAGCCAACTAATTACAACTCAATATTAAAACTCATCCTTATCTCTTTAACTGATGGATAAATTCCTCAATTAATGGAGAAACTGTTGCATGTCCCCACATAGATTTCATGTTTGATTTTCCTTAACTAATTAACTCAAGATGAACTAATTAATTATTTTACAAACAGCTACTAAGATCAAATTTGAATTTTACTTCACTATTTTCATTTAGGGACTGACTAAAATAGGAAGGTATCCTGAAATTCTATTTATAGAATGTTATTTTTAGCACTTCCATTTTTCATTCCCTGTTGCTATGTTCAAGACTAGTTGAACTGTTATTTATAGCAGTGCTATGTTTACCATTTCTTGTTGCTATTTTCAATAGTTGTAATCTCTATCTGATTTATATTAATGAAACTATCGATTGATTTCATACATGAAGTATAATTTCACATCTTTATGGCTTAATGTTCCTTGACCTATTAAGTATGTTGAATACAATATTGCATGTTGTCACATTTGTTGTTGTTGTTGTTTGCTTGTTTCAGGTATTCGAAGGAAGGAAACAAAAGATAGTTGGAGTGAGGAAGTAGGATCATCACCAAGCGCAATAGCGTTCTAAGAGGTAGGCCCTCTTAATTGGTTCTAGCTTAAGGATATTTTCCATAGATTGTTTGTTTGTGGCTAGACCCACTCTCTTGGGCTAGAGGAATTGTTTTTATCCACACTGAGAATTTACCTGTACCACAATCAGGGCTAGTCTATTTCTCTCTTATGGGTGTATATGGAGGAAGAGGAACAAACATTGTGGAATTCATAAGAGAAGTACCAGACATTATTCCTGAATTGGATGACATTGGAGAGGTCCAAGGACTAGATGACCCAATAGAAAAGGGACTAGATAATGACTGATAGCCAAGCGGGACAAACGGGCCACCATATAAATGAGCTTTTGGTGATGTTACAGACATAGATGAGGAAGTGACACTTGATTTCTCAACCATAGTGGTTGAAATAAGCTGGGAGTTTTAATCAATTCCAGTCATGGTTAACAATCCCAATGAATATTGCCGCGAGAGATCTATGGGTAGGCCCAAAGAATCAGGTAAAGGAGATTGTGTCTGAGGTATAGGAGATAGAAGAGGATTGGTTTTATAAAAATAGATTCCTTCCCAATGAATGGGAGTAGAAGGATGAGGCTATTCTTGAGGGATCTCTTCAATAATCAGAAGGTCATGTGGAAAAGGTTCACCGTCAGGCCCAAGATATATTGGTTTTTTCTGAGACAAAGGAAGAGAGGAGGAAGGTACCAAAGAATCAAGTGAAGATGGCTGAGGCTCCTCAGGTTCAATAACCTTAGGAAACAAAGTTTCTAACTCATGGAGATGAGATTCGATGACCTCAGGTAACAAAGCTTTAGTGCCTTATGTTTCAATTGTGTCAGTGTCACCAACAGGAATAAATGTAATCTTGGGTTCATAAATCAAAGGGATAAATGATTCTATCTTATCAATATCAAGAATAGGGCCATAAGTAGTTCCTGATGTTTTTGATTTGCTAGTTTTTATTTTCCTATGCCTTGGATGATGGTTAGGAGTAGCCTCTAGAGGAAGAGAATGCTTATTTTGCATTATACGCGAACGACATGGAGGGGGATTTTATTCTTCCACGTTGGGAAAGAATTTTATTAACATAAAAATAAATAAGTCAAAAACAGGGTAATCTAGGCATAAAGGATTACCAAGCAACCATGAACTGTAATATACACCTTGTCAAACCAAGGAATTAATGTACGACAGCTAATCTCCCTAAATGCTATGTTCGGTGTGTCATGGTATAGAAGGTGGCAGACTCGGTTACCTATGGATGGATAGCTATTGGGCACACCAAAAATATATGCGATGGTATGTCGGAGTGTAGTCCATAGTAGTGGTATCTAATGTGTAACCATTGGATGAGAGTGTTCCCATATACTTTATGTGCATGAAGTGCCACCAATATACATGAAGGTACGTGGAGTATGATCATATACACTCACATACTTGAAACGAGATTTCACCCGCAAGATGCAACACTGGAAAACAATTACAACTCCTACGTTTAACGAAGTCAGATTACGTCTCTAGCCTAGACCTCTAAATGTTTGTGTTAATGTTACAAATTCTCCTTAGGTTGATTCAATAAATTTTACTATTTATCTTTGATTATGTTTCAGTTTTGGGGCTCACCGTGAATGTCACCTGAATATCCTAAAATACAAATCTAGCATGAGAAAATATAAATCCTTTCTCTTTCAATGAAAATATAGCTAAGTAAGGGAAGGAACAATCAAGATGCAACACACAATATGTAGCAAACAAGATGCAAGATACAATTTCCTTTTCAATGCAATTGTTCTTATGCTAATGAACATGCAAAATCCTAAATGTCGATGCAAAATTTTTCTTTTCACCACACTTAATTTTCGAAATGAAGAAAACTAAGATGCAAATTTCCAATTATTGATTCAATTACACTTTTTAGAATGAGGACTAGAACAACAATTCATCCTAGTGACTAGTAATCAAACGAAATCAATTTGCAAGCGAAAAAATGATAAGAGCAAATAAAAATCAAAACCAATTCTTACCAAAGGAAAAAAACACAAATAAAAACCAAATAGAGGCTTTAGAGAGACCATAAGACATTGAAGACCCAGGGAAGTTCAGTTGTGTTGTAGTGGCTACAACCACCCTCCAAAATTTGGCTCACATGCAAATTTCAGACCCTAGCTTGGAACTTGTGATCGATCATTCCTTGGCCACTTGTTGGTAAGGTGATGATCTCAAGCCTCCTATTTGATATTAAGAGTTGTTAATGTTCTCATCTTTATGTAGTATGTGTCATCTTTGGGCATAGGAATTGTTGTCTGTCAAGCAAAGGGAATGTTGTTTTGCTTCAAGGGAAATCTTGTGCATATGAGTTGTTTTCATTACTTAGACATGTTCCCAACTCACTTCATGCACTCTTGTCATGAAGGTTTGTGCATCAAGAAGAGTATGTTTTATACATTATGGATGGTCTACGTTGTATCACTAAGTTTTCACATGTGATCATAGTCGAGTCCTATCACCATTTATATTTGTTTCACTGATCTCACACTTAGCCAATTTTTCGAGCAACCTAGCCTCATCCAAATTCCCGGAACTGTGCACTTTTCTTTTGCAACTCTTAATTTTTTTTTTCTTGCTAGAACTACGTAGTGCACAGACATCCCAGCCTCCCTTGGCATCCAAAACTATGCAGTGGTTTCCTCAAGTGTATTTCCTTAGTCAAAACCCACTATCTTCAGAAACTACACAGTGTATCACTCAGCTACCTAGCCAACATAGCTCTCCAGAAATGCGCAGAGAAGTCAAACAACCAACACTGTTCTCCACAAATGTGAAGAGAAGTTTGGTTGCCCTGCATTCAGAAACTACACAGAGGTGTTTTCCTAGGACCCCATATCGTAGTAGTTTCTTACATCTCAAAACTGCGCAATGTTGTCCTAACTTCCTAGCAGCCTTGCTCCCAGAAATTGCGTAGAGAATCCCAGCCTTGCTCTAGACAATTGCGTAGAGCAGGCCAGTAGCATTTCTCTTAGAAATTGCATAGAGTAGATAGCCCAACCCTACCCTGGAAAACTACGTAAATCATCCTGACAATAGTCACTATCCACTGAAATTATGTAGATCCATATCTCATTGATTACAGAAAAAGATGACATGGTAAATCACTCTCAAGGAGTTGAGGAGAAGGAACAAGAATCCAAGTTATGATAAAAGACTGGGACCTCATGCAAACTTCATCAGATGCATGATCATCTCGAGGGTAAGTTGGTAAGTAAAGAATATATTTTGAAATACATCTCTTACTGTAGCTTGAAGGTCTACTTGTCATTTTCATATCATTCTGTCTTCAATAACATGCATGTTTGAAAGCACAAATTCATTTCATGTGTTTCCTCGATGTGTCTTGCTTCCTTCTCACTTGTTTGATTCCTTCTCGCTTGTTTGACCAACTATCTTCTTGGTATGTTGATTTCTATGTCATTCTTACAACCCAATTCTAGTAATGTCAAAGGTTTGTCTTTGTGTTTTTGGGTTATCTTAGCTATGTGTTCACCCGTTGCACTCACACACAAATTTGTAAGCATTTTCACACAAGTGCCATCATGGTCGGTCAATGATACATCTCAAGTGTCGCACTTGTCGCTCTTAACCTTTAGACAGTCTCACTGAGCACATGTTGTCTTGTTGGTTTGAGGTGTCTTGTCATCGATTCATGTTAAGTGTGTGTTCACAAGGTCATATATACATGAGTTTTCTCACTCACACACTTAACCATTTTTCAAGAAAATATGTCGACTAGAAAATATTCCATCAACCGTACCTCCATTGAGATGCGCTACGCAGTGACAGACCTCAGTGACCCTGCATTGTTTCCCAAAACTGTGTAGAGCTTGAGGTTGTCATCTTGGGAAGCCTATACTGCGCAATTATGGAAATGAGCTAGCTCACTATCTCCCAGAACTATGCAGAAGTTGTCCAAGAAGCCATTCTAGTATGTGCTTCCTGTAAGACCATCCACCAAGAATCCCTCTAGTCAACTAGAAGATCTAACATGGGTTGTGACCCAGGGTTGCACTCATCCCTAAAACTGCGCAGTAGTTTTCTAGCCTGCCTGCCTAAAGAAACTGCACAGACATGAGGGACATACCCTTGCTACCTATCACTGAACTATCTCGGGAAATTGCATAGTTTTGCTAGGTAGTCCCCCTACTGACCTGCTCTGCTCTCTTATTGAAAACTATGCGTTTTTCACTGACAATCCTCCTGCTGCCCAACACTCCACTTAGCTCAGAAACTACATAATCATGTCCTGCCTTGATTGTCTCCCAAAACTACATAGTTTTGACCAACAACTCCTACAGCCTAATCCCAACCTCTTTCGTAAAACTACTCAGTTTTCACTGCCATTGCTTCCTATTGCCTCCCCAGAAAAACTATGCAATCATGCCTCCTAGCTGAGTCCTCTACCGCAAATGTCATTATTGTCTCGGACTGCTCAAATCAGCCTCCCAGTGACCTCTGTGCATTTTTTCCCGACAATTCTCTGGAGCCTCACATTCCGGCCTGTGCTATGCTCTCCACAGTTTAAGTGCCTTGTCCCTCTCTCGACCACTTGCACTGAAATGGAAAACAATGCATCATTGTAGACTAGGATATTTTTGGATTTGACGTCGTCTCATCATGAGCTATTGCAGGAATAGGTACATCGATGAAACATGGCACAATAATGAACAGGATGGAAAAGAGGCACATGCTAGAATACTTGCTCGTGGTCAAACAAACATGTGAATCACATCGAGCAAGCAAAGACCATCAAGCAAATACCAAGACCATCGAACACACCTCACATGTTTCCTTGCAGAGGTGAAGACATGTTACACCAAGAGCATATCATCACTGAGCGGCTCGACATGGACACTGCAATCAGCTAGTGCATGTGAGTAGTGTTATGGTGAGTTGTGTCATGAGTCTCTTGGCCACATCACTAATATGGTCCATACTTGTTGTAATTAATGTAATGTAATGTGGAAGTCCAAGAGAGCCACAGATGAAGTTGAAGAGTCATGTATGCCAAAGAGTCACGAGGGAAGTCGATGAGTCACAAGGGTTAGCTCACCCTTGGATATATATAACCCCTCATTGTACATGTGTTGACGGTGTTGGACTCACCAACATGTAAGGGGATCTCCCCAGTAAGAAGTCCCAATTAGAACTCACACTGTTTGGTGTAGGAGTCCCAGTAATGAGCGGTAATGCCTTGACCACGATTTCGCACAGAGGCAAGTAAAATAACTTTGTTGGTAGCAAGGGTGTGACAATTGCAGTGAGCCAAGGAAGGTGCATGAGAGGTTCTAACACACGAGGGTTGAGATGAGTGTGCCCCTTGGAAAACTATAATATTAATCGGCTTGGAAAGGAACACACGAGCGAAGATGCATCACAAGCTGGAAAGCAAGTTAGCGAGCAATCCAAAGTGATGGTTAGACAAAAAACACATTTCAGAAAGATTCATACATACTTATACATAATATTCCATACATGCATGCATAAGAAAACAATATATATATATATATATATATATATATATATATATATATATATATCATTTAGAGTAAACCAAATAGCATACAATACAATACAACATATGCATGGAACGTGATGGCTCTATTATATTTAGAACTGTAAGGTCCAATCATACAATACATCCATGTCCAACGACTAGTTCCAATAGTGGAACGTTACAGCCACAACCACTTGCTCCTCCAAACAGATGTACTAAATTTGCGCAGTGGAGAAGCCAAGGCTAGTTACAATATTGTCCAAGCTTTCTCTAAGATACTCCTATCGAAGCTTGGTTGACCAAAATCATTTCCAATGAGTGATGATGTTCTATTTATAGCAAAGGGTGGGGTAACCCTTGACATTCCCCTTTGTGACAGTTCATCTACCCTCATGACTCTTCATCTACTCTATGACTGTTACATCCAACTATTGACATTGAACTTCCAATTGACATGACGTTACATTACAATGCACATGTGCTCATGTGCGACAAAATGGCTTGAGCAAGCCATGCAAGACATTACTGACACTTGGTCCATTCAGGTGAGACCAACTCTTTGACATGCTTGTGATGGTGAAGGTGGTGAGAGGATGCCAAGCTTGGTCATCCATGATGGTGTGCATGCACCCCATGGTAACATCTTTCTTAAGCGAACTCTTGCCTCCATTGCATCCGAGTGCATTGGTGTGGCTCCTTCATCCAACTCGTCTGATAGAATGCACATGCTCTTCTTGGTGCAACCGAACCGGAAACACACTGATGCATAATGTCCATGTTGATCTTCCATTGTGTGTTGGTTGTCATGCACATCAACTGTAAACTACATGCTCAGCTCCAGTCAGACTTGCTTCTCGTCTTTTCCTTAGTGAGTGTGTTGAATGGGTTGGATCGCATGCGTTTGCACAATGACATGCATGTTGCTGAATCCCTTGCATGTGATCAACAAAAATACTCACCATGTCTGCTTCATGCTAGCTGTTGGGATGGATCTATAACTTGTATAGGCGTAGTTTCATCCATGAGTGCATGTTGTGCCCCCTGTTGCTCCTGTTCTTACTGAAACTCATTCACTTGTATGTGAAACTCATGTTCTTCCTTGAATTGTTGCTTCAGCACATACAACTCCTTCTTTGTTCCATTCTCTATCTTTTCACGATCGCGTCGTCACCTCATAGCCCAAGTATCCAAAGTTGCTTTCATCATCAGTGGATATGATTGAGCTTGCAACTCTGTTCTGCCTCCGTGTTGTCAACAACCTTCCTCTTGCATTTTTTGTATCTAGTATGCTGCCTTCAACTGTTGTTCATGATTCTACTCACTACGATGTTGCTGTCGTCATATCTTGATGTCCTTGTCTATAAACAACTTGATGTCTTTGTGGGTATGCAAGTCTATAGACACTTGATCGTCTGCATCCCCAATTGTGCTCTCGACGGTGTCTTCGTCTCTGCTCTCTTTAAAACCATTGTACATGTACTGTTGAGAGGCAGATGAATTCTTGCAATACCTGGAGACATGGAAACACTCATGGAAAGCAATCTATTAATCGAAAACCAAAATGAACTTGAGAAATGACATGCAACCTATGTGTGCGACTGATAATGAAGGTCACGCAATTTCCGCTGGGAGGTCAAGAGACAGATTGCCAAGACTGCACAAGGCACAATCTGGGTTGCTGGCGAGCTGACTGATTGCTAGAACTATGCAATGCACAGTCTAGTCTGGCTGTTGACTATTGTAATTACGCAATCTCAGCTGGCAATGGTTGCAAGATCAATGGCTTCATTATGCAACTTTTTAGGCCAGCAGTCACTGTCCCTCAGAATTACGCAATGCAAGACTAGAGGATAGTAACTGCGAAGAATGAGCATTTCCTGAGAGGGAGACAGAGCCTTCCCTCTTAGGATTGAGCAATGCTATCTTGGTGAGGCAGAGTATGGGCCAAGGCTACCCAGACTCGTCGACGGGCAACTAAAAGCGAAAATGAATTCAAATTCATGGCAATGCTGAGTGTAAGCATAAGTGAATGATCATGCCATGAAAACGGTGAATGACAGATTCAGAAAATGGAACAACATGCATGTGACTGAGGCAAGTCGTCGAATCGATGATCGTTCATGAAAAACAATTTCATGCATGTGTAAGCAGTGAGATGTTAATGAAAACTGAAATGGTGCTTGTACAAGCTAGTATGTATCAAAATGATAGCAAGCACTCACTAAAATCAAGCTGACAACATTCATATAAAGAGAAACACAAAAAGCACTAGAAATGCAACACAAGACATGGAAAGTAGGCTTACCCCAAAACAATTGAGTTGAATGTGTTGATAGCTCCTAGATGCAATGTGGGATGTCAGAGTTGCAAAGTTGATGTGAGGAATGAGATCTGCAATGCCCGGTTGATGAGTTTGGATAAAATCGAGGTTGTGACGTGCACGCCACAAATCTAGGGAAAGCAACACTTCGTGGGAGGTTTTTGAAATGATCCTTGCATGTAACATCCTACTACCAAAAATAGGTCCCTAAAATGAGGGATGCCCTTGCATGTTGTCTTGGGAGAAGCAGCTCATATATGCAAGTCTGTTTTGTTCGGTCCCGGAGGGAACCAGTCAACTCAATTACACATGCAAGAGGTTGCTCAACTGCTGGGAGAAAATGCGCATTTCTGGCTAGGAGTTAGGTTGGCTACTCAAAAGATTTGTGCAATTTCTGGTAAAAGCAATTGACTATTGCCCATATTTGTGAAAATTCTTAGCCAAGCAGCCCAGCTAGGAAGGATTGCACAATTTTCTTAGTGAAGCTTTCTCAGCAGAATTGCGCACTTTTGGGGCCCAGTAGGCTGCCAGTCAAGATTGCACAATTTCTGGAGGGAACGATGGTTTCCCTCTATATTTGCACAAATTCTTGAAGGACCTGCTCAGCCTGCTACTGGACCAAGTCTGGATGAACAACGTGTGAGGGGAATGAATCAAGGTTTGATCGACAAGATGTCTTTCTGCAAGAAAATCACTGGAGCTTGTGTACTTAGTGAAGCAAGACATGGTACTATGAAAGGTTGGTAGGAAGGCTCCAAAACGAAGCTAAGGAAAAATTTTGGAGGGTGGTTGTAGCCGCTACAACACTTGGTGACACACTAGTAGAACTTGAGCTCTCTAAATGGACCTTGTTCATGAAAAACAAGTCTAACACCTCCAGAAGTATTGTTTAGTTCTCAGTTCATCTTGGTTTCTGCAGTTGATTGTAATATGTAGCATCTGACGCACTTAGTCGATTGACACACATTCCAAGCCAATTCAACACAGTTGTTTCAATTGATGTTGAGGGGTGTATTGGTGCACAAGCAATATAGTCATCAGAGTCATAGTTTCATCTCTGGTGTTGCTCTATTGCCAGTAGGTCTGGATAGTACCCTGGTGGAGTCACATAGGAACAAAATCATGGCGCCAATTCTAGCAAGCCTGGTCATTACCTCAGTGGATTTACTTGCATCACCTCTCTACACAGGAAGCTTTTCTCTTCATTCGCCTTATTCATTTTTCATTTTTTCAAACTTTTTTACTTTTTCATTTTTTCATTTTTCATCTTCATAACTCTGCATAGCACTTATTCATTTCAGAGGTGAAATAGGGATCCTAACTTATTGATAGCAGAAGAGGTTGTTCCTGCAAAGACATAATTTATTATACCTCTGAGGTGCCTATTAAGGTTTTCCCCCTCAACTTACTCTACTTGACTGAGCTAACAAGGATTACCCCAAAAACAACCGACTAGAGTAGGTGATACTAGTTAGCGTGCAAGCGTTGTATTTTCACCAAGGTTCACTTTGAACAATACGGATTTTCCATTGATGTATCATGGATGAATACAACAAGTTCTTACATAAGCGAGTGGACAACAGATAACCAAATGTTGATAGTTGTACAAGTCCTCTCGTACTTTACCCAGCTTGTTTCAAGAGTCATACATGGTTTCATGCGAAACTAACCTACGAAAAAAACAAGCAAACAAACAACAAAAAAAAGTAGAAGAAGAAGAAGAAAAGGTGAAAGCAAAGCGAGTAAGAAAATAACCAAGCAAGTGAACAAACCAACAAAGCACGTAAGCAAACAAGCATGCAAGCAAACATCATGAAGGAAAAAACTACTCCTACTCCTAAGCTAACAGTGCATGGGCCATCTCTCGTGAAGTGATATTTCCAATGTAGCCATCGATGCATTGGTTGACCCATGTTGGTGAAGGCATGGTTCACGAACTAGACAATTATGTGAACCAGCAAACAAGAAAGATATAACAATGAACACAAACACACTCCAAGTTTACAAGCGGCCACAAAAAAAAACATGAGTGAAAGCACATGACATGCACTCTATGAAGCTGCCATGGTGTTGTGCTATACTACGTGCAGATGTTGAGTGTCTGCATTCTCTTGACTGTGACATGCAAGAAAACGTGAGAAAGGTAGACCACTTATGTTGTGCATGTGTTCTTGTTGTGTAAGATTCATCCGTCGCATGAGCGATGGGATCGTGTAGTTCGAGTGGAGAAAGTGAAATTTGGGTGTTTAGTTGATATTCAATGCAAAGCAGAGAGTGATGAGGAGCCTTGAGTGTTTCAAAAATTTCCTGACTTGAAGTGAAACCAACCTTAGGACGGTGAGGGCCTTACATAACCATCAGCTCGGGCTGAAGTGCCTCGACAGTCTACGGGGTTTCGACTTCATTGACAGATAAATCATTGTAGAGCAGTGTCTTAGATATATTAACAATGATTGAATCAACCTCGTGATCAGATGAAGAAGTAGAGAGATCACGATAACCAAGATCAGAAAATTCAGGAGGTTTGTCGGCATCCTCATGATTTGATGAATTAGGTAGAGGGGTAGATGGGAAGAAAAGATGTCAACCCTCTATGTTTTCAGGAAAGATAGAAGACATATTGGACATATTTTCAGAGTAAGATGTGTCCTATCTACAATGTAATGATAGAATAACATCTGACATAACCTATGAATGATCAGAAGTAGAAACATTCGGAAATGGATTTTCACAAGGGAAATTAGCATTAGCATAATCATAAGGGATGTTAGGATAAAGCAGATGAGGTGCAGGTAGAAGGGATTCATCCTTCACCATGGGTTCTTCTTTATATTCCCACACACACTCATCATGAATGATGGCGCTGGTTGGCTGCATAACAACAACTCCATCGACAACTTGATCCTCATTCACAACAGGTGAGGAGCACGAATGGAAGAACACAAGACGGTACAATCTAGAGGATCAATAAAACATGGGGACGGAGGTCAAGGGAACGAGTCCACATGACAACCAATAGTCTTACAAGCCAAATATGCGTAGATATCAAGAGCAGGTGGGGTGGGAGGAAGTGATAGTTCAACAGAGGTGTGTGCATGATCTCCCACATCACTTCGCGGTGGTGGAGTTGTTTGATGAGGTGAATGCGGACATTCACTTGTGACGACTGTGCATGCTTGTGATTGCACACCTCCATCACCAAAGTGTGCTGAGCGGGGTTCGGATATGTGGAGAAGATACTCAAATCTTCCATAAATAAATTCCCAATCAATTTCATCTTCAAGAAATTGGTATATAAGATTACAAAAGCATGTGTAAAACTGATCAATGGATTCATCGGGTGCTTTTCGTAATTTCAAAATTTCTTGATTTAAGTGCTTCATGGTCAAAGTGATTGAAAGCACGATCTATCTCTATGAACAGATGAACAAGAGAATGAATAGATTTTTCATGCAGCGTGGAACACCAGTTCATTAGGTGCCCTTGAAGCATGTAGATGAATAGTGCACAACTCATGTATTCTTCAAAGAATCTATGCCTTTGGCATGAGCCTATAATGATGACCACGTGCCTAACCGAGGCTATGTAGCCTCCACAATCATATGTTTTATGAGACAAGTTATCCGAGAGCTTTTCTGAGATAGTGAAATCATTTCCATAAGACATACATTCCGAAAGAGCAACTCGGTAGTTACTCATGATAGATGTGTAGAGATTCAAAACAGATGTGAGGACTCATCTTATCATTTGGCCCTCCTTCTAGCGCCAAAATGTTAATGGTGCTGGACTCGCCAACATGTAAGGTGTTATCTCAAAATCAGTTCCTGATAGGTTGCTGATCAGGTAGACCTTAAGTAACTATTTCAAACCTACTTTTAGCTGAGGCTTAGCCTCCTCAACTTGAGAGGGCTCTCTCAAAGGATAAATGTTTTTGATTACGAGTAAGATGGCTAACTCTTGTGAAACAAATGTAAAAATGTGAGTGGTGGAAACACAATTAGAAAGTATCCATTGGGTTTATGGAGTCAGATATGCTTCAGTATTGACAGTAAGGTTAGCTCTACATAGAAGTCAGGGCATTTAGAACTCAATGCATGTAGAATACACCAGAAACACAAAGGACCAACACAATTTACAAATGCATGAAGGAAGTTAGAGCACTGTTAGTGATTTCTAAGTAATCACACATTCATACCACTATAGATAATAGGAAGAGAACAATACAAGACATTCATAGCATTGAATTCCTTCTAATTCCTGAGAAGCAAAGCCAAAGTACTGTATTACTAAAAACAGAGTCTTTACATAAAGCCAAATATGAGAGCTTTTCTAAATAATTTTCCAACCCTTTGTACATCAGCTCTTCTGCTATATATAGATCTCTTTACATAACTGAGATTCCTCCTCCAGCATGAGGGGAACTCGAATTCTTCCTATGATGACACCTATTAACATTTAAAACTAACTAATAAATGCAACTGACTGCTAACTAGCAGTTTTAGAGACCTAAAACAATTAGGATTCTAACTCTTCATCATGTTGGTAGTAGCACTAAATACAATCCAAATTCGTTCTCTGACAGATGGCCTTCTTTAATTTAGCTTTGGTGGATGTTTTGAAACTTCTTGCTAGCCCTTAATGTCTCATCTCTTAACTGCCCTTGGAAAGTAGGAAACTGCCCCTGTTTTTCTGTTTTTGGTCTCCACAAGGATATTCGAAATCAATTATCCCGACTGTTATTCTTTGATTACACAAAAATGTTTTGGACTATCATGTTTTTCATGTACTATAGATCTTTCCCATGCACTTGTATGAAGATAAAACCTCTTTAATGCTGCCTGAAGTATGATGAAAAATACTAGCTGTGATCATTTTTATAACAAATGGTTTATGGTTCATATATGCTTTTCCTTTGCTTGTTTTTCCCTTGTTGGATGCTTGTATTATGTAAATGATCTTTCTTTAGAAACTCCTTTTCAAAAAGGTTTCCCTTTTGTCCCTCAAAATTGGTCAACTTTATCAAAATATGCAGCTACAGTAGTTTCATAGCGCGCTACAAAACTGTTGTGTATTAGGCATCATCTTCAGCAGTTTTGTAGCGCGCTACGAAACTGCTGTGTAATCACAAAAACACAGTTTTTTGCCAAAATTCGACTGCCTTGAGCTTCTTTATCTTGACATGTCCTTTTCATCTGCCTTGAAGCTGTTCAAAACTGAATATAGAGGCACCATTCTTCAAGGAAAACTTCAAAAAGGTAAATCATCAAAATTTAGGACTTAACCTTACTTGCTGTGTGATTTTCCTTAGCTAAGGAAATCCTTCCCGCTGGCCTAGCTGTATCTTCAAATCCTTGATTTGCCTCTTCATGATTCTGATCCCAGCTCTTAGTCTCATATTAACCTTTCTGATGAATTTTGCTTCCTTTATTGCAGGGACTGACCAGGTATAGTATTGTGCATGATAGTCGACCACCTCAGGTATTGAAATTGTTTTGTCCTCCCACAGAGCCTCCATTTTATAAAAATGGGCTTCCTTGATTGCATGTTTCCTTGAGGATTTCTTCAGTTTAGCAATTTCAAATTTTTCTAATTCCAACTTCCTTTTCAACTCTTCAACACTATATTCCTCTAGAGGTTCTTCATGGGTTTTTGCTCCTTCATTTGTTTCACTTGACTCTAGTTGTACCTCTTTTGAATGCCTCGTCACAGGTCTTCTTGGCTTAAAGACAAATTTAGAAACCTGATCATCAAATTTGAGCTTTTTAGAGGCTTTGGTTTTCTGGGTCTTGTCTTTACCTCATTTTATCAAGTCTGCTCGAACCAGAGGAGACTCCTCAATATCAATAGCTTGAAGCAAGTCATTCAGACTTCCCTTTGAAACCGGGCATTCCTCAGTCACCACTGTCTTGCCTTTTTCTTTAGCTAACTGGCTCTTGGTTATTCTTCTTTGAATTACTTCACTTGAAGACTGCTCGCATACGCCTTCTTTGGTTTGAGCTTTCTCTTTCTGTGACTTTAGAGGTGTGTCTTGAATTAATAATGGTCTGGTGGGCTCCTTTACCTGTTTCCAAGCTTTCATTTTTACGAATCTCCTCGATCTCATTTTTGCACAATGACTAACTATGGGTGAAGAACTCTTTGTAGCCTGAGGGCTGAGGCCAGTTTCATTTTTGAAACTAGACATAAACATAAACATGGACCATTCTCTATCTACTTTCTGGAGCTCATGCAAAACGATCAATTTGACTAGGCCGTGATGAAACAATGAGGTCTCACAGGCTTCCTTCTTTAACTGAACCTTGTCACACATTTTGCCTAGGCTACGAAACAAGTAGAAAGGAAAATCAAGCGATATCTTCCCAGTGAAATGGAGCAGAAGCTTGAAGTGATAAGAATATACCTTATGATATCTCCCTTCACAGGTGAAGTACCTCTGTATGCAGGTAAGTAGATTAGCATATGAATCTTTGACAAAACTTCTGGGCACTGACTTGTTTAAGTCTGAATCAATGAACTCTGGTTTCAGAAATTCCTTGCAGGGGGTCATATCAAACTTAAAATTTTTAAACCATCATTCCTGTCCTCTTGGAATCTCAGTGACTGTGGATATAACCTCTGGAGAGATTTGCAATTCAAGCACCCCAACTTTCGAATTAAGTCCTGTGAAATTTAAAGCGAACTCCTTGGTGACTTGCATATGGCCTCCTTGAAGTTTTTCGCAAAACCTCCAACAGCCAACCTGTTTGAAAGCTTGTTCAACTTCATTATTCTTTAGGATGTTGTCTAAACCCTCAGGTTCATTCCTCAAACATCTGCCTAACCTATGCTCTTTTCTTTCTGCAGACCCCTCCATGAAACTCCAGCGGAATGAAAATTTGAAAGACTGGTACTGTCTCAAACTTCGATCACTGCCTCGCTTGATGTTCAAGGAATTCAAATTGAAGGCTTGCCAATTTGTTCCTTATGAAATGAACGCAATCATAATTATGACTATGAATGTTTGGCCTCTTTTTGAAACTTGCAATCTGAGCATACCAAGACATTTAACGATCTTAATGATGATGATAAGCGGTTGAATGCAATCGGCAGAGTGTGTGGAATGACAACTGATGATGTAACAATAATGGATTTTTACAGATATGATAGCTAGATGAGATTTGTTATGGATCTGCACGAATCCCCGATTTTGTAGCGCAGCCAGTGCAAAATCTGGATTTTGCACTACGAAAACACCTAGACTGCGTTTATGCGCTACGAAAACTCCTAAACTATTTCGTAGCGCATAAGAACCTAGAAACAAATTTGATACATGGGATTTACGTGAGTTGTGGGACCAGTGATGAATGAGAATGGATTGTTGACCTTTATTTAACCATACCACCAAGACTCCTAGGACTTAGACACTAAAATAAAGATGGAACAAAAAAAACTGAACTCGAACTAACATCTAACCTTTACAATCAAACTGATGTGAACAATTTAGAAATTGTTTCTTAAGTGATAACATAAGGGGATCTCCCTGGTAAGAAGTCCCACTTAGATCTCAGATGGTTTGGTGTAGGAGTCCCAGTAGTGGGTCATACGGTAATGCCATGACCACGATTTTTCATAGAGGCAAGTAAGATAACTCTGTTGGTAGCAAGGGTGTGACAACTGTAGCGATCCAAGGAAGGTGCATGAGAGGTTATAACACATGGGGGTTGAGATGAGTGCACCCCTTGGAAACTTGTAATAGTACTCGGCTTGGAAGGGAACACACGAGCGAAGATGCATCACAAGCTGGAAAGCAAGTTAGCGAGAAATCGAAAGTGATGGTTAAACTAACAACACATTTCAGAAAGATTCATACATACTTATACATAATAGTCCATACATGCATGTGTAAGAAAAAAATACATATATCATTTAGAGTAAACCAGATAGCATAGAATACAATACATCATATGCATGAAACATGTTGGCTCTATTATATTAAGAAGTGTAAGTTCCATTCATATAATACATCCATGTCCAACCACTAGTTCCAATAGTGGAATGTTACAGCCACAACCGCCTACTCCTCCAAAGAGATGTAATAGCTTTACGTAGTGGAGAAGCCAAGGCTCGTTAAAATATTGTCCAATATTTCTGTAAGATACTCCTATCAAATCTTGGCTGAACAAAAGCCTTTCAAAAGAGTTGTGAGGTCCTATTTATAGCAAAGGGTGGGGTAACCCTTGACGTTCCACTTTGTGACAGTTCATCTACCCTCATGACTCTTCATCTACTTTATTCTTGTTACATCCAACCATTGACACTTGAACTTCCACTTGACACAACGTTACATTACAATGCACATGTGCTCATGTGAGACAAAATGGCTTGAGCAAGCCATGCAAGACATCACTGACACTCGGTCCATTGAGGTGTGTTGGGACAAGGTCCCCTAAGGTCAATGTTGGGGCAAAAGCCCAAGTTTTGGGGTTGAAAGCCCAAGTTTTTGTGATGTAAAGTGTAAAGTATCGGCAAGTTATGGTCATGGAGCGTGTATATGTAAAGTGTCATAAAGGGTTTTTACCCTTCGTTTATGTAAATTATGTCAACTTTAGAAGATCTACCCGTGGTCTGCGGACCATGGGATTGTATAAAAAGGAGAGTCTTAGAGAGTCTAAGGAAGTTGATAGAAGTTTTGAAGATGAATTTAATGGGTCAATAGGAGCTAAGAGAAAATTGTCTTAGAGTAGAAGAGAGGCTCTGTAGCTTTGTGCGCAGAGGCCTAGAGTAGATTCAGCAACTGTGTACATGGACACCTACAACTAAGTGCGTAGGGTAGTCTTGAGTCTCTAAGAAAATCTTAAGTATCAATAAAGAGACTGTTCTGGAATGTTCGTGTTTTATCCAATTATTTCTGTTATGAATGAATGCATTTATGTTATGATGAATCATGGGTTTATGATTTAATATTGTATTGATGCATGAATTTGTATGTTTTACATTATTATATGAATGCAAGTAATAATATATGCTTACGTGATGAATACATTAATGCATGCTAAATATATCAAACACTTAAGCCGATCTGGATAATAACTGACTTAGGAGTGATTATAGAGGTACGTAAGTGGTTGATTCACCTATATAAGGTCCGCAAAAGATAGTCGTAGACCTTCGTGAAGGTCTAGAGGCTAGTAAGAGGAAGTTATATCAATAAGGCTCGAGGGCTTGTCGATCTACATGAAGGCAAATAAAGGGTACAAAACAACATCATAACCATATATGGGTGAGGAAACTTAGTTCCAACATCCCCCCATACTACTTCGGGTGAGATTTCAGTCCACGCTCCATGGATTGATGCCGAAAGGGCCAGTAGTGTAGGGATTTGTTTAGCAAACTTAACTCTGAACCTGAGTCAAGACCCACTAAGCCAACAAATGGTTCTGTTGCCGGGACTGATATCTGCATAAAGAGATGTGTGATGTCGCATCACTGGAATCCAACTAAGGAAATTGAAGATTTGTTGGATAGAAATATCCACGAATTCACAGTGCAAGAGAACAAGAACCCACGATTAATGAAAGAACAGTGGTTGTACATGTATCTGTACACAGAGATACAAAAAATTGTATTTTCTTCCTTCCCGATCGAATTCTACGAGTGGATCGCTAAATTGGCAGACAGCCAAGGAAGGTGGAGGCTTGACGGTCCAATAGTGTGGACCCCGGAGTTAGTTCAGAGATTGGAAGCTTCTGAAGATAAGATCACACGCGCTATCAATCACTAGATTGATCATATCATAGGATGATTTGTGACAGAGTTTGCAGTCGATACCTTGGTTAGCTAGAACGAAGCAGAGTGACACTTCTTCAAAGGACCGTGAGGTAAGTATTTAAGGTCTTTGAATACTTGGATTAAAATTCTCTTGTGTGAAAATCGGGTTATGCAATTACCTTGATATTTGGAGCTACGTGAAGTGGAAAGTTATTCAGGGATAGAAAAGGAACAGGACCTAAATATAGCCCGCTGATTGAGCCTCCTCTGAGTGATGACAAAGAAACAGCACAAGCTTCTCTGCAGAGCGCTATCCAGTTAATAAGGTGAGGGTTCTCGCAAATACCCCATCCACCCACACCACCTCCATCTTCACCTCCACTGCATACACCTCCGCCCACTGCCACCACCTCCACAACCATTGAATATGGTGAATTCAGTAAAATTGCCCATTTTTAAGGGCTTGGGGAATGAGGACCCGAACTAGTTTTGGTTTATAGTGAAGGCTGTGTGGCAAGCCCAAGGAATTACAGATGATCAGATGAATAAAGGTACATTGGTCACTGCTTTACAGGAAATCGCACTAACATGGTACGTTAAATACTGCACTGATAACCTGATGGATATGTTGGCGGACGTTCAGACTACACTGAATAAGGAATTCAGTAGGCCCAAGTTTGAAGCGCAATCGATCATTGGATTCAATGAGATCATGATGAAGCTTGGCGAGACACCCTAGGAGCTGGATTAGATATTGAAATGCAAGATCCACGAAGCTAATATGTATCTTACAGATGGGCATCACCGCGAATATGAGGGTTGCTTTATCACAACAAAATATTGGGACTGAGATGGAGGCCCTGGAAATTGCAATGAGACTACATGAGACACCAATTCAAGATTTTGCTTTGGGAATTCAACAGATTCATGCAGAGTTGTAGAACCTTTGCCTAGAATTCCAAATTTTGAAGAAGGATAGATCAGCTCGGCTAAAGGTGTGCGAGGAGGTTTGGTGTTTGAAATGTAAGAGTCAAGGGCATGATAAATATCATTGCCCTATCTTCGTGAATTATGTTGTAGGAGGAGGGATGATACCTCTGAGACTAAAAGCTCAAGCAGGGCCAAGTGCAGGGCCCACGCTGTGGTGTGCTATCTATTAGGTAGCTGGAAAACATGCGATAGATAATTGCCACTTGTTGTAGAAATTTGTACAGACACCACAACAACTCTTCTGCAACTTCTATGAATCAGTAGGTCATGATGAGCGCAATTATCAGAGTTATGAGTTAATGATGGAGAGAACGCCTGTATATCAGATGTAGAAATAAACTTGGCCTCCAAATCAAGGCACTGGGGGGCTCGAGGAGGATATTAGGGGCACGGATGAGCCCGAGGTGGAGGAGGACCTGCGAGAGGTCGGGGGCAAGTTATTTACTACAATTGTGGAGGTCTAGGACACTACGTACAAGAATGCACAAACCCGAAATACCTATTGTGTCGATAGTTTACCCAGTTTGACCATGCGACAAAATACTGCCCTATATTAATAGCTAAGATGCATGAAAAGGGGACACAACCTTAGCAACATACACAGAACCTGTAGATGATGAGGGCTGAACCCTGCAAAGAGGACCCCAATATGAATATTGTGCTCCGAAGCGGAATGAAAACTGGTGAAGATAAGGGAAAGCACTTGAAGAAGGTGAATGGGTCTGCAAAGCTCCAGAGAAAGAGGCTAGCTTTGTTTTGGAGCACATGAAGGAAACCTTCATAGAAGCAAATAGAATCTTTGCCAAGGCTTCTACCTTAGAAAGTCAGGATAAACAGTCTGAAGAAATGGACCCATCCATACTTACTAACTTTCTGGAGACCTGTATGAAGTTGCTATGCGATAGCAAGGCCATAAATGGATTACAGGAGTTGATCAATAAATGTACAGGTAATGCTCCTGAGGGACTATGCATGGTCAGGAAAATTGGTAAGTATATGGCGAGAACAGGGCATGAGATGAGGCTCACTACACAAATAGGAGAGTATGAAATGGACCAAGTTATTCTAGATCTTGGGCTAGATGCGAATTTTTTTCCGAAAGAGACATGGGAGAGAAATGGGAGACCTCTACTACAGTGGTCTCCTATTCAATTGAGGATGGCGAATCATCAAAATATTATCCCCATGGGAAGATTACAGGGAGTGACAGTCAATATTAAAGGCGTGAGTGCATTAGCGGATTTCGAAGTAATAAATATTATCGATGATAGAGATCCCTACCTAGCACTCCTTGGGATCAACTAGGCTATCAACGTGAACAAGGTGATCAATTTGAAGAAGCGAACAATGTCATTTGAAAGAAAATCGCTCTACATAGTAGTACCTTTGGACCCTACAAAAGGACTGCTTTATACTAAACCGATCCATGATTATGAAAGTGATGATGATTTGGACCTGATTTACAAGATAATGGCGCAATATCAAGATTGGGTGAATCTGACAGTAGATGCATGTATTGCGTGGGACCGCGAAATATCCTGCAGCTCAGATTCAGATGAGGAATTGGAACACTGGCATAATAGATTGCATGAAGTGTATACGCTACGATCTGTATCATCGGAGGTAAGAAGTCTACCCTGTTATGATGGTTTAACTAACGTTGATAAATTTCTTGATGCATTTGAAAGGGAAGTTTCAGAGAAGCATCACTTCCAAGCCTTGGACTTGGTGCTGCGCACTACACCTCCAAGATGGTGGGGTACACATAAATACAACCTCGATGGATGGTGCGAATATAGAATTCTAATGAAGGTGCGGTTTGGTCGTCCAAAGGTGAAATTTATAGAGAAATATGATGGGAGGAGTGATCTGTGCAATCACTTAGCCAAATGGACCGATGCTTATGGAGTAGAACCACAACCAAAGTGGGTGCATCTATTCTCTCACACCTTAGATGTAATACCTATGAATTGGTACTTGGAGATAGAGCTCCACCATGGCACAGATGAATGGGATATTTCAAGACAGGGATTCTTGATGATATTTAGCTTTGAAGATGGATTCGAGTGCATTGATGAAGCACTACAAGAGGTCAAAGTAGCAATCTTCAGAATCCCATAGGATCCCTTGGATTTGATTCAACTAGATTGGACCACCCAGTTGTGCCATGCGCTGGAGTGCTACAATGTCACTACTGAAGAAGAAGAAGAAGAGGAGGATCCAAGGAACATTACTATCCCAGAGACATAAGGTCACGGAAAAGTTGAAGGGCTGTAGATAGAGAATCCAGATATCACCATGCCGCTGAAAATAAGACAAGTGAACATTAGGACAGAGGCGGGGCCGAAGTTTGTGAAGATAGGAGACCACTGGTATGATGCTACAGTGGATAAGGTCTTTGAATTGCTCCGCGAGTACTAGGATTTGTTACCTATAATTTTCTTAGACCTGAAAGGGATTATAGGTGATTTAGGGGTGATGTGGATAACATTGAAACCAGACACGAAGGCTATGAAGCAGAGGCCATATCGCCTTAATCCTAAATATAATGAAAGGGTCCGTTTGGAGTTGGATAAAATGTTAGCGACAGTAATCATTGAACCAGTGGAGGAGTCCGACTCGGTAAGTCCTATGGTAGTTCAGGAAAAGAAGAAGAAGGATGAACTAAGGATATACGTAGATATCAGGAAGCTGAATGATTCTTGCGTGCATGATCCTTTTCCGACTCCATTCACCGATGAAGTGTTGGATAATGTAGGAGGACATGAAGCATATTCATTCACTGATGGGTTCTAGGGGTACCATCAGATCAAGAACGCGTTGGAAGATAGGAGTAAGATGACTTTCACGACTGAATGGGTATCCTTTTAGTACACTATAATGACTTTTGGATTGAAGAACGCGCCGACAATCGTTTCGCACATATTCATCGCTACATTCAAGGACTTCATTCACAAGTTCTTGGAGGTATACGTTGATGATTAGACGGTGTTTGGACTCGTGAAACGACATGTAGCTAGTCTACGCTTGATGCTGGATACATGGCAAAGGTATTAGATCACGCTAAATTTGAAGAAATGTTTGTTCTGTGTTCCCTTCAGAATCGTGTTGGGTCATGTACTATGCAGACAAGGTTTAACGGTCGATCCAGCTAAGCTGGCAGTTATAATCAATTTGTATGTGCCAGAAGTGTCAAATAGTTGCGTAGAACACTGGGGCATACTGGTTATTACCAAAATTTCTTCAAGAGTTATGCCCAAATTGTTGCGCCAATGGAAAAAATGTTGAAGAAGGATGCCACATTCTGTTGGAATGAAGAATGTTAGTGGAGCCTGGATGTGTTAAAGGAGAAGATGGTCACCGCACCAATCCTAGTCTTTCCAGATTGGAAGAAGGAATTTCATGTACATGTGGATACATCATGTATTGCGCTGGGAGTAGTACTGAAACACAATGATGAGGGAGAGTTGGATAACCCTATCACGTTTGCAAGCAAGAAGTTATCTAAGGCTGACAAGAATTATTCAATGACAGAGCACGAAGATTTGAATATGGTGTACATGTTCCAGAAGTTCAGACACTACTTGCTAGGCGAACACTTTAAGATGTATACAAACCATTCTGCATTAAAGTACTTGCTCAACAAGCTTGACTTTGGCGGGGGGGGATATGCAAATGGTTGTTGTTGTTTCAAGAATACGATTTCGAATTCATTGTAAATCCAGGGAGATTGAATGTAGGACTGGATTATTTGTCGCTCATTGAAACAGGTGAGGAACCCACTAATTTGGAGGAAGGACTACTTAATGCACAGCTATTTGTGGTGCACATAGCAGATAATAATTTTGTAGACATCATACACTTTCTGACTACAGGAACGGCTCCAGAAGGGTACATTAGCCAACAAAAGAAGGAGTTGGTGGTGCACGCAGTAGATTTTTCCCTTATTGTAGGTCACTTGTATAAGATGGGAGTGGATGAGATATTGCGGCGTTATGTGCCCAAGTTTGAATGAAGTAGCATCCTAGTTGAAGCTCATGGAGGGGCAACGGGAGGACATTATGCAAGAAAATCAACAACGCATAAGATTTTATGCACTAGATTGTGGTGGTGGACACAGCATAAGGATTCCAAAGCTTATTGTAGGGCATGCGATGCATGTCAAAGGATGGGCAGGCCATCATGGAGGGATGAGCTGCCTCTAAATCTGCAAGTGTCATTGTAACCATTTGAAAAATGGGCAATTGATTTTGTAGGATTGATTCAGCCTCTAAGAAAGAATATGGGTGTGCAGTATATCATCACCACGACCGAGTCAAATATGGGTGAAGGCACAACCTATAAAGGATTGTATAGGGGCAACGATAGCAAAGTTCCTATTTGAATATGTGCTCACTAGGTTTGGTTGCCTGAAGATTTTAATAAGTGTTCGCGGTACACATTTCCTTAATGAAATGATCAGCTCACTGACAAAGGAATTCCAAGTTTATCATCAAAAGAGCATGCCATATCACCCTCAGGCTAATGGGATAGTGGAAGTGTTTAATAAGATATTGGAGAATGCACTGACAAATGTTTTCAATGCATAGGGGAATGATTGGGACGTGTGTGTACCAGCGGTGTTATGGGCTTATAGAACTACTTGTAAGAAGATGACTGGACAAACACATTTTCGACTGGTCTATGGTGTAGAAGTTATGATGTCGATGGAGTACATTGTGCCTAGTGTATGGATAATGACATTCACAGGAATGCCAGACCACAGATCCTTAGAAGAAAGGCTTGCGCAGCTGACAAAGATGGAATAAGATATATTTTTGGTTGGATTCCATCAACAAGTTCAGAAGGAGCATGAAAAGGCATGGCACGATTGGCACATCAAACTGTGCACCTTCAAGGTAAATGATTTAGTTTTATTATATGATAGCAAGTTTGATAAATTTCCAGGAAACTTTCAGATGCATTAGCTAGTGCCATATGTGATCAAGGAGATTACCAATGGTGGAGCAATTCAGCTAGTGAAATTGAATGGAGATCCATTTCCCGGAAAGGTAAATGGAAGTGGATTGAAGTCATACATCGAGGATCTGACCAGATGACTATATGATGGTCACATAGTCTTAGCACTCTAGGCAGCTGTAAGGAGGTGCAGGGCTAAAAACTACACTGCTCAGGTTTTAGAGATGCGCGATGAGGAGCCTACGTGGGACAGATGGGTGTCATAGAGTCAACGAACTCGTGAATGGAGTCGTGCTATAGGATGAGAGACCACGCAGTGTAGCCAGAAAGTGACCATTACTGTCACTATTCATGATTTGAAAGTGAAAAAATGGCTAATAAGAGCAGGTGGGTTGTATTTAAGGCTGATTTTAAGAGCGAAATCTTTGAAAATATGCTGCCAATCTAGCATTTATGAGCGGATTTTGGGGGGTGTTAGTGTTAGTATATGAATACTTCCATCAAGGATCAAATCTGCTCTTTTCATTTTCATTTTAGGTGTCTCATACTGAATTGTTTAGATCTTTCCACTAGGTCATGTCAAAATGGTCCACTGGTGGTTGTCTTCTTCTCAGAAAATCAAATCTTCCCTCACGAGGTACATTTGTTGACCCATCTCCATGTTGCATTAAGTTATGGTTTCAGTTATGTTATTTTTAGAGTCAAGGTAGTTGTCTTTCCATTAGGTCTTAGGGTTCATTTCCAAGGTCCTTCCATTAGGTCTTAGGGTCCATTTCCAAGGTCAAAAGTATAGTTTCAAGTGTAAATAAAGGGAAGCAAAGGTATGAGGAAGACCAATAAACAAAGAGTGATTGCTAGTAAGTCATGGTTATTGTACAAATATCTTATTTCACTAATGTAATTTTCATCTCAAAAACATGTTTTTGAGATGAAAACAGAGTATTTTAGTTGATTTATATTTTTTGATGTAATTCAAGTCATTTCATGTAATAAGTGTTCCCATAAGCTGCCCAAGAATTTCTCCTTGCTGCAAGAAAATGAAGCCATTGAAGAAATCAGTTCAATCCAAGCATCATCCACCTGAAAAGAGACAAAGAGAGAAAGGTATTAAACAGAGATTTGGAGGAAAGTAAAAATTCCAAAAAACATTATAAAGTGGGTTTTTTTTAAAGAAAAATAAAAATCACCCTCTATATAAGAAAAAAAATCCTTTTTCAAATTCCTCATATTCATTTGACAAAGAGAAAGAATAGAGTTGAAGGAGAGAAGGGAGTCGAAGCCAATTGGTGGTTGAGGAAAGAGGAGGTGTTGTGCATAGAGCAGGAGGTGTTGCACATAGGGTAGATTGAGGAAGCATTGTGCATAAAGGAGGGAGCGCTACACATAGAGGTAGAGCATTGCACATAGCACTTGTTTTCCAGTGCTTTTTTGCACGGCGCTGCGAATAGAGCTGGAGCGCTACGCACCTGTACAAGGCACTGCGCATAGGGCCAACAAGCACCAAAACCACCCTATCAACCATCCAAATTGTTCTTTTTCCACCTAGAACCTCTAAACAAGTAAGTACACTCCTTGAACTATCCTCCCAGCACTCATTTCATGATTTTGAAGTTGGTTTGCTATTTAAATTTTCAAACCCTAGGTTGCCTAAAAAACCATCCCTGCTTATCATATCCTTTATTCCCACATTCTATTGACAAATCCCTCCACCTATCCTCTATACCCTAATTCCCTCAAAAAAAATCCCTACACCTATCCCCTATACCCTAAATCCCCAAAACAAAATCCTTAAACCCCAATTTACTAAAAAATCCCTACCAAAAAATACCCTCCTTCTCACTCTCACATCACATATATCTCATCCTACATCGCACAAACTCCTCTTCCCTTCCCCTATCCCTATTCACCATAACTCGCTTCTTGATTACCTTCTCTAGGGTTTCAAAGCTTCAAATTCAAAAGACATGGATAAAGAGGATAGAGATTATGAGGAGGAGGAAAACAGTGGCAATGAAAGCATGGGAGATGAACCTCAACATCAGAGAAAACCACATAAGGGAGGCAGAATCATCAGAGAGGAACCATCAAGCATCAGAGAGTTACAAGCTTCTCATATGACTATCTCTTATTTTAGGCATCTAGGGTGTTATGAGTTTTTTGAGCAGGTAGAAAGAGTTCAACATCATCCTGAGCTGACTAGGCTTTTTGTAGCCAATCCCCATGATAACAAGGTAACTCTTGTCGGAGTGACATTTACAGTTTCATTCTCCATCATTATTGATGCTACAAGGATTCCAAATGTGGGGGAAAAATGGTAAAAGTCACGAGATTTGGATGAGCATGACTATGATCCATACATCATATCCAGGTACAGGAATGAAAAGAAGAGGACCTTTCCTTTCAGGTTCCTTGAAGACAAGTATGCCCCTATGATGAGGATCATTATGAAGTATTTTACATGTGAGGGAATATTTTCTAGATTGTACACCTATCATATTAGGCTTCTTATGCACTTCACAAGAGTGAAAATGTTGAACATCCCGTATTTCTTATTTAGGAACATTGAGAAGATGGCCTAAATTGTACAGAAAAGGTAATACCCCCAGCAAAGGAGTAGTATCTATCACTATTCCTTGTTTAAGATGATTGTGCTACATCATCTCAACCTCCTCAACATCTCCTAGGATACATTTATTGCCAATGACATCTTCAATGGTCCTCAAATTCCTCCACCAGTGCCCCAAGAAGCAGAAAGGCCTTCCAGCAATGCCAAAGTAAAGAAAAGTGAGAAGGCTAAAGAGACTAAAGTTGTTGATAAGCCAGAAGCCTACATAACATATCAGAGAGGGGCTAGAAAGTTGTTTGCAGTGGATAGGAAAGTGTTTACTCCACTTGATGTGGAAGGGGCCTTTCCTTCTTCATTATCTCATAGGAAAATACTTGCTCCACAAACTGTGGAAGGGGCTTTGCCTTCTTCATCAACACAATAGGTACAATAGGTGCAGCAGGTACAGAAAGGGAAAGAAAAGATGCTGGAGGAAATCCTCAATGATGAAGAGGAAAGGTAATTTGATTTGATGGAACATGATGGACTAGAACAACCACACACTCATCATGGCATTGAGATAGTCGACTTGGAGGCTCAAGATGAGGCAACAAATGAAAATATAACCATAAGGGAAAAAGATGCACAAATCCAAGCACTAATGGACAACTTGGTGAGAGCTAAGTATGTCATTTCATACCTTGAGCAAGAGAACAAGCAACTAAGTGACAAACAAGTTCTCATGGAGCTAGAACTTCTCAAAGCAAAGAGGCAAGGTGACAAAGACAAGTCAGTGATGCAAGAAGAAGAAACCCCAGCCACCTTGACTACAAAACAAAGGCTTGAGAAGGAGATTGAGGAGGATGGAGAAAACTGGCTTGATAGGGTCAATTTTCATTTGGAGAATCTGCTACAAAAGGCCAACACGGACAATCAAATCATTAGGCACATGGCTTGCCATTACGGGACCCAGAACAAGATTTGCAACATAAGGGTCAAGCAAATGAAGACAAGGCTAAAACAAGCACTCAGAGGCAAAAAGGAGGGTGATATGCTTAGGTTACTTTTTGAAGCTTCCTTGGCTAACCCAGACACATGATGGTGGTGCTCTCCATAAATTTTGAGTAATTTTTGAAGAATTTTTTCTTTTTGAAGAATTTTGCAATCTTTGACTCAGAAAAAATGGCTCTATGCATAGCGCCACTGGCGCTGTGCTTTTCCTAAGGGGATTTAAATAGGAAATGGTTAGAATTTTTGGATTCACAATGATGGGTACATGCACCCTGTTCATTTTCTAAGCTTTTGGAGCAAAATTGGTCAACCAAAAGGTCAAAAAACACTCAAAAAATGACCTTTTTGCCTTTTTTTGAGCCATAGAAGCAGTCTTGGGAGCATCCATTTTTGAGGGGAAAAATCAACTCCAAATGGGAAAATACAAGCATATTTTGGAAATAGATAGGATAATATTTCCAATGAGCTATCATGATCTCAATTTGGGCATCAGTAAGACCTCCAAAATGGTCCTGTAAAAAGCGTTGCGCATAGGGAAATTTTATCCTAAATTTTCACTTCACTATGCCATGACTGTATTTTTGAGTTTTCTCTCATGTATGATGTTTTTACTGATGTAAATGGTAACTAGGTATGTAAATAGGATGGATAATAGTTACTAGAAATTATATTCATTAGATCAAAAGTTATCTTAAGGACAACTGAATCAGTTTCCTCCCTTTTAGAGGCAAGTTGTTAGGTTGCCTAGATTCCAGTTTCTTGTTCACTTTTTGATGGATTAGTTCCTCATCCTAGGGATTTGACCCCTGAGGATGGGAGGAGGTTGAATCAATGCCTATATCTTTTTCTTCTTTCTCATTGTAAAGGGTTGTACTCAGCTGGATGCTTATGCTTTGAGTAGACATCATTTTATATTAGTTTTAGCAGGAGATTAATGAAAAATTGCAGCTATTATTTTTGGGATCCATGTGGTATGATGTTCAGTTCAATTTTCTCTATTGTGATCATATGTTAAAAAAAAATTTGTACTTAATCAATCATTTCATTTCTTTTAAGTGGATGTTTTCAAGTTTATAGGCAAAACCGATAATATTTATGCTCTGTTTTGGGAAAATATTCAGAGTCTATGTTTTCTTCAATTTGGGAAGAATCCATGTTGCTTACATGTCTTTTCTAAATCCTCACCTATCTTTTAATCACCTCACCCATCAAACCGTAGAATGTTGAGCCTTGTACCCACCTTGCCCCATCGAACACCCTACAATTTTGACCTATTTTCCTTTCCCTAACTATTTGTCTCCTCCTAATCCAGCAGAACCCTTCAAAATCAAATCAAACCTTGTGCTACTATACCTAGCCTAAATAATTTTATTGATCTAGTCATCTTGGATGAGATCCTTACAGAAAGAGCCCTCTCCTGGCCTAGTAGGGCTAGCTACTTGGCTAAGCGTGGTTTGTGGTTACCCTAGCATTGCCTTCCTTCAACCTGAGGTTCAATCCAGGTGCTAACAGAGTGACGACCATACTAGGGAATGAAAGATCAGAAGTTAATCACCCCAGTAAGATGTCTCATTTGAATTCTTAAGCTTTTGGATGATGAGTTTTATAATTTAATAGGCCGAATTGGAAAGCTTTAAAGCAATATATTAAATTTCAAGATTAGACATACTGGCTTCCCGAAAGTACACCAAATCTAATCCAGATCCTAATCCTCCAACCATTGTCAATGATCCTCATAAAATTGGGCAAAAATCTAAGAAAGCTCCAGATAAATCTAGTTTAGATGGGGAACAATCAAGTGAGGATTTCCCTTGATTTAATTGAGTTTGATATTAATTTTGAGTAGAGTTTATTTCACAGTAAATATTTAAGTTGGATTCATCATATAGTTGTTGATTCCTTTATATCTCTTTATAACCCTGTTGAAGACTTGTTTTCACACAATAAATCAGGATCACAACTTATTCACACTCTTGATCATTTGCAGAACCTCTCTTCAAACTTAAACACATGGGTACAAAATAAAACTCATAGGCTATATTTTGATTTTCGAAATACCTCCTTTGCATCTATTGCCACCCAAACTATCTCTCACCCCCCACCTTCTTCTTCACACATTATTCACAACACTCAAGCTATCATTAATCCCCCTTTGAGTATATTGAATATCCCAATCCTTGTTTTAAATCCACCACCTCCCCCACCTCCAGTTATGGCTGCCCGATATGCACCCCTTCTTTTTCGTCAAAATCCTGTGTTAGGTCCCTATAATACTATGATTCCCCCATTACTATTGTCATTGTATCCCTTATTGTTATTATTGTGCCCCATAGAATCCCACTATTGTTATTTTTGTGCCTTTATATTATTATTGTTAGGTCGACTTGGTTATATTGTGACCTTAGACTCCTATATATAGAAAGGAGGTTTTGTCATTTGTATCATCCAAGAATTGATCATTTGTGTATTGTAAAGGAGGTTTCCCCCTTGAAGAGGCTGAATTCTAAGGCATTGAGCTATCTTTTCTATCTTTTTGTGAGCTGGTTTCATAACATTTGGTATCAAAGCTTTGGATTCTAAGGTTTCGCTGCTCCAAACAGACCATCATGGCATTTTCGCTATAAATTTTTTTATGTGACGTTTCGAGAGTGAAAAAAAATTCCATTTGAGAAGAAATCTTACTCAACCTCAGTTCCGAATTTCATATTTTGTCTCACTATTTTTTCAGAGATATGATCTGAGGAAGTCAGGGTTTTTGCAAGCTCCATAATTTCATCTAAAACAATTCATTGTGGAATTTTCGCTATAACGCTTTCTCTATGATGTTTCAGAAGCTAAAAAAAAACCATTTGAGAAGAAATCGGTCTAAACCTCGGCTCCAAATTTCAGATCTTGTCTCGCTATATTTGCGGCGATATAATATAAGGAAGTTAGGGTTTTTGCAGACCCCTGAATGACATTCCAAACAGGTCACCTTGGGAAAATATTCATAACTTTCTCTCTGAGCATCAAATTGAATTTTCATAAGAAGTTTCAGAAAGAGGACAGACTGTAGTGTTTTGGGTACCATTTTCAGAACCTAAGGTTGAAACAGTGACCCGCAGCACATCGTACAAGTTCGCTCTACTGAACAAGTCTATACTCAGGTCATCGTGGGAGAATTGGCATAACTCTTCATTGGAGAATCCAATCTTGATCAGACTTGTGGAGTTAGAAATATTACTCAGAGGGTTACCACAGGAAGAAATTTTAGACCTTGGAGATCCAAAATTACAAAAATACATCAGATTCAATATCAAGCTCCTACAAAGTGAAAAAAAAGGTGTGTAGTTTTTTTTTTTTTTTTTGCATAAGCTTGGTTTCAAAAATTAGTTTGAAGGAATTCAAAGGGCATAGTGAAGCATTATTATTGGTAATTGATGCCCCAAAGAAAGAAAATGGAAACACCTAGTAAGAAACCTGAATGCTCTAGCATGAATCATGAAGGATAGGAAGAAACGCAACATGATATATCAAAATTACGAGACCAAGTGCAACAAATGTCACTCGCACAAAAAGTAATAGAATCCAAGATGGATGGTTTAATGAAAGACGTAGAAGCTAGGATGTATGGCATGGAAGCTAAGATGGATGGTTTAAATAAAGGTGTGGAAGCTAAGATGGATGGTTTAAAGAAAGGCGTAAAAGCTAAGATGAATGACATGGAAGCTAAGATGGACGGCGTGGAAGCTAAGATGTACGATTTGAAGAGAGATTTGACAAAGTTTCTACAATAAATGTTTACTAATGGCGAAAGGGTATTAAAAGAAACTCATGATGAGAAAAAAATAAATTTTGATCATGATTTCATAGACTCTAACGTTAGATCGAAGAACCACCATGTTCCAAAGATCGATATGAGGAAGTTTGATGGCAAGGATCCCCGAACATGGATACTACAGATGGAGGAATTTTTCAATCTCCATAATGTGAAAAACACACAAATGGTATGCATTGCAACTTTATATTTGGAACTAAATTAGTTTGTATGGTATCGATGGCTTTTCTCTCTTAAGCAAATTGTCACTTGGGCTATTTTACAAATGAAATGGTAGCACATTATGAGGATACAAAAAGAAACACTTTTTTTAGCCAATTGATAAATCTCAAACAAAAGGGTTCAATGATGGGCACATTGAGGACTTCCAAAAATTCAATATAAGGGTAAAATATATTCCAGAGGAGCATAGGATTGATGTGTTCATAGAGACTTTAAAAGATAACATCCAACATGAGGTTCGCCTTTGGGAACCAAATTCATTGGAAAAGGCATTCAGGTTGGCAAGAAAAATGGCAAGAAAAATTATGTCAACAAGGAAGCCTACCACTCATAATCATAAAAATGGAATTGTTCCTGCCCCTAGCCATCCACAACCTACAAGGTTGACACCACAAAAATTGGAAGAAAAATGAGCAAAAGGGCTTTGTTACAGTTGTGATAGCAAATACACTAAAGGTCATAAGTGTTCCGAGAAGAAATTATTTTACATAGATTGTGAAGAGGAGGAAGAAAAGGAACAAGAAATGTCAAAAGAAGAGGATATACACCATGAAAAAACCCTAGAAAAAGAAGAAATGAATTCGACCATATCTTGTAATGCATTGGCTGGAATTACCACTCCTCAAACTATCAAGATAGAAGGGCATATCAGGAAGAAAAAGGCAACAGTGTTGATTGATTCGGGAAGTACCCATTATTTTATTCATTGTAAGATAGCCAAGGAATTGAATTGATTCCTATATCTAGCACCAGAGTGTCAAGTGATGGTTGCAAGTGGAGGAACCATAAATTGCTCAGGAAAGTGCCATAATATCAAGCTATCCATGGGAGAATATGTATTGAATAGCCTAATGCTTTCCATTCCAATGGGTGGTGCTAATGTTGTACTACGAGTCCAATGGCTACAATCCTTCAGTAAATACCTTTTAATTTTCAAGAACTTTTCATGAAATTCTCTGTAGAAAGAAATAAAGTTGAATTAAGGGGTATTGCGGGGAAACTAGGAAATATAATCAGCTCTAATAGAATGACAAAGCTTCTAAAGAAAGAACAACAAAGCATAATTACACAATTATGTTCATTAGAGGTTCCCACATCGAAACCATCCATTTCCCCAGATCGCCAAAAAGTCTTGGACAATCATTCCAAGGTATTTGAGACTCCCAAAGGCCTCCCACCTACTCGTGATCATGATCATGCTATTAATTTGATTCTCGGAAGTGCTCCTCCAAACATCAGGCCTTACAGATATCCCTATGTCCAAAAGAGTGAAATTGAACATATGGTTGCAGAAATGCTAGAGGCGGGTATAATTCAACCTAGTCAAAGTTCTTTCTCCGCTCCAGTAGTATTGGTTCACAAGAAGGATGGATCATGGCGCATGTTTCCAGATTATAGGGAGCTCAACAAGCTCACTATTAAAGATAAATTTCCCATTCCTATCATTGATGAATTATTGGATGAATTGCATCAATCAATTTACTTCACCAAGTTGGATCTTCATTCAGGATATCATCAAATCAAAATGAAGACTGAAGACATTCCAAAAACAACATTTAGAACTCATGAGGGTCATTATGAATTTTTAGTCATTCCTTTTAGCCTTACTAATGAACCTTCTACATTTCAAGGTTTGATGAATTCCATTTTCAAACCCTTCCTTAGAAAATTTGTGTTAGTATTTTTTGATGATATACTAATCTACAACAAGTCTTGGAAGGATCATGTCGAACATGTTGAAATGGTGCTCAAACTATTGGAGGAGAAACAATTATATGCAAAAATCTCCAAATGTTTCTTTGGAGTACAAGACGTGGAATATCTAGGTCATATTATATCTCATGAAGGTGTTAAGGTAGACCCTAGCAAAATTAAAACCATTAAGGAATGGAAGATCCCCACATCCATAAAGCATCTACGAGGATTTCTTGGGTTGACAGGGTATTATCACAAGTTTGTTAAGAATTATGGGAGAATAGCAGTACCTCTAACAACATTATTGAAGAAATATGCATTCTCATGGACTCCAGAAGCAACAAAGGCATTTGAACATCTTAAAGAGGCAATGTGCCAAGCACCAATCTTAGCTACACCAGACTTCACAAAAACCTTTATTATGGAATGTGATGCCTCAGGAAATGGAATTGGTTCTATTTTAATGTAAGAAGAAACACCCATTGCTTTCAAAAGTTTTCCAATCAAAGGAAAGTATTTACACAAAGCTATTTATGAGAAGGAAATGTTGGCAATACTACATGCACTTAAGAAATGGTGACCCTACCTAATGGGAAGACACTTCAAGGTAAAAACAAATCATGATAGTCTTTAATACTTTTTAGAACAAAGATTATCTTTAGAAGAGTAGAAAAAATGGGTCACAAAGATGTTGGGCTATGACTTTGAAAGCATCTACAAAAAAGGGAATAAAAATGTTGTGGCAGATGCACTCTCAAGAAAGGATGAGGATGTGGAAGCATTTCTTTGTGCCATTTCTATTATCCAACCAGATTGGATAAACGAAGCAAGGGATGAATGGAAGAATGACGAGGAAGTGTGGGCACTCATTTAAAAGATACAACATGATCCCAGTACATCTGATACATTTAGCTAGAAAAATGATTCGTTATGGTACAAGGATCAGTTATACCTATGTAAGAATTCCCAACTCAAACAAAAGATTCTTAGGGAATTGCACACCTCTCCCTTAGGGGGGCACTCAGGATTTCTAAAAACCTACCACAGGGTTAAGAAGGATTTTTTTGGGGATGGCCTTTAATCATATATTCAAAAGTTTGTGGCGGAATTTTTGGTTTGCCGACAAAATAAAGTTGAAACAATTAAGACCCCGGGACTATTGCAACCTTTATCGATTCCAAGCCAACATTGGGAGGAGGTTTCAATGGATTTTATCACAGGTTTACCCAAGTCCGAAGGAAAGAGTGTTATCATGGTGGTAGTTGATAGACTTACCAAGTATGCACACTTTTGTGCATTACCTCATCCACTTAAAGCGAGTACAGTTTCTACTGCATTTATGGAAACAATTCAAAAGCTACATGGAAACCCAAAGATTATTGTAAGCGACAAAGATCCCATTTTCACTGGAAATTTTTGGACAGAATTATTTTCTTGCCTTGGTACTCAGTTAGCTCATAGCTCATCTTATCATCCTCAATTTGATGGGCAAACTAAGATAGTAAACAAATGTTTGGAAGGATATATTCATTGCTTTGTATCTGATAAACAGACACAATGGGTCAAATGGTTGCCTTTGGCTGAATGTTGGTATAACACTTCCTTACATACTGCGACAAAAATGATCCCATTTATGGCCCTTTATGGATATCATCCACCATCCATCACATCATATTTAAGAGAAAATTCTAAGGTTCAAGCAGTGGAAGATCACATCGAGCATCAACAACAAGTTCTCCAACTCTTAAAGGATAACCTCACCTTGGCGCAAAATAGAACGAAGCAATAGGCAGATCAACATCGCAGTGAAATAAGTTTTGATGTAGGTGATTGGGTATTTCTACGGCTACAACCATATAAAAAAATGTTCCTCAAGAAAGCTAAGAAGGATAATAAATTATCACCAAGGTATTATGGCCTATACAAGGTGTTGCAAAAGATAGGTACTAAGGCATACAAATTGGAGCTTCCTGCAACTTCCCGAGTGCACCCATTTTTCCATGTTTCATGCTTAAAGAAGGTTATAGGTGAAAAGATTCCAATTCAAACAATCTTGCCAGAACTTGATGAGGAAGGAAAAATCATATTGGAACCTGAAGCAATCAAAGAAACAAGAACTCGATAGCTACAAAATTGATCAATTTCAGAGTAACTCATCAAGTGGAAGAACTTACCCATTGAAGATTCCACATGGGAGGATGATAATTTTATACAGAAGCATCCAGAACTACTCAAGCATTGAGGAAAACACTTTTTTGAAGGAGAGGGGCATGTTAGGTCCCTATAATACTAGTGATTCCCCCATTACTATTGTCATTGTATCCCTTATTGTTATTATTGTGCCCCATAGAATCCCACTATTGTTATTTTTATGCCTTTATATTATTATTGTTAGGTCGACTTGGTTATATTGTGACCCCTTAGACTCCTATATATAGAAAGGAGGTTTTGTCATTTGTATCATCCAAGAATTGATCATTTGTGTAATGTAAAGGAGGCTACCCCCTCGAAGAGGCTGAATTCTAAAGCATTGATCTATCTTTTCTATCTTTTTGTGAGCTAGTTTCATAACATCCAGGTGCCATGCCCCCTGATTATCAAACCAAAATACCTTTCTTTGAAGGCACCCAAACCATCACAGCTCAACAACACGTAGACAAGATGAATGATTTCTTTGACCTCCATGAAGTTGAAATTGAAGATCTGATGATGAGGCTGTTTGTACAAAGTTTTGGAGAAGAAGTTTAGAAATGGTTCAGAGCCCTACCAGCAGCTTCTATCACTACTCTACCCATCCTCCGAAGGTAGTTCTGGTTGGTGGGAGGTGAATAAGAATCCCCCTTAGATTTTGTCCGAATATGAGAACATCAAAAGAAATTTTCGCAAGAGTGTGCAAGACTATTGTGTGAGATTTAATGTAGTGTAAAATAATATCCCTGCAAATATTAAGCCACCCGAGGGATTGGCTTTGCTTAAGTTTCCAAATGGATTTGATGCCAATATGGCATATCAATTGCGTAAACGTGATCCTACAACTATAGAAGACATGCAAAAGAATGTTGTGAGTGTAGAAGTGAACTTGCTGGCCAAAAGAGAAAGAATGAGATCAGAGAGAAGAGTGACCGTGAAAGAAGAAGCATCTACTTCAGATGTAAAAATGGATACATTGATTTGAACAATGGAAAGGATGGTTGACCAATTTTCCATTACAGACAGACCTGAACCACAGATCTGGAACCCAAAATTTAGAGGGCAACAGTAGCCCCAATTCTGAATCAAGCAAAGAGAGCAAAAAACACTGAAACAACCAACCCAACAACAACAGCAGATCAGAACTCCCTTATAGCAGAATTATGTTCGAGTGGAAGAAGAAGAGGAGGAAGATCCGGTAATTGAAAAAAATCACTTCTTCACTACATATGGCATGCCTATATTTCTGACCAAAGATGAGGAGTATGCAGAAAGTTCTCTATTGTGATCATATGTTAAAAAAAAATTGTACTTCATCAATCATTTCATTTCTTTTTAAGTGGATGTTTTTAATTTGATAGGCATAACCCATAATATTTGTGCTCTATTTTGGGAAAATATTCACAGTCTATGTTTTCTTCAGTTTAGGAAGAATCCATGTTGCTTACTTGCTCTTTCTAGCTCCTCACCTGTCTTTGAACCACTTCACCCATCAAACCCTAATGTTCTGAGCCTTGTGCCTACCTTGCCCCATCGAACACCCTACAATTTTGACCTAATTTCCTTGCCCTAACTGTTTGGCTCCTCCTGATCCAGCAAAACCCTTCAAAATAAAATCAAACCTTGTGGTACTACACCTAGCCTAATATCATTTTCTTGATCTGGTCATCTTGGGCGAGATCCTTACGGAGAGGACCCTCTCCTGGCCTAATAGGACTAGCTACTTGGCTAAGCATGGTTTGTGGTTACCCTGGTTTTGCCTTCCCTCAGCCTGAGGTTCACTCTAGGTGCTAATAGGGGGAACAGTGGAATTTGAATTCAAACTTGCCTATAAATTACATATGGATGCCCAACGAGAGACACTTTGCATTCTGACAATTTATGTGTCACACTGTCTAGTGTGCATGAACCGTACATTCTTTGACAATTTGGTGGCTAGTTCTGTGTTTAACAGTTTACCTGCAAAAACTCAACAACTTATTAATAGCTTCATGTCTAAACCCATGGAAACTGTAAGTGCTGGAGGGTCTATTGCCTCCACGGGAGCTGCCCCTGAGGTCATCAGTATGGAAGTGCCCGCTGCAGTGCCAAAATCATTGAGGTCACATAGGCCGAAGCGTATGCCGGCAGGAGAGGTTCCCAAGCTGAAGAAGGATAAATAGAAGAAGGCACTATCGATGCACACATCACCAAGGAAACATCAGAGGAAAGAAAATCCAACCGCGCTAGAAAAGGGAAAAGTGGTCGACCTGTAGGGCGATGAGGGTGTAGAAGACATTTATATTGAGAGGGTAGACCCTATTTCAATGTTTCCAAAATACCTCCCTCCATGCCAAGGCAAGGTGAAGGTCCCAAAGGACCTAGATGAGGGAAATTTTCTCCTTCATACACCCCTGCTCCCAGAGAATATCATGTTTGAAGGTCCGCGCTTGGCACGAGTCCCACATCTGAAGCTTGGAGATTGGGACTTGGGGGACACTGAGTGGCTTCCCCACTTGGCTACCAATAATTTCATGTAGCAAGTATTCTACAAGGACTATGGTGTCACCGCGCTAGACTCGTGGGGTAGAAAAGGTAGGATTATTGAATCTACTATGGGTGTTTCATTACCACCGCGTTCCCATAAATTTGACTGTTATCGAACAGTTGTTGTGCTTGGTGCATGACAACTGCCTATGGTTGGAGGAACCGATCCCTATAACCGACATGCTGATCCATAGGATCACCTTACTACCACATTTAGGACTAAATTAGGCCAAGGAATTTGGCGGAAGGACAGGAGAGCGCGACCTCGGCGAGCGAATGAAGGATAGGTTTAAGCTTGTCAAGGAGCCACACGAGTATTCAATTTCAAGCATAACTGACCTCGCAGTTAAGGTGGCCACATAGATTTTTGCTAGCAATATAATGAGGAAGTATCATGCAGGCGAGGTGCCAGCACTAGTGGCCTAGTGCACAGAGGGCGTACAATTCAACTGGGCACGCTACCTGTGCAGTGAGTTGCTCGCGAACTACAGGGAGGCATAGGACTAGAGCAAGACATTTCACTACTCATGGCTCTTACTTTCGATTTTGTTGGTCACGTGGTAGTTGTCAGAGGACATCCAATTTCCTCCGATCACACCAGATTTTCTAGAAGTAATGAAGTTTGCTTCACTATGGGACACAAAGGACATTGAGCGAGTCTAGGATAGAAAGTTGTTTTTGGTATTGATGGAAATGAGCATTAATATGGGCATCAATTGGAAGCCACGGTTGTCACTGATCGTCTTTGAGCAGTTATCTGGGTACACATAGTTCAAAGAGGACTTCCACCAAATTTCCATTCAAGCGCAAAAGGACCTATAACAAAAGTGGTATGGTTTACCATACCTCATGATGGATGATGAAATTGCAGTAGTCCTCGAGCGTTGCCCAGCAGATTGGCACACAACGTTTGACATGTCCACCAGGTCTAGTAAGTCCGTGGCAAAATAGAAAAAGGAAGCAACCCGGTTGAAATTTCAGTAGTTGCCTGAAAAGAGAAAGAAGGAGACTAAGGAGAAGGCATGCACAAAAGTGGAGTGTGCTACCAAGGAATAGGATGAAGAGTGCGACTCTGACAGAAGTCAGAAATCTCCTTCACCGCAGACAGAGGAAGAGGAGCAATCAGGATAGGGCGGTGGAGATCTAGAAAGCACTCCCTTCCAGGTGAATCAAAATAGCGAGCGGGAAAAAGAAGGATTGCAGAAGAAGACCAAGGCCACTAAGTCATCCCTAGAACTAATCACTTTGACAGAGGGCAACTTGGATGACATTGGGGACAAGGTAAGGGATATGACTGCAAAACTGTTGTAGCAGTTTGAGTAGTAATAGAAGCAGGCATTAAGTGCCATTCAGATGGGTATGTGCAAGCTGCAAATCCAAGCCACTAGACTGCATCCAGGTGCAGGGCAGAACAACATGGCCTCAACAAGTTTAGCATCGGGGACAACTGAAGCAGCAGAGTTGGTTCGCTCTTTAGATCTCCGGGCAGTCACACTTCTGGATGGAGCTCTAAGTGCAGAGGCAGAAGTGGACAAGGTTGTTATCAGTGTGCTAAGGAATGTTGGCCTCAATTTCGCCATGCTCCCTAGTGAATTCCTTCACACCCTACAAGCAGGTGTCATCGAAGAGCTTAAGGCCTGAGGGTAGCACGCACTGCACATGATCAGTCAGAAGAAAATCAAAAACTAACAGATATTCATTGAGAAGACAGCCACGCTAGAATCTTCGAAGAAGGTGTAGGAGAAGAATGAGCACACCGCCACAGTAATAGACGAAGCATGCAGAACCATTCCGAAACTGCATATCCCAAAAGAAGAACTAGTGGAAGCCAAGTTTCAGAAGTTGGCTGCAGGTGTGCACGATGCGATGACCGAGATGGCAAAGGTTTAGTTTGAGATGAACCTAAAAATTACAGAGCTTGAGTTGAAGACACAACCTTCAACTCCACCAGAAGTCAAAGAACAACGTGAAGCTGATGTGAGGGATGGAGTCACTGCAGTAGATGTTGTGGTGGTGGAATGCACTGTGCTCTTCAAGCAGTCTATGGAGTTAATTACAAGTCTACAGGAAGATCCTAAACTGCAAATGTTGAACACAGAGGCCCGGGAACTACAGCAGCAATATCACGAAGCAAAGGTGACAGGGTGCACCATCGCTGTCACACAAAGATTGACAAAGCTGCAGGAAGCAAAGTAATTGCAAGAATAGGTAGAAGCAGAGAAGCGGAAAGAGGTAGTCCTTAAGGCCAGATTGGGGCCTTGGCTAGATGAGGCCTATGTGATCTCCACCACTATTGGGGAGAAGTTGGCCAGCATGCAAAGATCCCAACAGAAGATACAGTAATATAGTGCAGGACCAGCAATCGACCAAGAGTAGGTCAAGTAGGTCAAGCAGGTAGTTGCACAGTGCACAACTAAAGTTGCAGTAGCGCAAGTGGATTTGGGAGGTATTTGCAGTAAGATCTTAGTGCGAAAAGAGTGACTCGAGGGTGAGTCACGGTATTTTTGTTGGGGCCCTGTTGGGACAGGGTCTCCTAAGATCAATTTTGGGGCAAAAGGCCAAGTTTTAGGGCTGAAAGCCCAAGTTTTGTGATGTAAAGTGTAAAGTCTCCGCAAGTTATGGTCATGGAGTGCGTAGATGTAAAGTGCCATAAAGGGTTTTTACCCTTCGTTTATGTAAAATTGTGTCGACTTTAGAAGATCTACCCATGGTCCACAGACCAGGGATTGTATAACAAATAGAGTCTTAGAGAGTCTAAGGTAGTTGATAGAAGTTTTGAAGACAAATGTAATGGGTCAATAGGAGCTAAGAGTGAATATTATTATAGTAGAAGAGAGGCTTTGCAACTATGTGCGCAGAGGCCTAGAGTAGAGTCCGCAGTTGTGTGTGCGGACCCCTGCAGCTGAGTGCACAGGGTAGTTTTGAGTTTGTAAGCAAATTCGAAGTATCAATAAAGAGACTCTTCTAGAAATATTTGTGTTTTATCCATTTAATTTTGTTATTAATGAATGCGTTTATGTTATGATGAATAATGGTTTTATGATTTAATTTGTATTGATGCACGAATTTGTATGTTTTACATTGTTATATGAACCAAGGAATAATATCTTCTTACGCGAAGAATATCTTAATGCACGCTAAAGTTATCAGGCACTTAAGTCGGTCTGGATAATAACAGACTTAGGAGTGATTATAGAGGCCCGTAAGTGGTTGATTCGCCTATTTAAGGTCCGCTAAAGAGAGTCATAGACCTTTGCGAAGGTGTAGAGGCTCATAAGAGGAAGTTATATCGATAAGCCTCAAGGGCTTGTCAATTGGTGCGAAGGCAGATAAAGGGTACAAAATGACATCATAACCATCTCTAGGTGTGAAAACCTGGTTCCAGCATCCCCCCATACTGAATCGGGTGAGACTTCAGTCTGCGCTCCACGGATTAATGCTGAAAGGTCCAGTAGTGTAGGGATTTGTTTGGAAAACTTAACTCTGGACCTAGGTCAGGACCCACTAAGCCAACAAGGTGAGACCAACTCTTTGACATGCTTGTGATGGTGAAGGTGGTGAGCTGATGCCAAGCTTGGTCATCCATGATGGTGTGCATGCACCCCATGGTGAAATCTTGCTGAAGAGAGGTCTTGCCTCTGTTGCATATGGGTGAATTGGTGTGGCTCCTTCATCCAACTCGTCTTCTAGCATGCGCATGGTCTTCTTCATGAAACCAAACCGAAAACACACTGATGCATAGTGTTCGTTTTGATCTTCCAGTGTGATTTGGTGGTCATACACATCAACTGTAAACTACATGCTTAGCTCCAGTCAAACTTGCTTGTTGTCTTCGCCTTCATGAGTGTGTTGAATAGGTTGGATCACATGCGTGCGCACAATGACATGCATGATGCTGAATCCCTTACATGCGGTCAACAACACTTCTCACCATGTTTGATTTGTACCAGCTACTGGGATGGATCTATAACTTGTACAGGCATAGTTTCATCCATGAGTGCATGTTGTGCTCCCTGTTGTTCCTTTTCATGCTGCAACTCATTCACTTGTCTGTGTAGCTCATGTTCTTCCTTGCATTGCTGCTTCAGCACATGCAACTCCTTCTTTGTTCCATTCTCTATCTTCGCATGAACATGCTGTCACCTCATAGCCTGAGTCTCCAAAGTTGCCTTCATCATCAGTGGATCTGCTTGAGCTTGCAACTTTGTTTTGCCCCCATGTTGTCAACAACCTTCCTCTTGCATTGGTTGCATCCGGTGTGCTTCCTTCATCTACTATTCATGATGCTGCTCGTTGTGATTCTACTATCATCATATCTTGATGTCCTTGTCTACGAACAACCTGATGTCTTCATGGGTAGGCAAGTCTATAGACAGTTGATCGACTGCATCCCCAAGTGTGCTATGAACGGTGTCTTCGACTCTACGTTCTTGAAAACCATTGTACCTGTACTGCTGAGAGGCAGATGAAAACCTTCCATACCTGGAGACATGGAAACACTCATGGCAAGCAATTTGTCATTCGAAAACCAAAATGAACTTGAGAACTGACTTGCAACATACCTGTGTGACTGATAATGAAAGTCGCGCAATTTCTACTGGGAGGTTGGGAGACTGACTGCTAAGACTGCACAAGGAATAGTCTAGGATACTGGGGGGCTGATTGATTGCTGGAACTACGCAATGCATAGTCCAGTCTGGTTACTAACTGCTGGAATTGTGCAATGTGCAATCTCAGCTGGCAATGGTTGCAGGCTCAATGGCTGCATTACACAATTTTCTAGGCTAATAGTCACTGGCGCTCAGAATTGTGCAATAAAATACTAGAGGATAGTCACTGGGCATAAATGTGCATTTCTTAAGAGGGAGATAGAGCCTTCCCTCTCAGGATTGCACAATGTTGTCTTGGTGAGGTAGAGTCCAGGCCAAGGCTACTTGGACTCGCCGATGGGAAACCGAAAGTGAAAGTGAATGTAGATGCATGGTGATGTTGAGTGTAAGCATAATTGAATGATTGTGCATACAAATGGTGAATGGAAGATTCAGAAAACAAAACAACATGCATGCAAGTGAGGTGAGTCGCCGAATCGTTGACCGTTTGTGAAAAATAGTTTCATGCATGTGACAACAGTGAGATGTTAATGAAAACTAAAATGGTGCTTATACAAGATAATATGTATCAAAATGACAACAAGCACTCACTGAAATCAAGTAGACACCGTTCATATGAAGCGAAACACAAAACGTGCTAGAAATGCAACACAAGACATGGAAAGCGGGCTTACCCCAAAACAACTGAGATGAATGTGCTGACAGCTCCTAGATACGATGTTGGATGTCAGAGTTGCAAGTTTGATGTGAGGAGTGAGCTCTGTAGTGTCGGTTGATGATTTTTGATAAAATTGAGGTTGTGACGTGCATGCCACAAATCTATGGAAAGTGACACTTGGTGGGAGGCTTTTGAAATGATCCTTGCATGTAACCTCCCGCTGCCAAAAATAGGTCCCTGATATGAGGGATGTCCTTGCATGTTATCTTGGGAGAAGCAGCCCATTCATGAAAGTCTATTTTGTTCGGTCCCAGAGGGAACCAATCAACTCAGCTGCACATGCAAGAGACTACTCAACTACTCGAAGAAAATGTGCATTTCTAGCTGGGAGCTGGGTTGGCTGCTCAGAAGATTTGCGTAATTTCTAGGCATAGCAGCTGATTGCTACACAGTTTTGCGCAAATTCTAGGCTGAGCAGCCCACCTAGGAAGGATTGGGAAATTTTCTGGGTCAAGCTTTCTTAGCAGAATTGCACAATTCTAGGGCCCAGCAGGCTACCAGTAAGGATTATGTAATTTCTAGAGGGAAGGCTGGTTGCCCTCCACATTTGTGCAAATTATTGAAGGAGTTGCTCAGCCTACTGTTGGACCAAGTCTGGATGAACAAGTTCTAACAGGAATGCATCAAGGTTTGATCGACAGGCTATCTTTCTACAAGAAAATCACTGGAGCTTGTGTACTTTACGAAGCAAGACATGCTGTTGTGAAAGGTTGGTAGGGAGGCTCCAAAACGAAGCTAAGGAAAAATTTTGGAGGGTGGTTGTAGCTACTACAACAACATGCAATGGAATTTTCACCTTGTCTCCTCCCACATACCCTTGAGAGTCCGTAATATGTTCTTTGATGAGCGAAGAGTGGCTCCAATGTCCCACTACTGGGGCTAGTGATGTATGGTGTACAGATGTGTCTTACATATTTTTCTTAGTTCAGAAGTCTCTCTCAGGCTAGCACATTTTCACACATGTTTTGTATCCATTTGTAAGACTATTCTTTAAACATTTGTATTGCATGTTTTCTTAACCTGTACTAAGATAGTTGAACTACTTCGCTTAATTTAGTACTCATATTGTTGAACATGTGTTGTATTGTTTATCGTTGTTGTCCCGTCCTTTTGGACTACTTCGTTAGACATTAGACAAACCATATTTATGTTTTCTCAGTTTTAACAATCGTCACCCCCATGTGGACTACTACATTGGATGGTGTACGTGTTCTCCCTTGAACTTTGGTTTTCACTGCGGCCGCATCCGTTGTGGACTATTTTGCTGGATGCTGGACAAACTCTTGTTCTTATTCACGTGTGTTTCTTTCTAGGTTGGGACTATTCCCTCTCATAAAGAGGTTTGCTTTACCTCCCTCCTTTAGCAATAAGAGAACCTAGACACAGAGTTACATTAAGCACTCACCAGGAAAACTCACCTCACTTTCTTGAAGTTACAAGCATAACACTCTCATGTGTTGAACAACAAGAGCTAAGGAAAAACTATAAGATAATGGAAATCAGGCCTTCGTACCAGATGGGAGTCCTACACCAAATGGTGTGAGGTCTACTTGGGACTGCATACTGGAGAGATCCCCTTTGCTGGCAGTTCCAACACCATCAACAAAATGGCGCTAGAAGGAGGGCTAGATGACAAGCTGAGCCCGTTGCATCTGGTTTGACTCACTTATCTGAAATGGATCATACAAAAAGTAGGCTCCCTGGTTGTTTCTCCCATTTCTCCCTTAATCAACTAGCACTCCCCAATGAGCTTCTTGATCACTTGTCCCTATTAAATTTTGATGGTGAGGATAGAATGTCTCTAACCAAGCACATTTCTGAGAATCTCATGAATTAAGAAAAGTCTTTCGGTAGAAATCACATAAGACAAATTTAAGGCCAACGCATTTCGAATGAACAAGTGTGGTTCACGATAAAGACCAAATGAAGAGGCAGTCCATGGAAAAGGCTTAAATAGAGAGCAATGTAGAGACATAATTTCAAGTAATGGCTATATTTGAACAATAATATTTAAATTATGATATTAATTTATTAATATATTAAAAACAAATATTATTAAGTAATGGCTATATTAAACGACTAGTTTTTGAAAAATAATATTTAAATTATGATATTATTTTATTAATTTATTAAAAAATATTAATAGGTAACGACTATATTAAACGATAAGTTTTTTAAAATCAATATTTAAATAATTATATTAGTTTATTAATTTATCAAAAAACATATTAATAAGTAATGGCTATATTAAACGGCTAGTTTTTGAAAAATAATATTTAAATAATTATATTAGTTTATTAATTAAAAAAATATTAATAACAGTTATATTAAATGACTAGGTTTTGAAAAATAATATTTAAATTAATTTATTAAAAATATATATATATAAAAATAAAATGATCAAAGTCAAACTCTAAACAATGAGGGAAGTCAAAAATTATAAAAAGGAGTCAAGACCCTAATTGAGACAAGATAATTTAATAAATAAAATAATTAATGGAAATAAAATAAACAAAAATAAAATAATTAATGGAAAAATAAATAAAATGAAACAAAAATATACGCAAGTCAAAAGAAATATATAACTAAATAAAAATTTTGCTTATGTGATTTCTACCAAAAGACATTGCTTAATTCATTATGGATCACAAAAGCCTGAATACAGGAATCTCATGAAATCGATAGTGAATATCTTGTTTATGTACTTTTCTTCCTCACCCTTGAAGGTCATGCTAATCGGTGGTGTCATACCTTACCACCTACTCCAGTTCATTCCCTTTGTGCTCTCCTTAGGGAGCTCCATCAAGACTTCAGTAAATATAACTACCAAGATGTTTGTGGAAGAATCAAACTATTAATAATTGAGCCCAACAAATCAGTTGAGAATTTTTCCGATTGATTCCTTGACCTTTGCTATGAAATTTCAAAAAAATATTTGAACTGGGATTTCTTGAAACAACAGTTCGAGCGCTTGGTTTGTGTCTCTTCATACGGTGAACCTGAACCTTTTGATTTTTCTATTTTCCCAACTCTTGCAGATCATGACGCACCTCAGATTACAGAGGGGGATCCCAACACATCGTTTGTTCCTTGTCCTCCTCCCTTTCCTATCCCAAAGTGGGAGCCTCCTCATGGTGACTACAAAGCTGAGAAATCTATGCAACATGTTCCCAACCCATATTCTTAGTTGTCTCCTACTCCAATGGAGGAAATTCTAGAATGGCTCAAAAAGCCTATGGCAAAGACACACTCCTCCATTCCGCAAGAGGACATCATTGTTCATAACCCAAATCTCAAGTCTGATCTACATCTATGCCATCCTCCATCATCTACAAGCCGTGACTCCTTGTACTGTGACTCACTTGATAAATCTGCTTCACAAGCTAGTTGTGCGCATTCTCTTGATTCTCAAGCTATTGGCTCAAATTGCAGTCATGTGCAAGGCAGTTTCATTACATAGATGAAGGATAAGAAAGGTGAAGACACAATCAATTCCTCTTCTATGCTTCAAAATTGTTTACATAAAGACAATGAGCTTCCATTCTTTGTCGATTCTCAATCCGCTAATATTGGTGAAACATCATGCACGATTAATTCTTTCGATCAACCTCCAGTCTCGGGCTATCATCACTCCCATGCTTCCTTTGTGATGAACGCCCAAGCACATCATGTGATCTGTTATTCTCTCATGTAAACTCTAACTTAGATCTAGAATGCGCTCTAGTTAAAGTAGACATTCATATCAAAACTTCGTTTTCACCTCACTTTCCCATGTGTCCTACCATTCACAGTGCATCTACATGTGACGGAGATACACCCTGTTCTCTTGCTTCTTCATTTGATGAGTTATCTCCTCGATCGACACATGTCCATGATGAATATAGTCTCAATGCCCAATACTCTTCCCACTCGTCATCATCTTGTATGTCGCATGAAGACAACTCGTTAAGTCAGCTTGCTAAAGCTGAAAAGTTTTATGAAGCCTGTGACAAAGATGGTTGCCATCCTAAGAGAATTTTTGAAATTAGCAACAACAACCATCCTCAAGCCATGCATGATCTGGTTCACATCTCAAAATTCAATTTTTCAATTCAAGAAAGTTTTGGGACGTGCCAGGGGGTCGAGGAACTTCAATGTCCATTGATGGTTATGTGAGGACCTCGCAATTCTGTTATGCCCCTCGAACCGAATCAGATCTGGTTTCTCACGTACAATATGTCTATCTGCATGGTTTCACTCGACGTGGATCCCTATGTAAAAAATGTTTACCATTCTTGGTGTGATATTTCAAATTTTCAAATTTTCATTAATGACAGAACCCACAAGTCTGTTACAACATGTCCATCTTCATGTACTTCTCTTACATCTAATTCAAGTTGGGAATGTCTGTCTCTCATGCAATCATGGAACAGTGAAGTTGATCATCTCAAACACTATCTTTGTCTGGAATCATACTTATCAAATTTTCAATCTCGTGATTAGCTCCTTGGTATTCTTGTGAATATTGCACTTCAAATATTCCCACTCATCACACCAGCAATATCCCTGTGTGATGACAAGCGCACATGCTATCACGCGAATCAAGTTCCTCTCTTTTCACCACACCCCAACTAGCTTCACACATTCATAGTGTTGGCATCATTCCTACATTCCTATGATGACCATGATGTCTGCACAATTTTCCACCAGTTGCAAGTGGGTATTATGTCATATCTAGCGCACAGTGAACTTGGTTCCATCATTCAAAGCGCTCTCAAGATTGTTCAAAAATTTTCTTTGTTCATGTCAAACTAGGAATCTGACATATCGACCAATTCATCTAACCTTTCTTCTATCTTGGGTGACTATCATGTGCTTTATCATTTTCCCAACAGTACATCCAATGATAGTTGCTTCGCACACTATGATCTTCACTTTGTAACATATTTCTCCTCAAACTTTTGTCAAGCATGTGAGGCACTTCAGCTTTCGCTGATGGCTATGGAAGGTCCTCACTTTCTTGGCATGACCTACGAGAATGATTAGATCTATCTATCCATACCATATTCCCATCATGATACCCTATCTCGAACCATAAATCCATAATTTCAAAGATCACGAGTCTTTCAAAACAACCATCACAAATTTCATGATCCAATCATTGAATCGCTAAAACAATCTTACTTGGCAAGTCATATTGCAGGTACCAAGCTTCAGTCCTTCCTCGCACTAGCTAAGAAACTTGGTGCAGATGAACACACACTTGCAAGGGGCTTCCAAGGTTTGTTGAAAAATAGTAGTCATTGAAGAGGTAATCATGTGTGTTGGGTGGTTGTGACACATCTTTCTACCCACAGGCAAGACTTTTTCCCTCGTGTGCAAGATTGTCAAGTTTTTGTATTTTCTATTGTAAATTATTTTTTATCTGTTTAATCGCTTGTATCTTTGTGGTTGTAGGTCGAGTACACCTACAATGGCTTCACTGGAAATTTCAATTCATGTAACCCCGACTGTTTAGTGTAGGAGTAGGAGTAGTGTTTGCTTTCTTGCTTTGCTTTGCTTTCTGGTTTTCCTATTTATTTTCTTGCTAACTTGGTTTTGTTTTCTTACATGCTTGCTTTTCTTACTTTTTTTCTTTCACTTTACTTCTATTCTTTGCTTTTTATTTCTTTTCTTGCTTGTATCCATAGGTTAGCATCACATGAAATTGTGTTTGGCTCTCAAGACAAGCTGAGAAAATCTAAGAGGACTTGTACAATTATCAACATTTGATTATCTATTGTCCTCTCTCTTTATGAAGAGCTTGTTGTTCTCAATTGATGATACCCTGACGGGAAATATGTTCTATTCAAAGTGAGTCTTGTTTAAAACACAATGCTTGCATTGTTAACTAGTACTACATACTCTATTCGGTCCTTTGGTTTAACCCTTGTCAACTTAGTCAAGTAGAGCAAGGTGAGGGGGAAAACCTTAACAATTATGTAAAAGTTATATATAACATACTTCTCTGAAGGAACCTCTTCTGCTCTCAATAATTCAGGATCCCTCTTCTGCTTCTAAAATAAATAAGTGCCTATGGAGAGTTCTTTTAAAATGAAAAAAATGAAAAATGGAACAAATGGAAGAAATAAAATAAGAGAAAGGATTCCTGTGCAAAGAGGTGATGCAAGTAACTCTACCGGGGTATTGACCAGGTTCGCTGGCAGCAGAGTAATGCTTTTGTTCCTGCATGACTCCAATGGAGTAATGTCTAGGCCTACTGGTAGCAGAGCAACACGAGAGATGAAACTTAAATCTGATAGTTATATAACTTTTTCACCCACATACTCCTCATCCCCAATTGAAACAACTTAGTTGACTTGGCTTGGAATGTGTGCTAACTGATCAAGAGAATGGTAGGGACTACATATTTCACACAAGCTAGTGCAAAAGCCATCACGATCAAAGAATCGAACAATACTCATGGAGAGGTTAGACTCTCTTTTCATGAAACAAGGTCCATACAAAGAGATAGAGTTCTACCAACATGTCACCAATGTTGTAGCGGCTACAACCACCCTCCAAAATTTTGGCTCGCATTCAAATTTCAGAGCCTACCTTGGATCATGTGATCGATCGTTCCTTGGTCACTTGATATTAAGAGTTTCTCACATTCTCATCTTTATGCAATATGTGTCATATTTGGGCATAAGGATTGTTGTATATCAAGAAAAGGGAATGTTGTTTTGCTTCAAGGGAAATCTTGTGCGTATGAGTTGTTTTCATTACATAGACATGTTTCACACTCACTTCATTCACTCTTGTCATGAAGGTTTGTGCTTGAAGAAGAGTATGTTTTATACATTCTGGATTGTCTACATTGTGTCACTAAGTGTTCATGTGTGATCATAGTTGATTCCTATCACTATTTACATATGTTTAAGTGATCTCACACTTAGCCAATTTCCCAAGCAACTGAGCCTCATCCAGCTTCCCGGAACTGTGCACTTTGCTTCTACAACCGTTAAGTTTTTTATTTTTATTTTCCTACTAGAATTGCGAAATGTGTAGAGACCCTAGACTCCCTTGGCATCCAAAACTATGCAGTGGTTTCCTCCAGTGTCCTTCCCCAACTAGAACTCATTGTCTTCAGAAACTGGGTTGTGTTGTCCCTTAGCTTCCCAGCCAACATTGCTATCCAAAAATGCACAGAGAAGTCAGGAAGCCAACACTTCTCTCCAAAAATGTCTAGAGTAGTTATACAACCAACACTGCTCTCCATAAATGCACAAAGTTGTCTGGTTTCCCTGCATTCAAAAACTACGCAGAGGTGTCCTCCCAGGACCCCATCCCACAGTAGTGTCTTGCATCTCAAAACTGCACACTATTGTCCTAACTACTTGGCAGCCTTTCTCCCATAAATTGTTTAGAGAAAGCTAGCCTTGCTCTGGACTACTGTGTAGAGTAGGCCAACAACCTTTCTCTTAGAAATTTCGCAGAGCAGGTAGCTCAACCTTTCTCTGGAAAACTGTGCAGATCATCCTGACAACAATCATTGTCCACTGAAATTTTGCAGATCCATCTCTCATTACAGGAAAATATGACATGCTATATCACTCTCAAGGAGTTGAGGAGGAAGAACAAGAAAACATGTTATGATAAAATATTGGGACCTCATGCAAAATCCGGTGGATGCATGATCATATTGAGGGTAAGTTGGTAAGTAAAGAGTATACTTTGAAATACATATCTTAGTGTAGCTTGAAGGATTGGTTGTCATTGTCATATCATTTTATCTTCAGTAACATGCATGTTTTCAAGCACAAAGTCATTTCATGTGTTTCCTCGATGTGTCTTGCTTCCTTCTCGCTTGTTTGACCAACTATATTCTTGGCATGTTGATTGATATGTCATGCTTTCGACCCAGTTCTGATAATGTCGAAGGTTTGCCTTTGTGTGTTTCGGTTATCTTAGCTATGAAAACACCCATCGCACTCACAAACAAAGTTGTAAGCACCATTGCACAAGTGTCGTCATGGTCGTTCAATGATATTTATCAAGTGTTGCACTTGTCGCTCTTAAATTTTAGACAGTCTCACTTAGCACAGGTTGTCTTGTTGGTTTGAGGTGTCTTGTCATCGATTCATGCCAAGTGTGTGTTCACAAGGTCATATATACACAAGTTTTCTCGCTCACACACTTAACCATTTTTCCTAAAAATTTGTTTACTGGACAACCTTCCATCAACTCAACCTCCACTGAGCTGCACTATGCAGTGTGAGTCCTTAGTGATCCTGCATTGTTTCCCATAACTACGTAGAGCTTGAGGTTTTCCTCTTGAGCATCCTACACTGTGAAATTCTAGAAATGAGCCATCTAACTGTCTCCCAGAACTGCGCAAAAGTTTTCCAAGAAACCATTCCATTCTGCACTTCTCGCAAGACCATCCACCAAGCCTCCCTCTCATCAACTAGAAGATCTAACTTGAGCTGTGACCCAGGGCTTCACTCTTCCCAAAAACTGTGCAGTAGTTGTCAAGCCTGCGTTTGTGTAGAAACTATGCAGACATGAGGGACTGGCCTCTACTACATGTCACCGCGTTGTCTTGGGAAATTGCCCAGTCTTTCTATATAGTCCCCCTGCTGGCCTGCTTTGCTCTCTTGCTGAAAAATACGTAGTTTTCGCTGACAGTCCTCCTGCTTCCTGACACTCCACTTAGCTTGGAAATTTCACAGTCATTTCCTTCCTTTACTATCTCTTAGAACTACACAGTTCTGACCAGTAGCTCCCACAACCTAATCCAGCCTCCTTCGGAAATCTACTCAGTTTTCACTACCATTGCTTCATGTTGCCCACATGGCCTCCCTAGAAAAACTGTGCAATTCTGCCTCCCAAATGAGCCCTCCCCTGCAGATTTCATTGTTGTCCTGGACTGCTCAAATCATCCTCCCAGTGACCTCTACACAATTTCTACCAACAATGCTCTGGAGCCTCGCATCCTAGCCTGTGTTGTGCTCTCTACAGTCTCAATGCCTTATCCCTCTCCCGACCACCTGCACCGAAATAGAAACAATGCATCATGGTAGACTAGGATATTTTTGGATTTGATGTCATCTCATCATGAGTGATTGCAAGAATAGGTACATCGTAGAAACATGGCACGACAACGAACGGGATGGAAAAGAGGCACATTCTAGAAAAATTTCTCATAGTCGAACAAACACATGAATCACATCGAGAAAGCGAGTGAAAGGGACACATTCACATGACCATCGAAGACCCCACAAACTTTTCCATGTGAAGGTGAAGACATGTTACACTGAGAGCATATCATCACTCAACAACTCGATATGGACACCACAGTTGAGTCATACATGTTAGCAGTGTCATGTCAAGTTGTGTCATGAGTCATCTCAGCCACATCACTAGTATGGGCCATACTTGTTGTAATAAATGTAATGTAACTTGGAAGTCCAAGGGACCCAAAAATGAAGTTGAAGAGTCATGTATGTCGAATAGTCATGAGGGAAGTCGAAGAGTCACAAGGGTCAGTTCACCCTTGGCTATATATACCCCCTCATTGTACATAAAAGGAATTTTAACCTTGGCTCCTCCCACATTGCCTTGAGAGTCTGTAGTCTATTCTTTGAGGAGTGAGGAGTGGATCCAATGTCCCACTAATGGGGTTAGTGATGTATGGTGTACATATGTGTCTTGGATCTTTTTCTTAATCAGAATCCTGTCTCAGGCCAACACATTTTTACGCATGTTTTGTATATGTTTGTAAGACTATTCTTTAAAAGTTTGTAATGCATGTTTTCTTAACCTATACTAAGATAGTTGAATTACTTTAGTTATTTTAGTACTCTTATTATTGAATATGTGTTTTATTTTTTATCGTTGATGACCCATTTGTGTGGACTACTCTGCCAGACATTAGACAAAACATCTCTATGTTTTCTCAGTTTTAATGACCGTCACCCCCATGTGGAATACTCTGTTGTGTTCTCCCTTGAACTTTGATTTTCACGACTGCCACATCCACTGTGGACTATTCCGCTAGATGCTAGATAGACCCTTGTTGTTGTGCGCGTGTGTTTCTTCATGGGATGGGACTATTCCCTCTCATCAAGAGGCTCACTTTACCTCCCCACTTTGATAGTAAGAGAACCCAGACATAGAGTTACATTAAGCACTCACCAGGCATACTCACCTCACTTTCTTGAAGTTATAAGCATAACACTCTCATGTGCTAAACAATAAGACCTAAGGAAAATCTCTAAGATAATGGCAACCAGGCCATCATACCGGATGGGACTCCTACACCAAACAACATGAGGTCTAGTTAGTACTTCATACCGGGAAGATCCCCTTTGTTGGCAGTTCCAACACCATCAACAAAATGGGAGTAAGCTGACCAAAGATAGGCTCAAGAACCAAGGAAAAATTCATGAAAAAATAGGGGCCAATGTTGGTGCAGAAAAGGCATCAATGAATTGCAATGATGGTGCAAAGTGGGCCAGGGTGAGGTGCAATGCTCTGCCAAAGGCACAGGGGTATGTTGGCCATGGGAAAGAGGATTTCAGAACACAAATTGCAAAAACGGCTCAACGAAATAACTTCCTAGGTCTGTTCTTGGTTGGATGATATAACAAAGGTCTAATAAGGAGGTGATCAAACACAATGGACAAGGAAACCACCAAGGGAATACTTTGTTCCCCAGTAGAGTTGCCAATATGCTATACGAGATTTATGATTGCAGACAAAAGTATCTCCCCTAGGTCATTGGCTAACCTAGAACAACAGAGAGGCAAGGAACTCAATGCTTTTCCTTAAAGTTAATATATGATTGAGTGAGGCCTACCTGGAATCCTTTGCACACTTCACTCCTTCTTTAGCTTGGAATCTCCACTTCCATCTCCGAATGCCAAATTAGAACCTACATAGTTAGATAACACAAGCCAAGAAACTACAAGATATATGCAGTATCATCTAAGTACTTCACTCAATAGATCAACATGGTATTGAAATAATTGAAATAACAACATCACATATAGGAAAAAAATGAATTCTTTGCATTAATATAAGCGGAAGGAGATTACAACCATAAGTAGTAGTTGATCTTGTAGAAGAGCTCCTCCAATTTGTTAACTTGTCCTTTCCCTTTCATAATATGCACCTCAATCACCCTAAATGCATGATATGATAACCACTCACTACAACAGCATAAGGGCAGAATCACTCTCCAAAATCCAACCCCCAACCACATACAAGGCTAAGAATATATAGAGAAGTAGGGTAAGTTGGGAGTTCTTATCCAATTACCAATCTAGGGTAAGATATCTAGCTTTGATGGAGGGATAGGATCAAAGGATAAGTGGTGAAAACTCCAAAGTAGGGAAGGATAAGATCTAAATGTTTTATCCAAGGCAAGTAGTTGAAACAAATTCTACAAACTCCTAGAAGGGGTAGCTTCTGGAATCCCAATCATTCTCCTGGATTTCTAGAACCAACGCAATTGTAAAGGAGAGCAAACTGTTGTTGACCAAAGTAGGCCATAGTGGAGCAGCCTGCTAGTGAATGCACCCCAATAGGCTTACAAGGAGTGTTCGTCCTTAGACTAGCTCACATGAAGCAATTCAGAGCTGAAATTATGGGAAATGAAAGGTACATGCTTAGGTCTTTGTGCAAGATAGTGACAAGGGGGAATATGATTTTTATTGATCCCATTAAGAGGCTCACTCATCATATGAGACAAAATGGCCTATAACACTATTGGTTGGGGAGAAAAAATATCAGAGATTTATTTTGACTACACAAGTTGCTATAGGAAGAGTTTCTTCATGTAGTAGCCTTTTGATCCTTTCTTCTAGTCCTCAATTGGCATGGTGGTGGTGAGGGGAGTGATGAAAACCCATGTAAACAAGGTTGGAGTCATGAGGAGGTAGTGTGAAGAATGGAAAAATGGAGAGCAGTGGTCCATGTGTGTTTTTCTAGGTAAGATAGAGTGAACATTTTGATTAAGTTTAGGTGAAATGGAGTGGACGAGTGATGGATGGGTGATGAGTAAATTATTGGAGGGCCTTCTTCATCATTTCCTCAAGGAATAACAGCCTTTGGGTTTGTTCTTCTTGTTGGATCTCCCTCATATATCTCCACAAACTCCTCATGTAGCATTACAGTGAGGAGGTGAAATTTCACTTTCTGGTTAATTGGAGGGTGGATAGAGATGGTTATATTAGTGAGGGGTATTTACATGAGATGGTAGGGATGGAAGGATTGAGGAGATCTTGCAGGTGATCTCCTGTAGCAATTTTGGTCCCTCCTGTAGCATAATTATTTTATTCATATCTCCCGAACGATAGACTGGATTGACCTGAAATGTTTTGAGCATATTTCCATCATCCTTATGCACCTCCCCATAAAACTTATTTTCCAATGGTTGCATGAATATCAATAAAATTAAAATTTGTTGAAGGTTATGAAGGTTAATTTCTCAAAAAGTGTGCACTGGAATTCATTGAAATTGCTTGAAAATTTTACCATCATCCATATGCATCTCCCCATGAAACATCTCGGCCAATGGATGCACAATTTTCAAGATATGATAAAAAAAAAAATTCTAATCTATGTATTTTGGCCTCCTATAGAAAAGTAGAATCCTCCTCTAGCATTTTAGGACAATGAGGAAAATGCATGAGAAAGGATTTGGGATGATGGGTATATGTTAGAAATGGATGAGGATGATGGATTGACATGGACTTGGTCCTGTTGAACCATCTGAGAGAAGGAGGAGAAAGCCCAAGTTTTACATCCTTTAACTAGATATTTGACCAACTTTTTCTTTTGGTGCTAACTTGTTTTTGTTGCTTGCAAAGGTTGGAGAACACCTGCATTCATTAGAGAGAGATACATGGAGCAAAGGATTATTTTTCATTTTTTTTCTTTTGGGCCTACTAGCTGCCTCAAAGAGGGTTTGAACTAGTAGGTCTACCTAGGCTCCTCAAAGCAGGTTTTGACCTAGGATCTTTTATTTTTATCCTTTTTCTCTTTTTCCAACCCATTTACCACCTCATGGATGTTTTCAATCAATAATCCAATATCAGGTGCCTCAAAGGAGGTTTTCACCTGAGATTTTCTTTTTCCTCTTACTTTTTCATTTTTTTATTTCTTTTTTCTATCCTACTTTACTTGAAAAAACAAAATCTCTTTCAGTTATAAGAATACTTCCAATGGATCCATGTGCACATCAAGATGACAGATAAATTGATGTGTAGGCTCGAAATATATGCTTTGACATGTACCTGAATTTCAGAGACCAAATGCTTTGAATTTGACGATATCAAGCACAATTGAAGAAGAGAATGATGCTCCATCTTGTTGATTTTATGGAACCAAACCTCAATATACCTTTGATGCCCTTGGTTCGCTTTCTCATCTGGATCATTCTTCATGTCTTATTCTAGCATGACATTCAAATATTCCTCTTTTTGTAGATTATTCTCTTGAACACATGGAGGATCTTATTGTAAACATCAGGGAACTTTCTCAATATTTGATTATGATGTTTGCTCATCATCAAGTGAGCCCATGATTCTTTGGTCTTCTCATTTGAATCTTGTTTTTATAAATGTTGTCCTTCAATGGCATCAAGAGATTATATTTTATGCAATACTCTTATTGAGCTAAGATTAATACCATTGAGATCAAGAGGAGATGTTAGGAAGTGTTGTACCTCAGTATTGTAAGTGGGCTAAGCTACTTCCTTGTGTGGGTTTGGAAATGGTGGTACATGTAGTTGAGTGGGAGTGGATCTTTGAGATGGATGTTGTTGGGGTTGTGGTTGTGGTGGAGGTGGATAGTAGGGATAACATGGAGTTGGGTATGGAGGATATTGAGGAAAATATTTTGGATTTCTCCCATAAAGTCCTTGCAAACCTTGTTGCTAAGATTGGTTTTGGGGTTGAGATGACCAAGTTTTCCAAGGAAATGGTGTGTTCCAATTACTTTGAGATGGATGTGCATAACCTTGAACTTATGAATTAGGTCCTTACATCATACTAGGTTGACTAGGCTGCCATGGTCCTCTTGGAGCTACATAACATGGATTCTTTGGTGATTGACTTGCTCGATTTTATTCTTGGTAAAATTCGTTCAACCTTGGTAATGGTGGGAAATATTTAATAGCATTTGATTATGCATGGATAGCACAAACATCAACATCTTATTTTTCCTCGTCTTGCATTCTTAACAATTCTACTTATCACTTAGATTGCTAAGAATTTTTGATTTAAAGTCATCAAACAAATTTCCAAGTTTAGCTTGACTTAGCAATCTTGATGTTGATTTACTTACTCGTGCCCTTCCTCTTGATATGTGTTTGCATGTTTCACAAATTTATTTAAATGGTAATTTGTATACATCACCTCTACTCATGAGATCAAGAAGATCAATCCACTCATCCCTAATTGTTCTAAGTAAGAGGGCTTTTAGTGTGTCAGATCCTAAATGATGTAATTTTTCCCTCTTAACATTATACATGAACCTCTCTATTATATGCTCAAGGCTCTCTTCTTCTTTTTGATTCATTCTAAGGATTTATTCTTTAAGATCGTGATCTTTATATTTTTCTAGAAATATATTTTGCATATCATTCCATGATCTTATTGAATTAGTCCCTAAAATCATGAACCATTTAAGAGATCTATCCTTTAATGTTTCCAAAAACAATCTCAACTTTTGAGTGTTTAGTAAGTAACCATAAGATCTAAAAAGGATTTCAAATTCAAAGAGAAATGTTTATGGATCCTCTGACCTCATACCATGGAAGTTTGGAAGGAAATATGGAGGGATGTTCTTCATATCAACACTGACATCAGTATCTTGAATGGGAAATCAAAGAGGATCTTCTTCATTGTTATCATCTCCATCCATTTCTTGTATCTTCTCTGCCACCTCTTCTTCTTCTACCTGCAAAAGTGGATGGTGATATGGTTCTTACTGCACCATGTGATGAAATGGGGGGGGGGGGGGGGGGGGGGTTGTTGGTGTTGGAGAATATTTTTAATTTTTTAAAATAAGAATGCTAATGCAATGCAATTTTCTGTTTTTGAAATGAAATATGCCTAATGAATTTTTTGTTCTTGCATAAAGTAAAAGAAATGAATCAACTATGGTAGAAAACAATGCATACTTTGACGCCTCCCTAGAAATGATGTCAAAAAGTGATGAGCCTTAGTATTGCAACAAGAATGCTTCAACTACTAAGGCTACCAACTTAAATTATCAACCCGGGGTTCATACAAACATAAGAGGTGTCGGCACTATATGTGCAACATATAATGTGTCCTTATTTCATTGATCTAATGTAATGGAGTTAATGTAATGAAATAAAATCCTAAACTAATTTAAAAAATGGAAATTCTACTTGCTCAAATGTACACACTAATCCTAATTTCAGAAATGGAAATCAAACACTACCCTAATTGCAGGATGTGAAAGTTTCATTGAAAAGGAAACCTAGCCTTAACTTAAGAATAAAGAAAGTAAATTAATCTAACATGCATGAAGGAAAGAGAATGTTCAATCAATTCGTTCCAAATAGGTTAGATCCATTGGCAGAGTTCATTATATACCTCATGTGGTAATCAAGGAAATCAGTGTTGTGCTATCCAATTCATAAATTTCTCCATTAACCCAAATTGTTGAGATGTGTTACAGGGGTAAAAAGCCAAATCCTAAGTGGTTTTTGGTTTTCCCAAATCATGTATCTAGATCCTAGGGGTATTATTCAAGCCTAAGCGGAAAAAAAAAACTTTTGGAGCAAATATGGTCAAGTTTACACGTGCTACAAGAGTGCTACAAGAGGTGCTACATGAGGCACTATTTTTCTATAGTAGCGAGAATATTGATAAATGCCCAAGTAAATAAAATTAAAATGGGATGGAATTTTTTTTATTAAGTAGGATGTCCTAGGTCTCCATTAAAAGTGGAATCACTCCAAAATACCCCTCTTAACACGTGCTAAAAGACAACAAAACATTACTACTCTAAAAATTGGAAATTCAAGAACTAGTGAGCTCGTTAGCCTATCAAATGCCTAACCTAATCAACTGAAAATACATTGGGGTGAATTTTTTCATTAACTTAAATTTTTTTATGACCTAATCCAAGTGGAATCAACTCAAATTAAGCTCATTAACACATTTTAAAAATTATCATAAAATTACTACTATTTTACTACAAGGGACTTCCAGAAATTCCAAATTTGTGAACTAGTAAACCAATCCAAGTAGATCAATGATGAATATTAATTTTCAAAGTTGTTCTAAGGATTAATCATGCTTTTTATTCTATAAATGTCCTACAAAATAACTCACTTCAATCATTTAACCCAATCCCACAGCAAAAGAAGCATCAAAATTAAATGCAGAAATAGGAAAAACACAAATAAGAGATGCATGTGAATAAGAAATGAAAAAAATGTAAAAAAGGGCTCTGAGGCTCTTGGTATGGCCAAGCCCAAGGATACTCAGAGTCGTATTAAGGAGACTAAGATTTAGAAGCTAAAAATTGTACCAAACTTCATTATTTGAATCAATCCAAGTACTCCCTACTAGAAATGAAAGTGGAAGTGCAAAAATACAAGTTTTCTCCACAAGAAGACTAGGAAATACATCCTCCTAGAGGAAAATTCGAATTAGTACTTATAAAAATTGATGGGGAATCATTCTCCTTGAAAGGAGGAATATTTACCCTCCAAAATCCTTCAAATAGTGGATCTAGTTCCCAACACTAGGAATCTACATTAAATGTCAGGGAACACATTCCTAGATTTTCTCAATCACTGGAGCTCTAGAATTTGTCAATAATTTCATGATATTTTGTTCATTCATTATCCAATCTTGATCCTCTAGTACTAGGGAACAATTCTCTAGATTATCTCCTCCAAATATTCATAATCTGGAAAATATTCTTCAAAAATAGATAATATTAGGCACATAATATGCAATCATCTCTAAACCTTCCTAAGAACATATTAAAGAAAAAAAACATTATTAAGTGTAGAAGGAGAGGTTTAATATAGCCTTAAAGTGCCTAAGAAAGGTTACATGATTTTTGTCTAATTTAGAGGCCAGCCAATGTTTGTTCTATGTCACCTTTTAGGATTCTTTTCCTTGAAGCATGACATTCTTGTCCACCCACTCAAAGTCGAGGCCATTTTCCAACTACCTACACCTTTCACCCTTATTTGGCTGCAAAATTTGAAATAGAAGGAAAAATTTCAATGCTAATTTATAGGAAATTAAACATAGATAAAAAAAAAAGGGGTTCATGCAACTCCTCAAGAAGGATGTACCATTTATTTGGGATGACCAAGCCCAACACTCATTTGATACACTCAAGAAAGCCTTAGTCTTGGAATATCTTCCAAGCTCTCTCGGCTGCACTTGGGATTTTTTGTTATACTTGCCAAAACATTACTCCATCATTGGCATGGTTCTTGTCCAATAATATCATTCTCAACATGAAAAAATTATCTACTATCTTAGCAAAGGCCTCACCAGACCTGAGCTTTCATACACCCGTGTTGACAAGTTGTCACTACTAGTTGTTTACATTTTCCAATGAATCTGTCATTACATTCTCCTACAGAGAACAATAATAATAGTTTACTTAAACCAAATGAACCTTTTTATTTACCACCAAATCCTTAGAGATAAATAGTAGAAATGGATCATAATCCCTTGACAATTTGACATGGAATTTGCCACTGTTAAGTCCAAGAAGTTTCTTGCATTCATAGAACTCATGTTATACTTCCCTCAAGCCAATGATGAACATGTGGCTAATGAAATTTTGGTGGATGATTTTTTATTCCTCATTAACTCCTCCAATCCCTAGTATTGTGACATCTTGATTTACCTTAAAACCCAGTGAACACCCCCCACCCTCCTCATTTATCTTGGGATGAACATTATCTCTTGCACCATAATTCCACAGATTATCTAATCATCAACTACAATATATACCAATGTAACATTTATTCCATCCTTTCTTTTTTCATTATTCATCTTAAGAGTAAACATGTGCTTAACAACATTCATGCAAGTGCATGTAATAATCACTTATTTGGGCTTGCCACAACCCAAAAAATCATATACATTTCCTACTTTTTGTTATCTCTATTCAAATATTGTATGAATTCCATGTATAAGTTCCATCCTAGCCAAGTATTATTTAGGAAGATGGACACACACCACACCACCCTTCACCCTGTGGTCAAAGTTGACCCCTTTGCCAAATCAGGAAATGATTTCATGACATGCAAGCACCCATATGTCAATGGTAATAACTACATCATTATAGTTGTTGATTATTTTACGAAATGGGTTGAAGCCTTACTAGCCTTTTCTAATGACGGAGCCACTATAACACTCTTTTGTTTTAGCCACATCATTGTATCCTTAAGCATTCCCAAATCCATCAACATTGATCATGGATCCCACTTCAAAAATTGTATGATGACTATGCTCACAACAAAGTTTGCTTTTGTCCAAGAGAAATATACACCTTATTACCCCCAATCAAGCAAATAGGTTGAGGCCATCAGTTGCATCCTGATAAATACGATTCAAAGAAAACGGGGGTAGACAAAAATTATTAGCATATCATGCTCTTTTCCACATGTTTGGTTTATCAAATTTCCACTAATGCCTCTACTACATTTACACATTTTCAACTCATTTATAAGTTGAGGTTGTACTTCCAATTGAATAAGAAATTTAATCCCTTCATTAGTTTTACAATTTCTACCTGATAACTAATTGAGCCAAAGGATACCTTTCATACCTCTCTCAACTTGACAAAACCCATCATGACACTACACTAGCCAATGAAACCCATAACAAGCATGTTAAAGAATAATATGATAACTCCACCTAATTATTATTATTTGTAGAAGGAAATTTTCTTTTTCTCTATGATCAACACAATGACAAGTTAGAACTGGCAAGTTGGAACGCCTATGGAATGGACCCTACATTATCAAACATGTTCTCTAGAACGGGACCTATTTGATAACTAATTTCAAAGGTAATCCCCTTTCTGAGCACAATAATGGGCTTTATATAAAACAATATTATGCTTAAGTCCCTTGGCTACATGATGTTGTGTATACTATGTATTCTATTATAATTTCTTTTGTTTTTTGTAATGTTGGTATTGTTCATATCATTTATCACCATGGTCTCGTATTGCTTACCTAGATTTCATCAAAGTTCCATTGTTAAGCAAGATACATAGATGACGCTAGTTGTAGTTCCCAAAAAATAATTGCAGTTGCTTGGGTCAGCTTCAAACCTACAGAATCACCCTTAGATTCAGGAGGATCTTGTCTAAGAGAAGCCACTAACAACATGATGGAATATAGTATTTTCATAGAACTCCTCACCAAATCCAACACTCATTGTGATCTATCGATTTATTTTGAAACTTGATTTGTAGCTTGTAGCATCATAGCTTACAACTACTTACTCCATATACAATGTCTGTCTCTACCAAAAATATCTTAGCTTATACCTACTTGAATGTTGCTTTGAGTTTGTTAGTTATGAACATGTTCCATGCAAATCCAACACACTATTTGAATCTTTAGCTAATTATGTTACTGATTGGCAGTTGGAAAACCTTTAATACAAAAATGAAAAAACATAAAGTTAGATAAACACCCACACGTGTGTGTGTGCGTGTGTGTCTATATATATATATATATATATATATATATATATATATATATATATATATATATATATATATATATATATATATATATATATATATATATATATATATATATATAGAGAGAGAGAGAGAGAGAGAGAGAGAGAGAGAGAGAATGATAAGTCTATTGCATAGCAAAAACATCACAAAATTGATGCATGTTTCAAAATTGGGAACTTAGGCCCGTACATATAACAAGGTGCATAACACCATAGTATATTATCACTACAATATAATCACCATATAATCCTCTTATGGGACTCTATTCTAATGGTAGCACACTATTGCTTGATCACCTACTTTAGGACCTGACTAAATTAACTTGACACCATAGTTGTACGACACTAAAAATGCAACAAAATGTCACCCATATGTTCATCTAGATTGTCATTGATGTCAATATGGAAATATCCTAGGATACCAAATGATGATGTGAAGCCAAGGAGAAGCAGATCCATGAAGCAACATGAGCAAGAAGCCAAGGAGCAAAGCCATCAGGGAAGCCATTGGAAGGACATTGGAAGAAGAGCTATAGGAAGAACAGAAGAGTGAAGAGAATTGAAGAGAAGTCATAGGAGCTAAGAACCCAACAGTGCTATCGAATGTCATACTAGTGAAGAGAAGTCATAGAAGAGAGAACTCAACAGTAAGGGCTGGAAGGAAGAAAATAGTGATATCAGAGGAGCTAAGAACCTGATAGTGATATCGGCATATCCAATAAAGAACCAAATCATATCATATTGACTAAAGTTCCAATTGCGACATATGTTACAGACCTTATAGGACTATCAAAATATTTTTATTGAAATATCGCATCCACCGCATCACAAGTCTTGAAGCCTTGTTACATTTAAAACCTCTGATCGCGATATGTATTGTAGACCCGCTAGTTCCATTGCAATTCGCCTTAATGCAATATCACATCCATCACAAATCGCAAACTATAAAGTTTATTATGTATCATCGCCCCAAATCTATTGATTGTGATATGTGTATTGCAAATCACCGATTGCGATAGAACCGACGGAGTTATTAAAAATAGTTTTTTAAATATTGCATCTGCTACGTGGTTATATGTTAATATCAGTGATATTGAATGTTGTGATTGCGGGATTCATGTGAAGTTACGATTGCAGGATTAAATCCATGACATGGCATGTGGGGACATCTATTAATGTAGATTTTCATAAAGTTTGCGGGAGTCTTATGAAATTACAATTATGATAAAGTGGTGGACCCAACTGGTTTATCAAAACATTTTAATATAAATTGCATCCAGTACGGGAAATCTACCATCGGCTATGTTATGGGCATGACTTGTAAAATACCTCCGAAAGTTGTGATTGTGATTGAGTTAGTGGCATGGCATGTGGGACCTCCCTGTGGGTATAGCCTCTCTTATATGGTTTATGTGAATAACTAAGTCTATGGATGAAAGACTCTTCGACATATTTTAATATAAAAGTCAGCCCCCCTCCAATAAATGTGTCTTTTTGGTCATTCGTGAAACCCATATAAATATATGTTAAGATGCCTCATTTCTTACTAATGATCATGTGCATTGATCATAGAACAGAATGATAGTTCACAACTTGTGAACATGAAGGAATAGTAGAAAGAAAGCTGAAGGTCGAGTGAGCGCAGAGGAAGCCTAAGGTCCAGTGGAAGTCAAAGGTAAAAGCATTTTGGTGATTGGGTTAATCATTGAAAGTTCGGATTTATAATGAATCCATAGAATCACAACCCATGATCTGTTAAAGAGCCTGCATAAGATAGGGTTGTTTTATAATTGTACACAAAACCTGAAGCTATGACAATAAGTCTTCTGAAGCAATTACTCCTGAAGCAGTTATCACAACAGTTAGAATAGAGGGTTGAAACAGAGAGTTGTGTGTCTGCATATCACTGAAGATACATTGATGATTATGTAAATACTATTGAAGACCATGGTGTGTTAGTCATCATGATGTGCCTTGGAGATTCTGTTTGGGAAATATAAAGAGTTGTGAAGACTCCTTCGTATGAAGACAACTTGCCATTGATGTAGCAGTGAAGCTGTAGATTGACAAAATTAGATGAACAAGATTTTGGGAGTAGGGAATTACTATCAAACATATTTAGACAAAATATAGCAGTGGGTTGGTGCCTCAGAATTGGAAGGATTGGTGTCCTTGGAGTTGGTGCTCCTAAATCCAAGGTTGGTACCTTGACAAGATAGGGATAGTTCCCTAGAGGTTGGAGCCTCACAAAAGATCAAGATGGTGCTTGGTAATGGGTTGGAGCCCTATATATATTGTACCTGATTTATTGTAAAGATTATATTGATAAAAATATTTATTCCTATTGTTCATTTTGTGTTCTAAATATAATTGATTTAACTGGTAAAATTAACAATTTAAAACAAATACTGATTCACCCCCCTACTCAGTATTTCCAACAATTGGTATCAGAGCTTGTACCTTCACACAAAACCTAACAGCTTAAAGGTTGATCAATTAGAACACAAATGGAAAAGCCAGGGAAGAAAGTCTCCAATCCTCCTAATTATGTGTCTCCCTCAACCATCGAAGTTGAAATCAATCAATTTGTAAAGGCTCCATGATTCAGTGGAAAATTTGATATATGGGAAGCAAGAATGAGGAATTTCTTAAAGACTCAAGGCAATGAAATCTGGAAATCAGTGATTGTTGATAGCATGATGGATGGAGAATCCAAGGAGTACAATGAAAAAGTAATGAGGGAAATCTTCAATGGGCTACGGTATTCTATAAATAACAATTTAGGAAAATGTTCATCGAAAAAGGGTATATGGGATAAACTTCATGACCTTCACTCAAAAGGAGCATTGACCATGACCACTAGTCAAGAAGATGATGGAAACCAAGAAGGAAATCTAGAACCCATCATAGAAGCTAAAAATTAGAATGATGACATCAAGGCTAAATAAGACCTAGAAGATGAAGAGAATGAAAAATATTTTGAAGAAGATCTCCTCACTAAACTTATGGATGCCATGAAAGAGATTATCAGTTTGAAAAAGGAAAATGAGGAACTTAAGAAGAAAGCACTAGCTGGTGACCAAGACCAAACAAGGAAGAAAGTTGACCTTGTCAAGCTTCAAGTACAAGAAAGGGATGAAGAAATTGCCAAGCCTAAGAAGGAATTTCATCAAAGCAAAAGAAAGCATCATGAAGAAGTTATATCCATGACAAATCAATTGGATAAAGCAAAGAAATGGGAAGATAACTTGTCAAGCCACCCTGAACAAAGGCACAGGAGCTTGAACAAACTTGAAGGAGAGATTGGTCAATACAAGGAAGAGGTCTCCTCCCTTATATCACAACTAGAAGAAGCAAGGAAACAAGCATAAGGAATTGAGAAGAAAATGGAAGCATTGGTAATCATTGAAGGACAGGTTGATGAAGCAAAAAAGGAGAGAAACACCATGATATGCCAACTAAAAGCAAAGGATGAAGAGATATTCAAACTAAAATCTGACCTCAACCTTCTCAAGGCCGTAACATGTAAAGCTACAAGGATCATAGAAGAAATGGATAGCAATCTAGTGAAGGAAAATGAAGAAATATTCAGAATGAAATCAGATATCATCTCCCTTAAAATAGAAGCAAATGAAGCAACTTGTATCAAGGAAGAGTTTGAGAAAAAAAAAATTGCTAAGAAGAATAATGATTGCAAAAGATTGGAAGAAGAGATTGTCTCCCTCAGGAAAAAGGTTGAAGGGATGGACAAATTTTTGAAGAGATTTCAAGCCTTGCATGACATGCTCAATCATCAAACATCCCCATTTGATAAATCAGATATTAGCTATGAAGGAGAATCATCAAGCAATACTGATAATGCTTCAAACAACAAGGATGTGAGGAAGCCAGAAAGAAACGTTGATGCTCCTGGTTCCAGAAAAGGCAAGGATAAGAGTCAAGGCAACAATGAAGGAAACCATATTCCAAGAAGAAATGCAGATGAAGTCAAGGATGCAAGAAGAAATGGCTATAATCATAGGATCTCAAGGAAGAAATACTTTAGAAGTACATCAAGTAAACCTTCTTCTCCCGAGTACCAAAGTATATTTCTTGGTTATTTTTATGCTTTTACAAACTTTGGACACATGGAAAAAGATTGTAGGGCATATCAAAAAAATAAACATTATGGTCCCCAAAAATCTCCGAGAAGCAATTTTGCAAGAATAAGTCATGAATTCTTATTCATGAACAACACAGAGTGCTTCAAGTGTCATAGCATTAGACATATGGCACGTGACTGTAACTTGACTTGGGAACCTACATAAGCTCAAACCATGCCAATGAAGAAAGTTACACAAGTATGGAGAAGAAAGAAAATACAAACCGAAAATCTCCTATACCGTCCATCCAACAACACATTGTTGACTTGATGAAGATATCCTTGATATTTCAAGTGTTTAATGATGGGATTATGCCAAAAAGAGACCATGCATACAGTTAGAGGGAGCTTGTGATTCTTGATCATTATTGCAGAAGCTATCCGTGAAAGGGTCCTTATGAAATCCTTGATGAGCTATATTAACAATCATTCTTTGATAAAGATCATTTTTTGGGAGCACTACATTGAAGAACATGATCTTTTAACCATTCTTTGGACTACTATTGAAGATGTTTTCCACTTGATCACTAAGAAGAAATTGGAGCAGCAGAGAAGGCCATCTAATGCTAGAGAAATAGTGAAAATAACTATGTTGTTGGTAGTACAAAAGTTGAATGTCTCAACTCAGGGATATGATGTGAGAACAGGTAAATCAAGGACAATAATAGAGGCAACCTTCAAACAAACAGACACATATGGGAATGGAGCTTGAAGCAAGAGAAGTTGGCAGCATCTAACATAATTGAAGCATTGAAAAAAGTTGTCAACCAGTAGAAAGAATTTAAAAGACAATCGCAGATTGAATATAAAAAAAAAGGGAGAACATTTTGCTGTCGAATATAGCTCATCAACTTAAGGAGAAGCACAAAGATACAAAGTAATCTTGATTTGAAGAAATATAGCGAGAATGATAATTTCAGTGGCATTTTCTCTTGATTCGGACTATGAATGCCTCTTAATTCTGACTATGGAGACAACAAAAGATAGTGTAGAAGCGTAAAAACTTGGACTTGGACATTTGGTGTATGACTATTTGGAGTCTGTTTTGAAGAATTGAAGTGGAGCAAATTTAAGCATTATTGAAGCCATGATGAAGAAGTTCTAAGACGTGAAGAGGGGATAATGTGTTAGTTGATGATGAGGCAACAATCCTTCTATCTTGAGTAAAAATAAGAGCATGACAGGGGGAGGAGTTTGACAGGGGGAGTAGTTCGATAGGGGGAGTTCTTGTCCACTCCTTTTCCATTAATGTCAAAGGAGGAGAGAAGAACAATATTGTCACCAATGACAAATGGGGAGGTTGTTGATCTAGATTGTCATTGATGTCAATATGGAAATATTCTTGGATACCAAATGATGATGTGAAGCCAAGAAGAAGCAGATCCATGAAGCAACAGGAGTAAGAAACCAAGGAGGAAATCCATCAGGGAATCCATTGGAAAGGCATTGGAAGAAGAGCTATCGGAAGAATGGAAGAGTGAAGAGAAGTCACATGAGCTAAGAACCCAACAATGCTATTAGAAGTCATAGGAGTGAAGAGAAGCCACAGAAGCGAGAACCCAATAGTAAGGGCCGGAAGGAAGAAAACAATGATATTGGAGGAGCTAAGAACCCAACAGTGATATTGGAGAAATATCCAATAAAGAACCAAATCATATCATATCAACTAAAGATCTGATTGCGACATATGTTACAGACTTGATAGGACTATCAAAATAGTTTTACTAAAATATTACATCCACCATGTCACAAGTCTTGAAGCCTTCTTACATTCAAATCCTCCGATTGCGATATGTATTGTGGACCCAATGGTTCCATTGCAATAAGCCTTAATAAAATATCACATCCATCGCAAATCACAAACCATAAAGTTTATTATGTGTCACCGCCCCAAATCTATCGATTTCGATATGTGTATTACAGACCATCGATTGCTATAAGGGTGTGGACCCTGAACTACTGATTGCAATAGACCTAACAAACTTATTAAAAATAGTTTATTAAATATTGCATCTGCTATAGGGTGATATTTGAATATTGGTGATATTGAATCTTGCGATTATGGGATTAAATCCATGACGTGGTGTGTGGGGACCTCTATTAATGTGGATTTTCATAAATTTTGCGGGAGTCTTATGAAATTACAATTGCGATAAAGTGGTGGACCCAATGGTTTTATCAAAACATTTTAATATAATATCGCATCCGATAGGGGAAATTGGCAATTGGCTATGTTATGGGCACGACTTGTAAAATACCTCTGAAACTTGTGATTGCGATTGAGGAAGTGACGTGGCATGTGGGACCTCCTTGTGCGTATAGCCTCTCTTATATGATTTCCATGAATAATTAAGTCTATGGATGAAATAATCTTAGATATATTTTACTGTACAAGTCAGCCTCCCTCCAATAAACATGTCTTTCCGGTCATTGGTGAAACCCATATAAATATAAGTTAAGACGCCTCATTTCTAACTATCGATCATGTGAATCGATCATAGAACAAAATGACAGTTCATAACTTGTGAACATGAAGGAACAGTAGAAAGAAAGCTGAAGGTCGAGTGAGCGTAGAGGAAGTCGAAGGTCTAGCGGAAGACGAAGGTAAAACTATTTTGTTGACTGGGTTAATCATTGAATGTTCGAACTTATAATGAATCTGTAGAAGCACAACCCGCGATCTGTTAAAGAGAATGCATAAGACAAGCTCGTTTTATAATTGTACACACAACCTAAAGCCACGAAAGTCACTCTTCTAAACCAATTACTCCTGAAGTAGTTATCGCAATAGTTAGAATAAAGGGTTGAAACAGAGATTTGTGTGTGTGTAGATCATTGAAGATACATTGATGATTGTGTAAAGACTATCATGTTCGGTTGTGTTATATTCTTTCCATGACTAGCCCACGAAGTTAACCGAGGGGTTAGATGGGGGGTAGAGCCCCCTCTTCATTGCACCAATTGCGTAGCGGGGGGGTCATAGGGGGTTTGAGTGGTGCAGGTAACCCCCCTCTATGGGGTTCGGGGAAGCACCCTAGAAAATTGTGTTTTTCGGGCCCTATATTAGGTTGGGTGGAACTACCTATGATCTTATGCATGTTTTTTGCACATGGTTTTAGACGCGATGGTTTTCGATCCATGGTTTTGGACGTGATGGTTTTCGGTCCATGGTATTGGATGCTTCAGCATGTATAAATATGTATTGTAACATTGAAAGGAACATAATGAAAAATCAAGCTGGTAGTCCCAGTTTTGGGATCCAGGGGGAAATCTCTGTGTATATGTGTTTTATGTGTTATGCCATCTCATTGTTTATTTTTTGTGTTTTAGAATCTATCTGTAGGTAATTTCTATATGGGGTTAAAACCTACATTTGGTATTAGAGTTGTTTTGGCTTCAAGGGGACGCCTTTGTTGCTGAGGGGTTTCGCTTGGGCCTGTGGTAGACCCTGTTCAGTGGAAGATCTGTGAGATTGATTCTGGTGGTGAAAGAAGATGGCGAGCAGTGGAAAGACAGAGATCAAGAAATTTAATGGTCAAAGTTTTGAGTTGTGGAAACTCAAGATGGAGGATTTGTTGGTGGATAAAGATCAGTGGATTGTAGTAGATCTAGGTACTAAACCAATAGGAGTGTCCAATGAAGAATGGAAGAAGTTGGATCAAAAGGCAAAGAGCACAAAACGATTGTGTGTCTCAGATTCTGTATTGTTGAATGTATCAGGGGTAGCTACAGTGAAGGCTTTGTCAGACAAGTTAGGGACTTTATACTAATCTAAGTCTCTGGTGAATAAACTATTCCTACAGAAAAAGTTGTATAACCTGAGGATGAAAGATAGAGACTCAGTGACAGGGCATCTGAACGCATAATACTGTGGTAAGTCAGTTATTATCTGTTGATATTAAAATTTCAGATGAAGATAAGTGCATCAGTCTTTTGTGTTCTCTACCAGATTCGTGGGATAGTCTGGTTATTGCAATAGGTAGCAATGCAACTACCTTGCAGTTTGATGAAATAGTCTCATCCTTGTTGACGGAGGAAATGAGACGGAAAAATATGGAGATCCAGAGTGGTGATACCTTGTTTGTATGAGGACGGTCCTGGAATAGAAACAAAAATAAGTCATCAAGTGGGAGATCTAAATCTAGAGGGAGAGCTAAATCTCCAAGAAAACCTGTAAAGGTGGTGTTCTGGAAATGTGGAAAGGAAGGGCACTACAAAAGGGACTGTAAATCTAAAGCTCATGATAAAGGAAAGGGATCTGATGATGCTCCTTTTGCAGAGGTGAAAACCACCTCAAATGAAGGTGGGGATGTGTACTTGGCTTCTTCAAGTACACATGTAGATCATGAGGCATGGTTGATTGACTCAGGTGCATCCTTTCACTTCACTCCCCATAGAGAGTGGTTCTGTGAGTATGATAAATATGATGGTGGTGATGTCTTCTTAGGGGATGATAGGAAGGCTAGAATTGTTGGTCACTAAAAGTAAAGTTGAAGTTGCAAGGTGGAAGCGTTGGAACATGTCCAGGTGTTCTGCATATTCCTGCATTGGCCAAAAATCTGATTTCTGTAAGCAAGTTGGTTGATGTAGGTGTAAAAATAGTGTTTGAGAAGGATCCCTGCAATATGGTTCGGGGATCACTGGTATTGATACGGGGAGTTTGGATTGGAACTTTGTACAAGCTACAAGGTAGCACTATTGTTGATGGGTGCAACAGTTCTGTGGTTCCTGAAAGAGGAGTGGAAAATCCAGTGGTCTCTGGAGAGAAGACCATGCTGTGGCATCAAAGGCTTGGACATATTGGAGAGAATGGCCTTCGAATACTTCATGGTAAAGGTATGGTAGAAGGTATGAGTAATAGCTCTCTGGATTTTGATTTCTGTGAAAATTGTGTATATGGGAAGCAGAATCGAGTGAGTTTCCCCTCTGGTGGTGAGCAGGCAAAACAGATATTAGAGCTTGTGCACAGTGATGTGTTTGGACCTCTGAAGGTTCCATCACTGGGTAAGTCTGTGTACTATGTATCATTTATAGGTGACATCTTAAGGAATACATGGATATATTTCCTTAGGAAGAAATCTGAAGTCTTTGACAGGTTTAAAGAATTTAAAGCTCTGGTGGAAAACTAGACAGACAAGAAGATAAAGGTGTTGAGGACTACTCCATACACACCTGAGAAAAATGGAGTTGCAGAAAGAATGAATAAGACATTGATGGAAAGGTCAAGAAGCATGCTCAGTGGTGTCAGGTTAGTACAGGAATTCTGGGTAGAGTCGGTGTAGGTAGCATGTTACCTGGTCAACAGATCACCTTCATCAGCGTTGGAGGATAAGACTCCACAAGAGGTATGGACTGGAAAGAAACCCTCTCTTTCACATTTGAAGGTATTTGGATGTGATGCATATTGTTATAGACATTTTTGTGCCTTGTAGCACCAAGCATGAAATGTCCATAAACCAAGGGCTCCTAACTCCCTAAAAGTGTTGTTCCAACCCCTAAAGGAACAAGGTCAACAAATTACAGCTTCTCCCAGAAGTTCTCCACCAAAGACTGCTCAGAATTAGTCAAATCAGGATCATTTCAGCTGCTCCACTGGCTAGCTGCGTTGCATAGCACCTAAATACACTAACTGAGTTCGTTGCAACGCACCTAAATGCACTATCAGGGTGCGTTGAGCGGGAAATGACAAATGGCAGTGCCATTCCGCGAGGTGGAAAGACAATGGAAGCTTCCAGAATCTTCTCCAATGACACTTGCCTCACTGAGTTCGACCAAGGATGAGTAAGAGGCTTTCAGTCTCCAAGTGGAAGCAAGAACTGACAGAGAGAAGACACTAATCAAATCATAAGCTGACTCATCCTCCTTGCATAAATCTATATATGGATCCCTCATCCCAGAGATCCAGAGGCTGGAATTTTGTACATTGCAAAGAATTGTTGTTGGTTTTGAGATAGATATCAGAGTATTGGGTGATTTATGCTTTGATGGAGGTGAAGAGGGGCTTCTTTGCTGGGAGGTTGATGCTGGATCAGGAATCATTGTTTGTAACTCCTCCTAGATCTTCTTGTTATATCAATAAAACTATATGAGTTTCTCCTACATGCTTGTGTATCATTGATGCTTGTTAAATTTGTATGTTTAGCTTAAATCTGATCCTAAGATTTTTATGAATATAGATCCATGTCTTTGTGTAGTTTTCTTCTTCTGTGATCTTACAGGAACTTGGTGAAGCTGGGCAAGTAAGGGAGCACGTAGATGGAAGCTGTCAAAGAAGAGAGGGATTGTATCAAAGGATTAGCGCAAGACACAGGTCGGTTCTTTCTATCCCCCTCTATCTTTAATTCATAAAGGAAATACAAAAGTAGTTTTCTCTGTTTGTTTCTAAGGTAACTGTCACACCTTAGTGGGATAGAGTCATTCTAAATAGACACTTTTCCCGGTAACAAAATGGCGACTCCACTGGGGAACGATTGTCTAATTAGTTTATTTGTGTATCTTTTGTTGTTTGTTTCATAAACTTATAAGTAGCATTCGAACTGCATTTGCCATAACAAATGCAAAGTAGACATCTGCTACTTCAATCCATCCACTGGATCTGTTTATGATTTGAACAGCTGATTCACAAATGATCTGATTGCCCTTTGTGATAGCTCTTAGACCTTCCTTAGATCTACCCCCTGTTTGTGCATTACTGATTACTTTTACTCGGCCAAAAACCAAAGACTAAACTGTAAACCGTGACCCAGAACCTGGATAGAATTCTTGTTTCTGCCCCAGCGCAGGTACTGTGAAGAGTTCCTGCATTTCAGCACAGTTCCCGAGAGGGCAACCTGCGCTGCAATCCAGTTTCTCTGTGTTACAGGTGCGCTGATCAGACTAGCCTTGTGCAGCGAAGGTTCTTGTGCTTCATTCTTTCCAGTTTTGTCTCTGATTTTTACAACCTGTGATCAGTGTATGTGTCTGTTTAAAAACCCCTTTTCCTTGCTGTTATTCCGCCTCATTTGTACAAAAGGACTGTAGATGTTTTTGTGTGTTTGTTGAGTCGTTTACAGTTTTCCATTACAAAAGTAGAATAGACGTACTGTCGTCCTTTGATTTAGATCTGTCGCAAGTGTCGATTTCGATCTTAGGAGAAAGTTTGATTGCTGATTGATGGTCGACTATACTTGTACGTTTGCCTTTGGTCTGAATTTGTGATTTTCTAGTGTCAAAAACGAGTGTTTATTTCAAAATCGTAAAGTGCTTTATCTTTTGATTTCGAAAAGAAGCTTGTTTGTGTTTGTCTCTTGAAAGCAAATTCAGATTTGTACATCAACTTTCTTTTTAGCATCAATATTAAGAAAGTCGAAAACAAATACATGCAAATGTGCATTTGCATATTGACAGTCCGTTTGGCTTGATTTAGGAAAGTGCATTTACAGTGTGCTCTTTGCTCTTTGTGAAAAGATTGTGTCTTTCTTTTCCCCTTGTAGCTAGGATTTTCATTGCTGAAAAGAGATAAAAGTTTTCTTATCATCTTTAGATTGCATTTTAGTAATTACATCTACATCCCATGGTGAACCCAAAAGGCAAACTTCATAAGAAAGATCAACTTAAAATAAATTCAATGAATCTAACAACGCTTTGGAACTTAACGCACAACATTTAGAGGTCTAGGCTAGAGACATATTCCGGCGTCGTAAAGCCTGGTAACTGTTTTCCTCACTGATGGTTGGGTGATTCCTCCAATTTGAGACAATAAGTGCCAGTACGGACTTGTGCTCCCATGTACCGTCGAGTATATATTGGGAGACCCCTATAGGCTTAAATCCTTTATCCATAGGAAGCCGTGTCTGCCGCCCTATCGATCGCAATGCACTGAACACAACATTCGGGAAGATTGACTGCCGTACCGTAAAAAGTATTCTGCAGTTTTGCGATTGGTTTGGTACTCCCTCTACCTAGATCTCCAGAGTAGTCCCTTTCGTTCCTTTTCAGAATCTTTAACGGAAAAGGTCCATCTGAGCACTTGTCACTTCAGGTTCATTAAAAATCGAAGGAGACTAGAGTCATCTTTTGTTTTTCTCGACTCTTCAAAACTGAAAAAACAAGTTGTGTCAAAGCGTCTTAAAATTTATTTTAAACAGAATATTCATTACCCCTTTCCTACGTTGATCTTGGGTTGAGAAAATGGAGTCTACCAACCAAGGAATTCCCCTTGGAGGAAATCCTAGTCCCTTCTCCTCTTGGGGAGATGTTGGTGCACCCCATATGGCCACATTATCGCTTCTAAGACTGACAATTGGTTTCCCTGTATGGCTCTTCTCAACCTCTGTCGTTCAGAACACCACTATTCCTGAACAATCGAATCAGCAATTAGACGAGTCCAGAGTTGCCCACCAACCTTCTACTTCATCTAATTCTTCCTCTCTTCCTTCCTCTTCGCTTGATGGGGCTGGTAAAGCCAAAAGTCAGGTTCCTAAGGAGAAGAAGGAAAAGAAGAAGAAAGAGAAGAAGAAGAAGGAGCCAAAGGTGAATGGGGGAAAACGAGTGTCGTCTAACGAAAATCCACACACTGCACCAACCAGGCCTAAATCGCCATGTGTCATTTACAAATGAGACCACTTTCATAGAGATTGTCCTTGCATCCATCGGATATTAAGGGACTGGTCTCCTAGATTGCACAACCCGGTGTCGTCAACCTCTGATGATCATGTTGAAAGCACACCGTCGACTAGTGAAAGTGAAGTCCCAGGACAAAAAGGAAAATATAGATTTCCTTGTAAACTATGCGAAGGCAATCATGCCGTCCACCGTTGTCCCTTCTTAGACGAAGCTAAAAGAGTTTTGGATGATCGTCCGGTATCACCGTTACGACTTCCTCCTGGATATAAAAAACTCTTGCCGAGTCCGTCACTAGTCGAAAATCCGGCTGGCCCGCTCAGGTGGTCGGCTGAAGCACCTATCATTGAAGATAAACCATCTGGATCCATACCAGACGAAAGTCAAAAGGTCAAGGCGGCAGTTGACCCCGTCTTGCCTTCAGAGGTTTCATCTTCAGATGATACAATCACTGAGGAGAACAAGGATGACACCGTCCAAATTCTCTTCATAAGCACAGACTCCAACGAACATGGGAGCAATATACCCGTTCCTTTACCACAGGAAGGAAGTTCGTCAGAGTCATACCCGACCGTCTATTCGGTCCCACCTCCAAGCAACCTAGTTGTCTCCTTCGACTGGAATCAACTAGGCAGACCCCGTTTACCAGCAAGCATACGGTTCCGAATTATCGTTCAAATATATAGAATGGTCATGGCCAGTACCATCATAGATGAGGGGGCTTCTGTGAGTATCCTTTCCTCAACTGCTTGGAAAGCGCTTGGTTCGCCATCGCTTTTTCCTGAGATGAGAAATATGACAGGTTTTGATAAAGGAACCAGTCGACCTTTGGGGATCCTTCCCAATGTGCCCATAACATTGAGAGGGAAAACCGTTCACCTGAACGTAATGGTAGTTCAAGGACCCCTAGATTACAATCTACTCCTTGGACGAGACTATATTTATTGCATGGGAGCGATTGTCTCCTCACTCTTTAGAGTAATGTGTTTTTTGCACGAAGGAAGAGTGGTCAAGCTCATGGACCAGCTTTCATTCCCCAGATCATATAGAGCAAATAGTCATATACCATCCCTGAATGGTCTTTTCACGCAAGAAATGTCTCAATCTCCAGTTCGTCCTTCCGATGAGTGCGATTAATTCGGAGGGATATGACTGAAACCCAGGGGACTTGCATCCTGGTCTGCTTCGGTAGGAAAACTTCGGGTATAGGGTAGGTTTCCGCGGGAGAATATGCCTAGTCTGTACCCCCGTCCATGAGTGGAAGAGGGGGTTATTCTAGTACAGGATTCTCTTGTCAAAGTTATGTGGGTTGGCGAGCGCCGCCACTCACCTTTGTTTATCTCGGTAGACATCACTGAAGAAGTGTTTTGTTTGCGCCGCGAATAGAACAATCTTTGGGTAACCTGTAAGAGGTAGGCCTCTCTTGGTAAAACAAGTCTTTTGGCAGATAGAAGTAGAGGTAATCTTGAAACTTTGTTTTATACCTGGGGGCATGCAAACCTTTTGGAGTGCGAGCAAAGAGCGACTATTTATTTTTTAAATTTTTAGGACCTCTAACCCTTTAAACTCGTAGGATTGGTCGTCTCCTAACTTGCATAAAGAAAGGATGTGGGGAAAAACTCTAAAAATTGCCGTTTTTATGAGACATTCTTATCATATGACTGGATTAATCGAGCAGTGTTTACCGCGAGGTTCAAGATCGTTAGAAAATAAACCCGGACCGAGCAAATGTTTCCACCCGCATTTAAGCTCGTTAAAAAATGAACTATCCCTTGGTAAATAACCACCGTGAATGTAGTACTTCAGCCATTAAAACCTTCGTCGTGTTTGCACCGTCACCTCCACTTTTCCATTGGCCGATCATTCACCTCCATTTGATTGTTTACCCATTTTGAGGAACAGCTGCGAAGAGTGATTTCACTAGCCATCCTTGTGACACTGCCGTGATTGGAAAATCCCAAACCTTACCTGGAATCAGCTGCTACCCATTTTATCACTCGTTCCTCAAAAGACGAGTCTTCTTTAAGCTCTTTTCAACTGACTCGTAAAATATGAAAAGATTGCCGAGTCCTTGGCCTTCCAGCTCGTTAAAGGGATAGGAAGTGCTATCCCTCTTCTAGATTTTAATCTTTTTGGACGTGAGGGATTATTGCACAAAAAGATCGAGCGCTTGTTTTGTTCGGCTCGTTAAAACTATCGAAAATTCATCCCTTCTGTATTGTTTTATACTTTTTCGGACTTAAGGGATTAGATGACAAAAAAGGAATTTTGGAGTTACCTTTACGTACCTTTTCAGACTCTCTAAAAATGAAAAGGACTGAGTTATCTTTGTCGTTAAACTCGTTAAAAAGATTAATAGCGACAAACTTGTCTTTAGACGAGAACGAGTTTCACTATCGCTAGGCTCGTTAAAACATAGCAATGGGTTTGCCCGAAGGGAAAATTATAGAAAAAGCATATGTTATCCTCCTCAAGCTTGACAAAAATAAAGAGGTACTGGTCAGCAATGACTGGGGAAAAATTAGGAAGAAAACTCAAAGAATCTTTATTGGTAGCAAGTCGCTCTTGAACATGACACTTCCACTCCGTGTCCGAGTCGGGTTGGGTTGTTTCATTCACCGGTCACATCACCATGGTCACACCATACCATCCACATTTGGGGTTAATGCTACCAATCCATCACATAAGTGTCGCCTACATGTTCAAGAGAAGTCATCCAGAGAAGTCACCTGTGTCCCATCCACTACCATACATTATACTCCATTCTTTCATGACCGCCATCCTGAACCATATATCATCAGATTGTTTTCACCTCCATCAAAATCATTTGCTCCGTTCCGTGTCATTGATGTGGGATTCATTAAGGCCCTCCTTTGACGGATCACTTCTTGTCGACATTAGCTCATTATCCAAGAAGTTGGTCTAGGAACACCCCATTCAGTGCTTTGAAGCTTGCATGCCTCAATGGCAAGTTTCTCGCTTCCGACGACAGGTTTACATCAATGGCCTTCGACCGAAAGATTTTGCGTGGTGTTCGACGCCAAGTCCTTTATTCACACCACGTGAATTGTAATGTAGTACCTTGAGGGTCATTATCATTATCGGTGATTCCTCTCGCGCTTGTTAACAGTTTACATCATTGACTGGTAATCAAGCAATGTCTTTCCATGTTCGACTTCAAAACATTTCTCACATGGATCGACTTGTACCCCGGATCTAGTTTCATCCATCCGGGCTGCGATATATATTTAGGAAAATAAAGACATTAAAATGTACAACATTGCAGCACAGATAATCATCCTACCAAAAGGATGGTGGCTCTATCAGAATCATCAGTCTACACTCAGACGATTGTCTCTCCTATGTACATGAAAATGAATTTATAAAGCTGAGCATGGGAATGCCTGCCTCAGCTAGATCATGAAAAATAGTATGAAGATAATGTATTGTATTGTATCTTATTACAGGTCTCCTCCCAGCATTGAAAGAACTTCGGATCCTCATAATAAATCATTTCACCTGATTAACGGCCTCATACTTTAGGGGGCAACTGTTATAGACATTTTTGTGCCTTGCAGCACCAAGCATGAAATGTCCATAAACCAAGGGCTCCTAACTCCCTAAAAGTGTTGTTCCAACCCCTAAAGGAACAAGGTCAACAAATTACAGCTTCTCCCAGAAGTTCTCCACCAGAAACTGCTCAGAATCAGTCAAATCAGGATCATTTCAGCTGCTCCACTGGCTAGCTGCGTTGCATAGCACCTAAATACACTAGCTGGGTGCGTTGCAACGCACCTAAATGCACTATCAGGGTGCGTTGAGCGGGAAATGACAAATGGCAGTGCCATTCCGCGAGGTGGAAAGACAATGGAAGCTTCCAGAATCTTCTCCAATGACACTTGCCTCACTGAGTTCGACCAAGGATGAGTAAGAGGCTTTCAGTCTCCAAGTGGAAGCAAGAACTGACAGAGAGAAGACACTAATCAAATCATAAGCTGACTCATCCTCCTTGCATACATCTATATATGGATCCCTCATCCCAGAGATCTAGAGGCTGGAATTTTGTACATTGCAAAGAATTGCTGTTGGTTTTGAGATAGATATCAGAGTATTGGGTGATTTATGCTTTGTTGGAGGTGAAGAGGGGCTTCTTTGCTGGGAGGTTGATGCTGGATCAGGAATCATCGGTTGTAACTCCTCCTAGATCTTCTTGTTATATCAATAAAACTATTTGAGTTTCTCCTACATGCTTGTGTATCATTGATGCTTGTTACATTTGTATGTTTAGCTTAAATTTGATCCTAAGCTTTTTATGAATATAGATCCATGTCTTTGTGTAGTTTTCTTCTTCTGTGATCTTACAGGAACTTGGTGAAGCTGGGCAAGTAAGGGAGCAGGTAGCTGGAAGCTGTCAAAGAAGAGAGGGATTGTATCAAAGGATTAGCGCAAGACACAGGTCGGTTCTTTCTATCCCCCTCTATCTTTAATTCATAAAGGAAATACAAAAGTAGTTTTCTCTGTTTGTTTCTAAGGTAACTGTCACACCTTAGTGGGATAGAGTCGTTCTAAATAGACACTTTTCCTGGTAACACATATGTACATGTTCCAAAGGAGAAAAGAACCAAGTTGGATAGTAAATCTGAAAAGTGCATATTTATTGGGTATAAGGATGGTTTAAAGTGTTATAAGCTTTGGAACCAAGTAACAAGGAAGGTTGTGTATAGCTGAGATGTGGTGTTCAAAGAGGTGAAATGTGTCATTAAACATGAAGTCCAACTAAAGGAACCTGAGAAGATAGAGTTTGAGCTTAAGGAGGAAGAATTAGACTCTACAGTAGAGGAGGAATTAGAAGATAAAGGGCCACAAACTCCAGGTGTGAGAAGATCAGTTCAAGAAAGAAGGCAGATGAAAAGGTATAGTCCATTTGATTTCTGTTCAAATTTTTCTTTATCTGTTACTGATGATAATCCCTGAACTTTGAAGTAAGAAATAGATTCAGAAGAAGGAAAACTCTAGAAAGAGGCCATGGTTGTGTTGATGCCCCGAAAATCGTTGCAACAACATTGGGGAAACCACCCGGTCCGGACCTCAGTACAGCTCCTTTTCCGTTTGGACTAGTGGCTCCGACTGGGGATAATGGGACCAGTTTCCCAAGAATTATAAGTAAACGGGATGGATGAGTGACTTATGATATATGGTGGTGATAAGCGAACAACTAAAACTATTGGTGAAATATACTAACTATAATCTAATCCCGGGACTTATCAATTTTTAGAGCGTAGAGTTTGATAATCTGTGCTTTAAGGCAGGCATATAGATGACTCTAACACTAAAGCATAGATGTTTAAACCATTTAAGATTGCTCTGCATAATTAGTTATGCAGAGCGATAATAGCGAATTACTACACTTCGTCATTCATATCATTGCTACATGCATGATTAAAAGAGAAGGCATATCACAAAACATCCAATAGTGGAACGAAATGAAGATTTGCTGTTACAGCGCATACATGTATTCAACAATAGCAAAAATAATAACACAGCAATTCATATAAGAGGAAAGAAGACAGATGCAGATAAAAGTACCATGTAAGCTGCTTAATCAATCCAGTATATTAATCGCTATGTCGCAGTCCTTCCTTCAAACCAGAAAGCATTCCAAACAAGAGACAATAGTGCGCAATTGTATAAAACAGCCTTCTCGTTAAATTAAGAACTATTGGTCGAGTTTCACAAAAGAATATAGGCTGAAGCACAGTAGTGCAAACTTCAGCCTTTAAGTCTATTACAAAATTTTACGACCCTTTCCAAAACAATGAAAGGGTCTATAAATACTAAGCTAATCTAAATATCTAAGAAAAACTGAAAAGCTATTAAATTGGCATCAATAAATATTTTTCCATCTTCCTTGGCGATCTGGCAGTCGGCAGCAATGCTTCATTTGGTGGTCTCTTTGCCTTTAAACCTCAGCTGACATATCGCCAGCATTGGCTCTACTTCCGGTGGAGTGTTGAGACGCGAAGTGAGTTGGGCATCATATGTGGCATCCTGAATGTCGGGGACCAGGCATCCGAGAGCATCTGTTAAACATTTGAGGGCCGACCTTTGAGTGTGTGGCTTGATTAGGAAGAGCCAATATGCCTCGGCGGTTAAAGTATTTACTCCAGCGATTAACCTTCCCCTCTCCTCCAAGTCATGATAACTTGTTTGTTCAATCATGTTTGCTGTTGTTATGCTTCCAGGTGTGCACTGGGAAATCATGTTTGCCAAATAGAGTGTGTTATTGAGTAAATCAATCATATTGCTGGCAATCATCTTGCACCTTGAAGCTGCCCTTTCCGCTTTCATCACTTGAGTGTTCCACTCCGTGAAGAGTATGTCTTTGTATGTCTCATAGATTCTAGGCAAGTTTGCTGCCTTTCCCACATCAGTATCTTGCCAATCAAGATATCCGGCTATGGTTTCTTCGGCCTGATCTAGCTCATTCCTGGCTTTGTCTATCTGCTGACATACTGCTGTAGATATTTCGCATAATGGCTCAGCCTCTGTAAGTTGCTGGCATAGGAGTCTAATCTGAGATATTAATGCGCCATTTATTTGAGCTGCTTCTGCTCTGAAATCCTCCACTTTCCGGGTGCCCTTGATGTCTTCGAGCTGCGCTAATAATCGAGCTATTTGCTCGTCTTTTGATTTCGTCATCAGCTCATTCGCCTCTCTCAACTGTGCCAATGCCTCCGATAATTCTTTCTGCTTTTGGATTGCGCTCTGGTCGATTCTCTGTTTTTCAGTCTGCAGTTGCTGGGTTAATATATTGTTTTCTTGCTGTTGTGCCAGCAACTGCTCTTCTACCTGCGCTGCCTTGTTTTTCGCCTCGGTTACTTCTGCCTGTAATGTAAAAATCTCCTGGTCCTTAGTCTTCAATAGAAGACTTACCTCCGATGCTTTGTCAATAGTCGCTGCAGAATAAGCTCCCGCATACTGCGACAACTTTGTTAGATCATCGGAGGGATCCAATTCCTCCTTCCAGACTACATTGCCCGTGATTGTTTGCTCAGGAAAGATAGAAGGTTGATCAAGCCTTCATCTCTTCCTCGAGCGCTTAACAACAGCTTTATACTTTGGGCTATAGAAAACATCCAGGGGAGGAATATCTTCCACCTGGAGAACAATTTGATCGGAAGGATCTATAGTAATTACCTCAACATCCTTTGAAATGGGTGGGCCGCTGGTTCCGCTTAGAACCTGAGAAGAAGTGGTTTCTGGCGCATCGCTTGTCTTAGAGGTGTCTGTATCTTTGGAGCCTTCCTTTCCATTGATAATGGAATCGAATTGGTTCCATTGTTTGAGCAATTCAGGATCAATGGAGGTCTGTTTATGTTGCTCTGTCTGGGATTTGCTCCGCTCTTTTTCTTGTTCTAACCTCTGCTGCTCCTCTAACTCTTTTCGCTGCTACTCCTCTAGTTCTTTTCGTTGATGCTCTTCTTGCTCCCTTTTCTGCCTATCTGCCAGTTCTTTCTTTTGTTTCTCCTCTTCTTCTTTCTTCCTCTGTTCCTCTATCTCTTTCTGCTTTCTCTGTTCTTGATCCTTCTGCGCCTTTTGCTGTTTTTCTATCTGCTCCTTCTTCTGCCTCTCAGCTTGCTCCTTTCTTTGCTTTTCTGCCTGTAGCTTCTTTTGCCTTTCCTCCTGTTGTTTCTTTTGATCATTAGTTGTAACAGGAGGTTGGCTCGTCTGTTGCCGACCAGGCTCGCTTGAGGAAGACGCTGGGGTTGTTGTCAATAAATCTAGAGGCACAGTTTGCAACCTCTGCTCTATAAGTTTATTGAACTCAGTTAACGTCTCATCATTATATCTCATTCTAGCAAGCTCTTTGGTCTGGCCTATTGTATCGGCGGCGACGAATAGGTCATCAAACATATCCTCTTGATGGTCAACTTTTGTTAATTTGGCCTGTTCTAGGGCAGTGTAGACAGTTTTACGTGGATCATAGAGTCTGCTTGGGATAGTGGCTAGGAATAAAGCTTGCATCTTTGTTGCCTCTTTTTCTGCATGCTTGAGATCATGCAGAGTAAAAACACCAATTCTCAAGGGAAAAGAGGGCCAGCCCCTCTTCTTTTCTTTTTTGAGAGTTTGTGTGACACTCTCGGCCATAATCTGGTAAGAGATTTCTCGGGCCAACAATTTGTCTGGAACATATAAAGGGAGAACATGCGGCTTGGCCTGGCTCCCATAAACCCTAATATAGGTAAAATGCTCTTCTCCAAACCAACATGCTACCGCTGGTAAGTCGAAGGAAGCCAGATAGGAGATTTTGGGAATAGGCCGATCAAAAATGGAATAATGAATGGGAACCATAAAACCATTGCAAATTTGATACAAATGGTCCTTGTAAGAGGACTTCCACAATTTCTGATGGTACAAATGAATGGGTGAGGGGTCTTGGGTGGTCCACCTCCAACCGAGGATAGGAAACTCAGAATTAAAACACAAAGTATCCATAATGTAAGCACTATAATAAAAGGCGGGATTTTCCTTTCGGTAACTCTGGATTTGGCTCTAAAGTCACGAACAGCTATGGCCAACTTATCAGAAAGAATGGTGGCCCAATCCATGATTATACTATTAACAGCTACTTCCATCAGGGGAACCATTTCTATGTTGAAATTAGCAGAGTCATGTAATCCCCATAGCCTACACATCATAATCCCCGCATAGCAATAGGGAGAAGCCAAAGAATCGACGGAGTACTTACCCGAGCTTTCGTGCTTGTGTTTGGCCGGATTCTGCCTCCAATCCCGGATGGGTTCATATTGTACTTCATTCTCGGCTGCAAATTTCTCCACGAAGGCTTTGTTATAGATTTTCTCTGGCTCGGGCAAATGATACATTTGCCTTAGGTGCTCTGGCTTGAACGACCCGAAAATCCTTCCATCCCTTGTGTGAAACGTTCTATCGATGATTGGAATTTCTTCGATTGCCCAGCGCACTACATCAGTGTAGGGAAGGACCTGCTCTCTGGCTGCTATCCTGTGTAGGAAGGAATCGGCCAAGTCTTTGAGAGTAGCATCGGACTTCTTCAGTACATCCACACTAGCTTCTGTCACTATTACTTTCGGTTGCTCAGCCTCTAATAGATTATATGTGCCCTGCCATGAAGCCCTAGTGAGACCAGTGCACGTAGTGTCTGAAATTAGGCCTTTCTTCTTATCCGCGGCAGCTTGTCCTGCAACAGATGCAGTAGCGGAGCCCGCGGTCCTCTTGGATTTCTTCCCCATCATGCTCAGGCTTCTCTCAACAGATGAATTCTACACAAATGCAAGAGAAATCGTAACAAGGAAATAACAATGACAATCCATAAAGGGAAAGATATATCATTTGAAGCGTGGTGATATTAATTCTCAAAAGTGGCTGCGGATCCAATCACTGGGAAGATATTGCAGATGCATTAATGGTGATTTAAGGCCTGTTACTCATTAAATGAGTATCACACCGTTATCCGGCTGAATGACCCCCTTAAGCGTGCAACAGATATTTTGGCGGTTAAACGCAAGTGTTCGTTAATCGAAGGGGCAAGGTTTTAAATACACATGCATTACCTTATCCCTGCATTTAACGGCATTTTGAAACTTGCGCTTTATCAACTGGATATCAATATAACTTTAAGGCTTCAAGTGATAACTTTTTGAGAATGCCGACCGCTGATGAGCGATATTGCATCGCATCGAGGAATAGATGCTACATAATGATTAGGAAAAGATCCTGCCGAGTGCCGATTGCGATATCGCATCGGACTAGCGCGTGGAAACATTACAAAGTGTATATAAAGTGGTTTGCCGATTTCCGATTGCGATATTGCATCGCATCGGGGGAAGACCCGAGCGCCTTATCAAAGTGCATGGGATTCTGCCGACGGCCGATAGCGATATGGCATCGGGTCGGGTGTATAACTTAAAGGGTTTCTTCCCACATAAGGGAGCGCCGATAGCCGATCGCCGATATCGCGTCGCGTCGGGGCGTGAGTTATGTGCCCTTATTAGGTGTGCATGAAATATCGCCGATCGCCGATAGCGATATCGCATCAGCGGAGAACAAGGTGTTGTTTTTGATGTGTTTCTTTTGTCATTGCGATATGCGATCTTGCGATTGCTTTATCGCAATAACAAAAGATTGCTTTATTATTGGAACACTATTATTCAAAAAGGTTTAAATACATAAACTCATTCGATTATCATACCTTTTTGAACACAAAAGCATTGATGCCAATTAAATTTTAAAAGGGACCCATTCCATATATTAATTTTTTGTGTGAATGAAAATGTTATTAAATGGGGGGTTGTTGTAGAGCACAACAATTGGCGATTCGCTGGGAGAACCAGTTATCTCTGAAACTAATACAAACACTTAAGATTTTCCAAAATAGAAACTCAATCAGAAGGGGAAACTTCTAATATAATTGGATATCCATGCATTCTGAACAAAATGAACTTATTCTGATAACCTCTTCCCTTTTGGTTTCAAGAAAATAAATACATTCTAAGTTTTTAAAATAGGCCTTTATTGGTTTATAATGATAAAACAGAAAACTTTCCCAGATCAGCTTTATAATTAACTCCTCTGTCATAGGTAGAGCCTCTGTTTCCAGCAAACGTTTATAATCTCGACAGGGATACCTTTTAACCATAGTATTGTTCACTTTTCCATTCACATAAGAGTGTAGTTAACAGAATGAAGCTAAAACATGTACTCATATTTTATTTTTCACCTGCTTTTTCTTCTTTGTTATTGATAAGATAAAAAGCCATTGTCCTGGTTTGGTGGCCAGCTGTTGACAATGCCATTCACTGGTAATAATTTAACTGAACAAGCTAGTTCGTGATGAGACCTCTTGTCTTGAAATTTCAAGCCATTACCCTGTTTTGGTAGGCAGTATTGGTAATGTCAGTCAAACTACTTTCCTATGAACATGGTAAGCAGGCTTGTAATAAGACCTCTTATCTTTAATCTTTTATATTTTAGAATTACACTCTGAGTAACCATAAACTTTAGTGAATGGGGTGATTATTCTTCTCCTTAAGAGCAAATGGATGACAGGTGAAGAGTTGAAGATGCTGAAAATGGGTTAGTTTCTGTCTTAAAATGGATAACCTTTGGAGACCAGTTTTGAAAACAGACAATGATTCATAGAACTTTTACATCTTGAGAAGAGTCTTCAAAAGTTAGATTTCAGAACACAAGGATATCTAATTTCCTAAAAATTACTCCTTTTGATTGAGGGTTCTACTATCTAAAAGCAAATATTCTTATTATTTTTTGTGAGACAGCTCCTTCAAACACAGCAAAAGGTCAATGGGGATACTCTACAGTTTTATTTCCTACCGATCCTACAAACTACGCAAATCTACAAAAAGGAGAAGGGATTACCTTCTCAATTAAAGAATTTCTTCAAGATCAGGCCATTAACAGGGAGAGAATCTCTCAACCCTGATAAGTCTTGCAATATAAAGGTTGAATGGCCTATCTTCTCACAGATCTGAAATGGTCCAAGCCACATTTTCTGAAATTTGGTATGCTTACCTTTATCTTCATGGGCCTTGTCCCATTTGAGAACTAAATCACCAACTTGAAACTGTTTGGAACCGGATGAGGCTGAGTCAAAGGATGCTTTGATGATTTGCTGATGTTTGGCATGAGTGATTTTGGCTTTTTCCCTTTCTTCTTCTAATTTAAGAATTTGGTCATGCCTAAATTGGATGGAAGAAGAAGGAGTCTCTTCAATGTACTGTACTAGGGCTAAAGAGGGTAGAACAAGATTCGTAGGCAATACTGCTTCTTTTCCATATACTAGATTAAATGGGGAGGAACCTATAGAAGCCTTTTATGTTATTCTATCAGTCCATAATTCAAACACTAAAGATTTGTGCCAGTTTCTATGATTCTGTTCAACAGTTCGCTTAATGATTTTGATGAGATTCTTATTAGTAGATTCGGCTAAACCATTTCCCTGGGGATAATAATTAGCAGAATACTTCAGTTTAAATCCCCTTTTAATAGCGAAATCATATATAGCATTTCCTGAGAAATAAGAAGAATTATAAAAAACGAGAGCGTTTGGGACACCAAACCTGGTAATGATGAATTGGTCTATGAACTCGATGATTGCCTCTGAATTTGCTGCCTTCAAAGGAATAGCCTCCACCCATTTGGTAAAATAATCGGTAGCAGTGAGGATATACCTATGTTGTTTGGAAGATGGTGGAGTAATTTCCCCAATGATATCTAATCCCCATTGTTCAAATGGTTGTTCAATGTTGACAGGTTGCAGAGGGAAAGCTGATTTCCGTTGTCTTCCACTTGAAGTTTGGCAATTGAAACATTTTCTTACGTATTCATGAGCCTCTCTAAACAGAGTAGGCCAATAATACCCAGCATGAATAACTTTGTGAGCTGTTGTGTCTGCTCCAAAGTGTCCTCCTGCTGGCCCATCATGTAGCTCCTGCAAAACCTTTTGAGCTTCAGGTTTCTCAAGACATCTTAACAGGATAGAATCATAATTTTGTCTAAAAAGCACATCATCAATAAGAGTGAAATTCTTTGCTTTTAATCTAATGGCCCTTTTATTTTTGTAAGATAAATTTGGTGGAGCGTAACCGTTCTTCAAATAAAATATTAAATCTGCATATTGAGATTCAGAATCAGTGACACTTATCTGATTGATTGATTCAGTCTGATCCATATCGCTTGATTCAGGAATGTTTGATGCTCCTGCCAATATCCTGCAAAAACCTTGGCCCCTAACAATCTTTGCTGGCTTTATTTCTAAGTCATACTCTTGAAGCGCTGTGACCCAATTGGCTCTTTTTTCACCCAGTTCTTTTTGAATTAATAGTTGCCTTACCGCTGGGAAAGGGACTATAACTTTTGTGTGAGTTTTTAAAAGGAAGGGTCTGTAATGTTTGACTGCTTTGAATACAGCAAAGGCTTGTTTCTCCACATCGGAATAATTTAATTCGGCACCCTGAAGGTTTGAGCTAAAAAATGAAATGGGTGCTTCTAAGTTGTTGTCATTCGGTTGTGTGAGTACAGCAGCATATGAAGAGTTGGATGCGATAGTATACAACGTAAAATGATTAGAAAAATTAGGAGTATTCAAGGCTGGGGCATTGATTATTGATTGCTTGATATCATCAAAAGCTTGCTTTTCTTCTGATCCCCACTTGAAGACTGAATTCTTCTTGATCATTGACTGAAGTGGTAATACAATTTGAGAAAAATCTAGAACAAATCGTTTGACAAAATTAATCTGACCCAAAAATGACTGCATTGAATTTTTATTGTGTGGGAAAGGGATTTCAGAAATTTCCTTAATCCGATCAGGATCAATATAAATGCCATCTTTGGATACTATAAAGCCTAAGAGTTTTCCTTGATCAAGAGCAAAGAAAGACTTCTTTGGGTTCAGAGAAATACCGTATCTTTTGCATCGCTGAAAGATTTGATTTAAATCGTGCAAATGATTAGATCTCTCTTTAGAGAATACAGTTATGTCGTCAAGATAGACCACCACTGTTCTATTAATTAACCCTCTAAAATCTGTATCCATAGCTCTTTGGAAAGTCGCTCCTGCATTTATTAGTCCAAAAGGCATTTTCTGATATGCATAGGTTCCCCATTTTGTTCTAAATGTAGTTTTAAGTTGGTCGTCAGGATGAACCAGAACTTGATTATACCCTGAAAAACCATCTAGAAAGGACATCAATTCAGAGCCTGCCACTGACTGGAGAATTTGCTCCATAGTAGGCAATGGGAAATTGTCTTTTAAACTCACTTTATTCAAGTTCCTGAAATCAATACAAATTCGAATGTCGCCATTTTTCTTTCTGACTGGCACCATATTAGAGACCCAGTTTGAATGTCAGACCGGAAAAATAATCTTGGCTTTCAAGAGCTTGTTAAGCTCCGACTTTATCTGGCTCTCCAAATTTGGATGTATTTTTCTTAACTTTTGCTGAATCGGTTTTTGATCAGGAAGCATAGGAATGGTATGCTGGATAATAGATGTATCATATGTCTTCAAGTCGTCATATTTCCAAGCAAAGACCTGTTTATTTTTTCTTAATAGTTTAATAAATGCTTCCTTTTCTTCCTGGGAAAGTCCTATTCCTAATTTGATGTTTTGAGGAGCATCGTTAGTGCCTAGATTTATCAATTCAAACCTAAGGGTAGAACTTTGAAGCTTTGCATTTATTACAGGTTTGAACCTGTCTTTGATATCATAAAGGTCTTCAAGCTTTACCACTGGTTTAGGGATCGAATTTTCTTGAGGCGTTTCTTTCATCTGTAGATCATGATCATCTTCCTCAATAACTTGATTGTTATAGGATTTTTCCGAAGTTAGAAACTGCAAGATATCGTCGTCATGGTTAAATACCCTCCAATTAGTGACATTGTCAGGAATTGAAGGCCTAAAAAGTAATTCTACAAAAAATCTATCAAGGCTATAGTCTTCAGAAGGTAGGAGCTTAGAAGCTACATTGGCTAGTAGGTCTGCTGCCGAATTTTGAGATCGTGGAATGGAAGAAATATTGAATGCTGAAAAGTGTGAGGTAAGATCCTGTACTAGCGATTGATAATGTTTAAGGTGAGTCGAAAGGCAATGAATTGCATTTCTAACCTGTTTGACAATGATTTCTGAATCGCCAAATACTTTTAGATATCGCACTTCAAGGCCGATTGCTTTATATAATCCCTGGACTAAAGCTTCATATTCGGCTGTGTTATTAGTGCACTCAAATTCTAATCTACAAGACAGCATTGTCTTTTCTCCTTGCGGACTAACCAAAATGCAACCTGCTCCTGAGCCTTCACTGGACTTAGAGCCATCAAAATATAAAGACCAAAATAACGGAGTATTAACAAAAATATCTACATTTTTCTCAGCATCATTAAAACATCTGGACTTATCAGTTTGTGAAAAATTTTCAATCTGAGATGTAAAATGATTGACTGAAAAAGGAGATGGTTGGGCAACAAAGTTGCCAAAGAATGATTCTGACGAATAGTTCCCCAAAATGTTGTTGTTGAATGCCACAGGTTGGTTTTCTTGCTCAAATTCAGTGACTGTGTGGGTCATATGCTTCTCTCGATCGATCCTTATTTGATTCGGCTTTCCCTTGTAGGGAAGCCACATATGTGACCAATCTGTGGAAATATACCCATGCAGCTTTTCAGACCAATCTCTGCTCAAAATCAAACCATAAAATTCAGGTATGTCGGCAATTAAGATGTCAATCCTCTGTACAATCCTGGGGTCGGCAGACAACCTGATGGTTACATAATTAATTTCTCCCACAACCTGAACTTTAGTCCTATCCAACTGTACAATATGAATTGCAGACTTCTGGGGTTCAATGTTCAGTTTAGAGCAAACTGAAGCTGGCATTATATTAGATGAGGCTCCAGAATCAATTAAACAGTTGTGCAGGTTTCTATTATAAATCTCATAAGTCAGCAGGAAGGGTGGAGTGTGAGAATTTGATTTATCTCCAATTAGAACTGAATCGGTAATTTCAACCATACCTATAGGAGGCTGGCCTGAATCGTTGGCAGCTCTTGCACTGGGAAGGGGAGTAGAGGGAACAGCATTTAATTCTTTAAGAAGTAATTTTTGTTGATGCTTTAATTTGCTAAGTTCGAACATGGTTATATTTGCCTTAGTTTTCTTCATGTCATCAACAATGTTATATTCCATTGAATCGGATACCACTAGTGTCTTGGATGTTGAAGGAGAATTAGAAGTTGAAGGCTGGTTTTGAGGAACTACTACAGGCGACTTCTTAGGGGGGACTTTTTCCTTTGCTGTAGCAGCACCTGCGCTCCTCTTCTTTGAAGTTGCCTGGGCGGGTTCAGAAGTGCTTTTACTTCTTGTAGTAACCGGAAAGGCTTCTTCTTCATTCTCTGTATCAGAGTTTGGGAGTATAAAATCCCACATTCCGTGGCATTCAGCTACTTCTTCTTCATCATCGGTTTGTGAAGTTGATTCCTCTTCCTCTTCTTCTTGCTCTGAATCTGCGTTAGATATAACATTGGGCGGCTTTGATTCAGTTTTCTTATAAGTTCTAAATGGTCTTTTGTTTGAGGTTTCGGCCACCTGTTTCTTTATCTCAACCATTTCGTTAGACAATGTTTTAAGGACTTTTTGTAAACCGTCCATGTCATACGGGTCCTTTGGGGTTTTCTTCTTGGAATCTTCTTTAAACGAGACTTTTTTAGCTTTTCTATCTTCCAAAGCAGCTTTCTTTTCTAGAACGTTGATGCGCTTCTCAACAGCAAGTGCCTCCCTCATGTTTTCAGCTAAGGTAGGTTTCCCAGCCCTGTCTACAAAAATAGCTATGTTGGCAGGTAGGGCTGTAATATACCATTCGCTTCGGATTTGTTCACTTGGTTTAGAAGCGGTAGGGATTTTATTCAGGAGTTTATTAAATCTGGCATTAAACTCCTTTATTGGTTCCCTGTGCTCTATTCTCAGATTGGAGAGGTCGTTTATTAAAGTAGCTAAGGACCTATCATCTCCATATTTGGTAAGAAACTGCTCTTGGCATGTGTTCCAACTGGTAATTGAACCAGAAGGTAAGGAAAAATACCAGGATCCTGTTGATCCTTGTAAGGTGTAAGGGAAGAGTCTTACAACAACATCTTGTTCTGTCACTCCTTTTAAGTTAACCGCTAACATAAAATTGTTGATGTGTTCTTCAGCCTGGGTCCCATCATCTGGATTGAATTTAGGCAGCCATTTTTCGGGAGCATCGGGTAGATCATGCAATGGTGCAGGCATGTTGACTGCTCCTGGCCTAGTCCATGGGTCTGCCATTATGATAGCGACAGTGGTTGACACTACTGTTTGGATTCCAGATGTATGGGAAGGGATCAAAGATGAGGAGTGAATAGGTTGGGATATTGAGGCTTCTGATCCCTGATGAACGACAATTTGCAATGGGGGAGTGGATGGTTGACCTCGCAGAGGAGAAAATGCAATGGAGGACGTGGATGAAAGCTCTTCACTATCAGATCCTTCAGTAATTTTCTTTTCCCTTTTCCTTTTAGGTAAAGGAAACTCAGTGGGTTCAATACCGAGTTTTTCGCTCTGAAGTCTGGTGAGAGGGTGAGTGAGGTTGAATTGCGAAGTTGCACTGCTTTCTGATACCTCAGATTTCTGTGGTGAAATCGAGAAGCTCTGAAGTTTATGGATTAGAGACTGGACTTCAGGTGATTCAAGACCTAATTGTTCTGTGGTATGATGGGTTTGAGCAGTGGTAGTTGATTCCCCTTCTCCTTGTTTGGATACCGGCGAACCAGTATGCAAATGGGAAGGTCGAGGGGATTCGGAGGGGGAAATACTCTTGGAATGGCTTATAGGTTTGGACTTATGTGCCATTCACAGTTGATGCCCTCCTTCTAGCGCCAAAAATGTTGATGCCCCGAAAATCGTTGCAACAACATTGGGGAAACCACCCGGTCCGGACCTTAGTACAGCTCCTTTTCCGTTTGGAATAGTGGCTCCGACTGGGGATAATGGGACCAGTTTCCCAAGAATTATAAGTAAACGGGATGGATGAGTGACTTATGATATATGGTGGTGATAAGCGAACAACTAAAACTATTGGCGAAATATACTAACTATAATCTAATCCCGGGACTTATCAATTTTTAGAGCGTAGCGTTTGATAATCTGTGCTTTAAGGCAGGCATATAGATGACTCTAACACTAAAGCATAGATGTTTAAACCATTTAAGATTGCTCTGCATAATTAGTTATGCAGAGCGATAATAGCGAATTACTACACTTCGTCATTCATATCATTGCTACATGCATGATTAAAAGAGAAGGCATATCACAAAACATCCAATAGTGGAACGAAATGAAGATTTGTTGTTACAGCGCATACATGTATTCAACAATAGCAAAAATAATAACACAGCAATTCATATAAGAGGAAAGAAGACAGATGCAGATAAAAGTACCATGTAAGCTGCTTAATCAATCCAGTATATTAATCGCTATGTCGCAGTCCTTCCTTCAAACCAGAAAGCATTCCAAACAAGAGACAATAGTGCGCAATTGTATAAAACAGCCTTCTCGTTAAATTAAGAACTATTGGTCGAGTTTCACAAAAGAATATAGGCTGAAGCACAGTAGTGCAAACTTCAGCCTTTAAGTCTATTACAAAATTTTACGACCCTTTCCAAAACAATGAAAGGGTCTATAAATACTAAGCTAATCTAAATATCTAAGAAAAACTGAAAAGCTATTAAATTGGCATCAATAAATATTTTTCCATCTTCCTTGGCGATCTGGCAGTCGGCAGCAATGCTTCATTCGGTGGGCTCTTTGCCTTTAAACCTCAGCTGACATATCGCCAGCATTGGCTCTACTTCCGGTGGAGTGTTGAGACGCGAAGTGAGTTGGGCATCATATGTGGCATCCTGAATGTCGGGGATCAGGCATCCGAGAGCATCTGTTAAACATTTGAGGGCCGACCTTTGAGTGTGTGGCTTGATTAGGAAGAGCCAATATGCCTCGGCGGTTAAAGTATTTACTCCAGCGATTAACCTTCCCCTCTCCTCCAAGTCATGATAACTTGTTTGTTCAATCATGTTTGCTGTTGTTATGCTTCCAGGTGTGCACTGGGAAATCATGTTTGCCAAATAGAGTGTGTTATTGAGTAAATCAATCATATTGCTGGCAATCATCTTGCACCTTGAAGCTGCCCTTTCCGCTTTCATCACTTGAGTGTTCCACTCCGTGAAGAGTATGTCTTTGTATGTCTCATAGATTCTAGGCAAGTTTGCTGCCTTTCCCACATCAGTATCTTGCCAATCAAGATATCCGGCTATGGTTTCTTCGGCCTGATCTAGCTCATTCCTGGCTTTGTCTATCTGCTGACATACTGCTGTAGATATTTCGCATAATGGCTCAGCCTCTGTAAGTTGCTGCCATAGGAGTCTAATCTGAGATATTAATGCGCCATTTATTTGAGCTGCTTCTGCTCTGAAATCCTCCACTTTCCGGGTGCCCTTGATGTCTTCGAGCTGCGCTAATAATCGAGCTATTTGCTCGTCTTTTGATTTTGTCATCAGCTCATTCGCCTCTCTCAACTGTGCCAATGCCTCCGATAATTCTTTCTGCTTTTGGATTGCACTCTGGTCGATTCTCTGTTTTTCAGTCTGCAGTTGCTGGGTTAATATATTGTTTTCTTACTGTTGTGCCAGCAACTGCTCTTCTACCTGCGCTGCCTTGTTTTTCGCCTTGGTTACTTCTGCCTGTAATGTAAAAATCTCCTGCTCCTTAGTCTTCAATAGAAGACTTACCTCCGATGCTTTGTCAATATTCGTTGCAGAATAAGCTCCCGCATACTGCGACAGCTTTGTTAGATCATCGGAGGGATCCAATTCCTCCTTCCAGACTACATTGCCCGTGATTGTTTGCTCAGGAAAGATAGAAGGTTGATCAAGCCTTCGTCTCTTCCTCGAGCGCTTAACAACAGCTTTATACTTTGGGCTATAGAAAACATCCAGGGGAGGAATATCTTCCACCTGGAGAACAATTTGATCGGAAGGATCTATAGTAATTACCTCAACATCCTTTGAAATGGGTGGGCCGCTGGTTCCGCTTAGAACCTGAGAAGAAGTGGTTTCTGGCGCATCGCTTGTCTTAGAGGTGTCTGTATCTTTGGAGCCTTCCTTTCCACTGATAATGGAATCGAATTGGTTCCATTGTTTGAGCAATTCAGGATCAATGGAGGTCTGTTTATGTTGCTCTGTCTGGGATTTGCTCCGCTCTTTTTCTTGTTCTAACCTCTGCTGCTCCTCTAACTCTTTTCGCTGCTGCTCCTCTAGTTCTTTTCGCTGATGCTCTTCTTGCTCCCTTTTCTGCCTATCTGCCAGTTCTTTCTTTTGTTTCTCCTCTTCTTCTTTCTTCCTCTGTTCCTCTATCTCTTTCTGCTTTCTCTGTTCTTGATCCTTCTGCGCCTTTTGCTGTTTTTCTATCTGCTCCTTCTTCTGCCTCTCAGCTTGCTCCTTTCTTTGCTTTTCTGCCTGTAGCTTCTTTTGCCTTTCCTCCTGTTGTTTCTTTTGATCATTAGTTGTAACAGGAGGTTGGCTCGTCTGTTGCCAACCAGGCTCGCTTGAGGAAGACGCTGGGGTTGTTGTCAATAAATCTAGAGGCAGAGTTTGCAACCTCTGCTCTCTAAGTTTATTGAACTCAGTTAACGTCTCATCATTATATCTCATTCTAGCAAGCTCTTTGGTCTGGCCTATTGTATCGGCGGCGACGAACAGGTCATCAAACATATCCTCTTGATGGTCAACTTTTGTTAATTTGGCCTGTTCTAGGGCAGTGTAGACAGTTTTACGTGGATCATAGAGTCTTCTTGGGATAGTGGCTAGGGATAAAGCTTGCATCTTTGTTGCCTCTTTTTCTGCATGCTTGAGATCATGCAGAGTAAAAACACCAATTCTCAAGGGAAAAGAGGGCCAGCCCCTCTTCTTTTCTTTTTTGAGAGTTTGTGTGACACTCTCGGCCATAATCTGGTAAGATATTTCTCGGGCCAACAATTTGTCTGGAACATATAAAGGGAGAACATGCGGCTTGGCCTGGCTCCCATAAACCCTAATATAGGTAAAATTCTCTTCTCCAAACCAACCTGCTGCCGCTGGTAAGTCGAAGGAAGCCAATAGGAGATTTTGGGAATAGGCCGATCAAAAATGGAATAATGAATGGGAACCATAAAACCATTGCAAATTTGATACAAATGGTCCTTGTAAGAGGACTTCCACAATTTCTGATGGTACAAATGAATGGGTGAGGGGTCTTGGGTGGTCCACCTCCAACCGAGGATAGGAAACTCAGAATTAAAACACAAAGTATCCATAATGTAAGCACTATAATAAAATGGCGGGATTTTCCTTTCGGTAACTCTGGATTTGGCTCTAAAGTCACGAACAGCTATGGCCAACTTATCAGAAAGAATGGTGGCCCAATCCATGATTATACTATTAACAGCTGCTTCCATCAGGGGAACCATTTCTATGTCGAAATTAGCAGAGTCATGTAATCCCCATAGCCTACACATCATAATCCCCGCATAGCAATAGGGAGAAGCCAAAGAATCGACGGAGTACTTACCCGAGCTTTCGTGCTTGTGTTTGGCCGGATTCTGCCTCCAATCCCGGATGGGTTCAGATTGTACTTCATTCTCAGCTGCAAATTTCTCCACGAAGGCTTTTTTATAGATTTTCTCTGGCTCGGGAAAATGATACATTTGCCTTAGGTGCTCTGGCTTGAATGACCTGAAAATCCTTCCATCCCTTGTGTGAAACGTTCTATCGATGATTGGAATTTCTTCGATTGCCCAGCGCACTACATCAATGTAGGGAAGGACCTGCTCTCTGGCTGCTATCCTGTGTAGGAAGGAATCGGCCAAGTCTTTGAGAGTAGCATCGGACTTCTTCAGTACATCCACACTAGCTTCTGTCACTATTACTTTCGGTTGCTCAGCCTCTAATAGATTATATGTGCCCTGCCATGAAGTCCTAGTGAGACCAGTGCACGTAGTGTCTGAAATTAGGCCTTTCTTCTTATCCGCGGTAGCTTGTCCTGCAACAGATGCAGTAGCGGAGCCCGCGGTCCTCTTGGATTTCTTCCCCATCATGCTCAGGCTTCTCTCAACAGATGAATTCTACACAAATGCAAGAGAAATCGTAACAAGGAAATAACAATGACAATCCATAAAGGGAAAGATATATCATTTGAAGCGTGGTGATATTAATTCTCAAAAGTGGCTGCGGATCCAATCACTGGGAAGATATTGCAGATGCATTAATGGTGATTTAAGGCCTGTTACTCATTAAATGAGTATCACACCGTTATCCGGCTGAATGACCCCCTTAAGCGTGCAACAGATATTTTGGCGGTTAAACGCAAGTGTTCGTTAATCGAAGGGGCAAGGTTTTAAATACACATGCATTACCTTATCCCTGCATTTAACGGCATTTTGAAACTTGCGCTTTATCAACTGGATATCAATATAACTTTAAGGCTTCAAGCGATAACTTTTTGAGAATGCCGACCGCCGATGAGCGATATTGCATCGCATCGAGGAATAGATGCTACATAATGATTAGGAAAAGATCCTGCCGAGTGCCGATTGCGATATCGCATCGGACTAGCGCGTGGAAACATTACAAAGTGTATATAAAGTGGTTTGCCGATTGCGATATTGCATCGCATCGGGGGAAGACCCGAGCGCCTTATCAAAGTGCATGGGATTCTGCTGACGGCCGATAGCGATATCGCATCGGGTCGGGTGTATAACTTAAAGGGTTTCTTCCCACATAAGGGAGCACCGATAGTCGATTGCCGATATCGCGTCGCGTCGGGGCGTGAGTTATGTGCCCTTATTAGGTGTGCATGAAATATCGTCGATCGCCGATAGCGATATCGCATCGGCGGAGAACAAGGTGCTGTTTTTGATGTGTTTCTTTTGTCATTGCGATATGCGATCTTGCGGTCGCTTTATCGCAATAACAAAAGATTGCTTTATTATTGGAACACTATTATTCAAAAAGGTTTAAATACATAAACTCATTTGATTATCATACCTTTTTGAACACAAAAGCATTGATGCCAATTAAATTTTAAAAGGGACCCATTCCATATATTAATTTTTTGTGTGAATGAAAATGTTATGAAATGGGGGGTTGTTGTAGAGCACAACAGGTTGATGAAATGGTATCTTTGCACAAAAATGATGCTTGGGATCTAGTGGAGTTGGCGGTTGGAAGGAAACCCTTTGGTAGCAAATGGGTGTTCAAGAAGAAGACAAATGTAGAAGGAAAGGTGGAGAAATACAAAGCTTGGTAGGTAGCAAAAGGTTATTCCCAGGTGCCAGGAATTGATTTTGGTGATATTTTTTCTCCTATTTCCAAGGTAGCTTCTATTAGATTACCTTTATCTATTGTTGTTGCTTTTGATTTTGAGGTAGAAAAGATGGATGTGAAGACAGAATTTCTTCATGGGGATCTGGAAGAGTAGAGCTACATGAAGCAACCTAAAGGCTTTGCAGTGAAGGGTAAGAAAGAATTGGTATGCAAGTTAAAGAAATCTCTGTATGGGTTAAAACAGTCACCAAGGATGTGGTATCAGAAATTTGATACATTTATATAGGGACTTGGCTTTACTAGAAGCAAAGCATATCACTGTGTGTATTTTAAATTAATTGGTGACTATGTTATTTATCTCATCTTGTATGTGGATGATATGTTGTTGGTCGGAAGTGACAAAGAAATTATCCAGGATTTGAAGACCCAATTTTCCTCCAAATTCGACATGAAAGATCTTGGTGTTGCAAACTACATTTTGGGCATGGAAATTAAAAGAGATTGGGAAAAGAGGAAGCTCTAGTTAAACCAGAGGAAGTATGTCGAGACAATATTGCAGAGGTTTAATATGCAGGATAGTAAATCGGTCAAGGTTCCTATTCCTGTAGGTGTAAAGTTATCTACTAAACAGTGTCCCAAGACACAAGAAGAGGAGTAGGATATGTCCCATGTTCCATATGCAAGTGCAGTCGGTAGCCTGATGTATGTGATGGTCTGTACTAGACCAAACATTACACATGCAATGGGAGTATTGAGCAGGTTTATGTCAAAACCAGGGAAGGAGCATTGGACAGCAGTGAAGCGGGTTTTCAGGTATTTGTGTGGCATTAGTGATTATGGTTTGTGCTACCATGGAAGACCAGGATTGGATAGAATTTTGGATTATGCATTGCTTTGTTGATGTAGACTAGGCTGGAGATCTAGATCAGAGAAGATCTACAAGTGGGTATGTGTTTAACCTATTTGGGGGTGCAGTCAGTTGGATGAGTAAGAAACAATCTGTAGTAGCACTATCAACTACAGAGGCAGAATACATGGTAGCCACTCATGCAAGCAAGGAAGCAGTTTGGTTGCAGAGATTGTGTTCAAGTATGGGGTTAGTACAGGGAGCTATAAGGATAGATTGTGACAGCCAAAGTGAAATTTTCTTGGAAAAGAACCCTACATATCATTCAAAGACAAAGGACATTGATGTTTAGTATCACTTTGTGAGGGATATGATAGAAGACAAAAAGGTGTTGCTGGTAAAGGTGGACACTTTGAAGAATATTGTAGATGCATTGACAAAATATGTGAGCTCTAAGAAGTTCTCTTGGTGTAGAGAAACAATGGGTGTTCCAGGGCTGGATAAATGACTAAGCTCTCTTGTGGCCCCCTATGGAAAGAAAACAACAAGTGGGAGAATGTTGGGTTGTGTTATATTCTTTCCATGACTAGCCCACGTAGTTAACCGGGGGGTTAGAGGGGGTGCAGAGCCCCCTCTTCGTTGTGCCAATTGGGTAGCGGGGGGGTCACAGGGGGTTTGAGGGGTGTAAGTAACCCCCCTCTATGGGGTCTGAGGCAGCACCTTGGAAAATTTTATTTTTTTGGCGGACCTACCTATGGTTTTGTGCATGTTTTTCGCACATGGTTTTGGACGTGATGGTTTCCGATCCATGGTTTTGGACGTGATGGTTTTCGATCCATGGTATTGGATGCTTTGACATGCATAAATATGTATTGTAACATTGAAAGGAACATAATGAAAAATCAAGCTGGTAGTCCCAGTTTTGGGATGCAGGGGAAAATATCTATGTATATGTGTTATGCCCTCACATTATTTATTTTTTTGTGTTTTAGAATTCGTATGCAGTTAATTTTTGTACAAGGTTAAAACCTACATATCGAAGACCATGGTGTGTTAGTCATCATGATGTGACTTGGAGATTCTGTTTGGGAAATATGAAGAGTTGTGAAGATTCCTTCATATGAAGACAGATTTTCATTGATGTAGCAGTGAAGTTGTAGATTGACAAAATTTAGTGAAGAAGATTTTGGGAGCAAATAATTACTATCAAACATATCTAGACAAAATATAGCAGTGGGTTGGAGCCCAGAGGGTTGGTTCCTTGAAGGTTGGAGCATCGAACAAACAAGGTTGGTGCCTTGATATGATAGGGTTGGAGCCTTTGGGGTTGTTGCCTCTGAATTGGAAGGATTGGTGTCCTTGGAGTTGGTGCTCCTAAATCCAAGGTTGGTTCCTTGATAAGTCAGGGTTGGTACCCTAGAGGTTGGAGCCTCAAAAAAGACCAAGTTGGTGCTTGGCAACGAGTTGGAGCCTTATATATATTGTACCTGATTTATTGTAAAGATTATATTAATAAAAGTATTTATTCCTATTGTTCATTTTGTGTTCTAAATATAATCGATTTAACTGGTAAAAGTAACAATTGAAAATAAATACTGATTCACCCCCCCTCTCAGTATTTCCAACACCATCCGTAAAGGTGGAACATCCATGGTTGACACCTTGAGGTGGATACTAAACTCTCATAGCTCCTAATCAACCTCTATGCTATTGTTTTCCTCTAACTCTTAAAATTGTTCCCTCCTATAACACAGTGACATCGTTGTTGGACAAGTTGGTGCCACATGTGTGTTAGGCACAACACATGTGAACATTCATGCATCCAAAAGAACATCATATATTATCAAAATCCAAAAAAATCAGATATATCATAAACTTGTTAAAAGCACTTCTAGGTTAGTGTCTTACTACAATTATCCTATTCATTCCCCTTAGGAGGATCTAACCTTGGATTACACAAGAAGTCATTCCTAACATAGGAATAGCCCTCTATCATGGTTATCCCCTCCTCATACCATGAGAAGAATCTAGTACCAAAAGTCTACAATGGGACCCCAATGCCTACAATGGGTAATCATATCTTTCCATCACTTCATACATGGCTCACTCGGCCCTATAAATGGAGTTGATAATTAATATTTCATCACCAATTCCCTCTACAATAAAAATGACATCGGAATCAACCCATACCCAATCTATTTTTTCCACCTTATTCAACACATGGTTAACTAATCCCCCATGTTCACTACCAGAATTATACTCCAATCAAGCATTGTCAGGTTCAAGCAATATTAGGCTAATTGGATATGTCCCTTTGACACCGAGTGTAGAGCCATACTACCTTCCACATGAGTAATATAAAATAGTAGTATCTATAGAGTCAAGTCCTTAGCTTTTGAAATGGGGAGCTTGGTGCTCATCTTTCTGGCCCCCAACCGATAATATCAAGTGAGATACTCATCCATTGACTCTCCCCCACCTTCTAGCTACCAACAAAGGAATCACCCCATGAATAGAAAACCATATTAAAAAATAAATTTCTTAGGTCTCCAATGTCAACATATGGCCCTGCACATCAAAATGTTCTTCCCTTGGAACCCACATAACAACCAACCTCTATAGCAACATTGGTTGTGCCCACACATTCTACGTCATAAAGTACTTTAACAACCCACATTCCAAGGGAACCTCTATGATACCATCATCATGCATGGTATCTATATCATACATCGTCTGTTATGTTTCCTTCCACTCAATCATAATTGAAACTTGACCTATAATAGACACCATAAAAAACATTTCAAGTAACCATTAGCAAATAAAAGTATAGAAAATATAATTACAGGATTAACTATGTGTTCGCATTTCTCCTTTTATCAATGGAGGGATTGGTCATGACTGGGGTGTAGGAACTAGCACAACTAGCCTATGTTGATTATAATTACAACTAGTCATGATCATGACCACCTCAAGGTTGAGACCACTTTGTGAAACTTTTTGTGAGGTTTCCTTTTGGGCCAAAAATCACTATAAGTAAATATGAAATGGACATAATGAATAAGGAAGGATCAATTTCTTACCTAAAACAAACAAGAATCTAACCAGTTTTGAATCACCAACATAATATTTGCACACCAAATGGGTCTCTCTTATCTCTCCAAATCACAAAGGTAAAAATGACCTTGCATAACCCCATTACCCCTATTTTTAACTCCCCAAGCCTTGGGGAAATTATTTTCATGTTTTTCTCATGAGCATTAATAATTGTTGTTAGAACTTTGGGTTCTTTATTTTGTATGAAGAAATATCACATTTATCACATTACATGAACATTATGGTATGACTTAATCAATTTCATATAGTGATAGGTATTTCCATGATATTTACAGTATGAACTATCATTTTCTTGAATCTTGTCATAGGTTCACACCCACTTATTTGAAACATTACCCACTCTTATTTTCACATCACACATTTGTAGTAGCACCCTACCCTCATGGGAACTCTATATTATCACCTCCTTAATCCACTGGTGTCCATATAGTAACAGTTCCAAATAGGACCGAGGACCTTTATAGACCTTCCTTGCCTTATTATTTAGTATTATTTCTCTATCACATCTATTTTCTACACATGTTCCTATGAGTCCCCAAATTTGTACCTTATTGTTATTCAAAAGCTTACAGTTCCCACTGCACCCATGCTTAATTCTTAGTTGTTTTTCACTACAATCCCATGTACCTCTTTTGTAGCTTAATTTTATTTTTTTGCCTCCATTTCCACCATTTGAAGAGAACCACTATGATGAGTGGCCTTTCCTTGCATGACCCATATTGAATTTTATCTTTCATAGGTTTCTCCTATCATCTCGGTACATATATGAATTCTATGACATGAGTCGCTCTCTCGAGTGGCCCTCAATTTATCTCATTTTCATGCTCATTAAAATATTATGAAACGCATACAATTGAGCCTCAATTTATCTTTTTTATGGGATTGTTAAAAATAAACAAAATAGAAAATTTTGAGGCTACTTTCTAAGTCTTTTTCATGCACATTAAACCATGAAGGAGACATATACTAAAAGAAAATTAGGGAAAGTTGTTTATTTTTGTTTCTATTTCATAGCAGCGGTTAGTTGGGTCATGCTTGAAAACAAAACACTTTTTTGCATTAGTCTTATAGTTGGGTTATAGTTTTCCTCATATTTGTTTCATGAGTCTTCTTACTCCTCCTTTTTGGTTTTCCTTCCAGTCATTATGGAGAGTGTTTCTCTACCTCCTTCATTGTTGCACATGTCATTCATTGTGTTGCGTCTTACTATCAAATCATCATATATCATGTTATTTTCTCAAGGAAATTTACACTTGAGTTGACCATAGTATTGCTCATTGACATTGCATGTCAACCATCCCTATTGCAATTGATTATTACATCGCTATCACATCACACAAACTAAGAGTTAATGTTTCATGTTAATTGATGAGGGATACCTTAATGTCATCCTTTGATGTGCCTCTTCCTATTGATGCCAACTCAATATCTAGGAAGTATGCATAGAAACCATATAGTACCTTGGGACTTGAAAATATTAGTGGCAAGTTTCCTTAAAATTGATAGTTGATTTTTATCATTGTCTCCACGGTATATGCTATGATTTTTTAATACCATGTCATTCCTTGACACTCAATAGCGTGTACTTGATACCTTGGGACCCATCAAACTCATTCATTGCCTCCCTTACATTTGTTAAGGGCTTTCATGATTGGATGATAATTAGACAATTCCACCAGTGTTTGATTTCAACACATCTATTCTTGTTGGTCAGTATCATACAATTGAGGTTGTGACGAAGACCATGGGGGCATCATGATGACTCATCAAGTTTGCATTTATTCAATCGTAAGTTTCATTAGAGTTGTACCATCAAGGTTATTGGCACATCCTCATACTTTCTACCTTCATGTTGTATATTATTCCATGATATGATCCACCATATACTTCTTTGGAGCCATGATGTGGCACTTATTTCTATGGGCACATAGAGAATTTTTGGCAGCCTTGATCATTAGTTCCTTCCTGTATAGGTATATGTTCATTGGGGATGATTTATATCACATTGACTCATGATTGGTTGTAGGTACTCTTTGGTTATGGATCCTTTACTCTTTCCTTATGCTACCTCTTCATAATGGATTTGTAATGTGTTGTAGCCATTAAATCATATTTGGACTTCACACATTAGGGGACATTTATTACAACCTTAAAAACCATCTTTATGTTCCTTAAAGGGTCTAATCATATTCCACAATAAGACACTACATCATTTTCAGTTGGAAAAAATATTATAAACATAGTCACGACCACCCTAACCAATAGAGTGTGTTCAGTCATGTGTTGCACTACTTGCAACACAACGATTGTGAGTCACACTACTCCTATAGCACATCCACCTTATCAGCCTCCAAAATTGATAATCCCAAAAGAAAATCGGTGTGAGACTTGAGTCTTGGTTCATATGTATCACAAGTAAACTAGCCTATCAACTCAAGTTTCACCCAATTCACTAAAGCATTCAAATGCATCCACTAATCCTAAAACTACCTCTTCTCCATCTATATAATGAAAGTCATTCTAAGGGAAATGGAAGGAAGAATCTAAGTAAGCTTATGCTATTAAAATTTAGAGAAAGCCGCAAGGAGAGACTAAGGAAAAAAATCATAGAGGATTTCTTCTAGAATTGAGGTAACCATTAGAGAAATTTTGAGGTCTAAAATGGGCCTCCTAAGGAATATTATAAAATAATAGTAGAAATAATAAAATAAAATTAGATTACCTCATTAAGTTTTCAAGGGAAAAAAAGAGCACTTTTTCAACTTATCTCTCTAAAATTTTACTCAAATTTCGATGGGAGCACTCGTTGGATGCATAATTTATTTTTTCATCTAAGGAATACCCATGTTGCATACTTTTGATGGATCCCACTACACAAAAAATGTGAAATACATGAAAAACAAAGTGATTGCAATCACAGTTTTTCATGTACTTCACATTTTTCATGTATTAGGGTCCATCAAAAGTATGCAGCATGGGTACTCCTTGGATGCAAAATTAAATTCCAAATCCAATGAGTTCTCCCGCTCAAAATTTGAGTAAAATTGTAGGGAGATAAGTTGAAAATACGAATTGAAAAAGTAGTTATATGTACATGTACATGTACACATACATATACATACTTTTTCAACTCGTGTGTATATATATATCTTTTTACTTCAAAAATGGTGAATCACCTCCCATGGTTGACATCATCATATTGAATCATATTGGTTCTTATAAAGTTGATTTTTGTTGTACATTTTTGTTTTGAGGCTCATTTTTTACCTCAAAATTTCTCTAATGATCATTCATGTATTGCATTTCTACTTTTGACGAATATAATGGATCTATGCATCTTTCCCCTTCTTTATTTGTTGTCCAATTTCATGCATGATCATCTTATTTTTGTGTTTAAGTTGTTTTATATCAATTTTTGTGTTTATGTGGCTTTATTAAGAATGTTATAATTATGTTGTTATTTATAATCTATTTCATGCAAATATTTGGAAACGTTTTTGTTGTCTCTTTTTGTGCAAGAAGAAATTTGTAAAAACTAAAGCATTGGATGTCTGGAGCTATGCCCACGAAGGATACTAAGGATGACCATAATTAAAAAGTGTGCACCCTCGATTACCTACTTATCAATATTCATACATACATATATATTACTAGACAATTTGTTTCAATTAGGTTTACTTATGCATAGTGTTTTGAATCGAGTCTGCCTCAAGTTACTAGTAAACTCAAGGGAGGACTCACCTATCTGTAGGTGGGATTTTCTCCACAGTAGAAAGTCTTGGGTTTTATGTGATAATATTATCTCTTACTATAATTCTAAGATCACTTGAATGTATATGAGTACATTGTCAATCCCCATTGCTACCATAAAGGCATATCCAAAAGTGTTTTTATAATATGTTGCTGACAATAATTGTGATATATGGCTAGCTTATGAATTAGTAGGTTCATCAAAATATTTACCAAAATAGAAAACCTCTAGGGAGTTCCACTTGTTAGGTTAATGAGATAGTGTCAATAAGTTACCAAAAAAAAATTCAATAAGGAAGTTGACATTGAATTTATTCTCCCTCACTTTAAGACTAACATCACATACAAATGCATGTGTGTTTTATGGATCTTAATGTGATAACATCATATCCCTCATTTTGGTAGTAACATGATACATCAATCCCTCATGTAATACTAGCATTGTTTTTGTGGCCTACACTTCAATATTTACACCCTCACTTTTATACTAACATCATTGATATGGACCTAAACTTTATACTCATATTTATCCCTCACTTTAACAATAACACCAAATATAATAGAATTGTTGTTATAACATCCAATCCCTCACTTTGGAACCCATGTTAATCTATCGCTATGATACTAACACTATCAATGTTCCAACCCTCTATTGATGTGATAACATCCTCTCTCACTCTGGCACTAACATATTCACTCAAAAATCGAACCCTCACTCTAATACTAACAGCATCAATGTGATAGTATCATTTTTCATTCTCATTTCAATTGCTAAGATCATTGGTGTGGTCCTCACTTTCACATAAATATCAAGCCCCGAGACTCATACTAAGATCATTGATATGATAATGTCCTCTGACTCTGACACTAACATTGTCTCTCTGACATCAAGACTTCACTTTGATACCAACATTAAGTCTTAAGAATTCTACACAAACATCTTTTATATGGCAACATATTTCTCACTTTCATACTACCATCATCATTATAACATTGGATACTCACTTTGACACTATGATCATTAATATGATGACATCCTCTCACTCTCTTATACTGACTTCATTACTCTAACACTAAAATCTCCATTAAAAATGGCATATTCAACATGATGACATCCTCTCACTATTATACTAACATCATCACTCCTAGTTCATTCCCTTAATTCAATAATCACACCATCTATATATAAAGGAATCTTTCCTCACTTTGATTTTAACATCACAAATTTAGTATAACATAACACTCTATTAAAATGCAACAAAAATTTTAACTTAGTTTTTAGGTCCAAAGCGATTAGTTTGTAAATTTACAATCTTAACGTTCAGAGATTAAGTGTGAATCCTAGCTCTCTCGTGCAAGCTCCCAATATAGCATGCTCGTTCATGATGACATAGGATATCAATGTATTACATGTGGAATAAAATTAGTCATTCAAACTATCATGGAAGAGGCTCAAGTTCTTTAGGAGTTTGAGCACAAACTATTGAGGGTACATAGCTCTTCTCCACTCAGATAACATTTTTCTACTAACATATTGTATGAACGGGTCTGGAATTCAATATTTTGTACAATATTTTTTCTTTCTACATATTTGAGAGTACATTATAAATTTGGTCAATCAAATATTTGAGAATAAATGTAAAAATTATTAAATTATTTATTTAATATCTAAAAATATTTATTATTAATTTTTTTAATAATATATAATAGATTTTATAAATTTTGATAATACATTACAAATTTAAATTTTATAAATATACTTTTTTTTTGGGAGTATTTGAGAGTATATGATAAATTTGGAATGTCAAATGTTTGAGAATAAATGTAACAGGAATAAAAATGATTAAATTATTTATTTAATATTAAAAAATATAATTAAATTTTTTTCAATAATATCTAGTAGATTTTATAAATTTTGATAACCCATTATAAACTTTAGTTTTAAAATTATAATAACTAGTCTGGATAACTCTTTCATACTATAATTCATCTAGTATAGGAACTAAATTGCAATGGTTGCTTTATGCATGGCTTGAGAGCCACAATAGGAGAGAGGGAACGACTGCAGTTGGGCACACCATGATACTGACAAGCAGGTGTAGATAGTAGTAAAGAATGGAACAACTCAAGCCGATAGGATAGTGTTTTTCCTCTCGTGCAATAGCATAGGTCCACTTTGGGTTTGAACATCTCGGGTATAATGCAATCTAGATTTTACAGGTCAAAGGTATGTATTTTAAGGCACATCTGACAACCCTTGTTAAGGATTATGGAAACATATGGGAATGTTTTTATTTGATGTTATTAGCATATGTTGCCATATTAATCCTTTGTCAAATTATTAGAGATATAAGGAATTCCAGAAAGTATAAAACTGCAAAAGAGAAATAATAGTCCAAATCTCACAGGAGATATGATTCATTGTTTGTATCTGGTTGGTTGGGTGTTAAGGTGATTGGAATTTTATGAAAATCCAATCCATAAACAAAGTAGTTGGTGGTGGAATTTGGACATTCATAGATATTTCACAGTACACAAAATGGTGGTTGATATGGGCTTAAGTGCCTCATTTGTAGATCAAGTAGAAAAAATGCAAGCTCCCAAAACCATAAAACAAATATTAGAGGATAACTAGGAGGGATAAAATATTGATAAAGATAGATACACAAATTTTAAATGCAGAGTGGAAAAACAATAGGTTGGGTGCAGCTTTTGGTGGTGCAATATGTTGTGTTTCTGGTTACAGGATTTATGTTCTTAAAATTTTGTAAACAATATTTCTCCGCGACTAACTTGTAATTTTTCAGACTTCCATAAGATGAAATATTGCTGAAAATTGATTCACACTTTGATCCCAGGTCCCAGAGGATCGATTTCGACCCCTCCCAATCTTTATTGATGCTCAAGGGCCTTATTGGGGGTTGTTTGGGGTAGATAATTTTGAATTGGTGGTTGGGAAATGGAGTCGACATTTCTCTTCATTTAGAGTCAGACAAGATTGATGGTATAATAGGTATAGGTAGGATTACTTTTTTATACATGGTGTGGGCTGGCTTAACTACCCGATCGCCTAGAGCTAATGGAATTTGGAAAAATTATTGGCTTGGACCTGACCCACTAGATTCTTTGGAACTTCAAAATATCAACTAACCACCCTGTAGAAGCTTTTTGGATTATATGTCACCTGTGGGTATAATCTTTGGGAAGCTCACCCTTCCATTTCATCGGTGAGTGCCAGGTATGCTTGTGGTCTGGCCCACTATGGCTACTATTAAATTTCCCTTTCTAAATATGTGGATGCCTAATGATATGATATGAAATATTTATTCTATGTTGTATTGTGGTGGGGATCAGGTGGGATTTTATACAGCCATGTTTGCATGTGCCAGGTGTGCTTACTATTTTTGGCAACTACGTTTTCCATTGACATTCCATTGGTTATCCTCGTGGAAGATTGAAGATCCAATTTCACCTACCACTAACACTATGTTGGTGATAGGTGTAAACAAAGCATATATATTGGCAAAATATCTTGAAATTGTAATTTGAAACCTTAGTTGATGTTCCCTGCACATTCTTAGAAATGAAGGGTAATAAAACATTGGTTAATAAAAGGTCATTTTGCTTCCATTGATTGCACCGGGATCCTCACACAGCTAGGGGATGGGGATTAGTCTGCTAAATATCACAATGGAAGCCCAATTTGGATGTGCAGGGGTTGATTGATGTCATGGTGGCCACTGAAAATGTGAGTAGAATCAACCACTGTTTCATAAATCCTAGGCTATTGACCAGGAGTGAGGGCTACCAGTGGGACCTAGAAAATGTCAGGATCAATGGTCAATATAAAAGCAATTCTAAACCAGTTACAAAGTTAAGCTTGGAAGAGCTAAGGACTATTGCTGGGGGGTTGGGCGGGAACAGTCTTGAACGAACTGGGATCTGAAGAAGGGACTCGCTATGGAAAAGTGAAAAAAGCCTATCTGATCCATGTATGAAGTACACAAGCTTATATTGGGAGTAGATATGTATTGGGAGAACATGGTTAGATTACGAAAGAGAATGTTGGTCAGTAGATGGGAGGTTATTCGAATGAATGACATCCATATTAAGGATTGGATACAAAATAGTTGGGCTTCGCTCCTTGGATACTGACCAAAGGTCAGTGTGATGGTGTATGGCCGGTTCGGGTTTCATTTCCTTAAGGAGGCTGATGCAAACAAAATTACTACATTACCCTTGTTAAAGGGGCAAGGTTTTTTTTCCTCTAGAACTAGAAGGTTTGATTTGATCTTGTTATGGAGGTGCCCAAGAGGAAGATCAGTTGGGATAAATTACCTGAACTTCCAGTTGAATTATGGACAAAAGGTGTGATTCAGGAAATTTCCAGTAACATTGGAAAGTTATATTATGTGGATGAAGGTTGCATGGGGCTATTGCACAAGAAGGCTGCATGGTTCCTTGCAGAGGTGGATCTATCCGGTGGGATACTAGCTGCCATTGATTTATACTGGGGTACATTCTATAAAAGACAACAAGTGGACTATTGGGGAATCCTCTTCAGATGTCGTGTGTTCCACAATAGAGGACATCTCATGATCGACTATGTAGAAATTTCTTTATAGATTAGCTAGCTCTGATACTATGTAGAAATTATCACTATAGATCACCTGATAATCCAATGTAACTAAAGCAAAATACTTGATCTACTTCTACTATCAAACTCGTAGAAGCTTAATCGATTTTGAGAAAGATCAAATAGAACACATATAATAGAAAAGAAGATTCAATCACACATGAAACACAGAAGAATACTCTGGGGAAAGCCTCAGCTAAAAACCCCGCTATCTGTATTATCATATAAGTGGAAATATCTCAGGATTACACAAAGCTTTAGCTCTCAAGCTATCCAGCTCTTAGTACAATCCTTCACTATTGCTCATAGACATAATAGTGTTGGTTTTAACCCCATAAAGAAATTACCTGCATATGAATTCTAAAACACAGAAAAATAAACAATGCGAGCGCATAACACATAAAACACATATACGCAGAGATTTTCCCACTGGATCCCAAAACCAGGACTACCAGCTTGATTTCTCATTATGTTCCTTTCAATGTTATAATACATATTTATACATGCCAAAGCATCCAATACCATGGACCGAAAAACATCACGTCCAAAAAACATGTACGAAAATCATGCACAAAACCATAGGTGGGTCCGCCCAACCTAACATAGGGTCCAAAACCAAAACTTTTCGGGGTGCTTCCCTAGACCCCATAAAGTAGGGTTACGAGTACACCTCAAACCCCCTGTGACTCCCCCCTACTACACAATTAGTGCAACGAAGGGGGGGCTCCGCCCCCCCTCTAACCCCCCGGTTAACTACGTGGGCTAGTAATGGAAAGAATATAACACAACCCAACATTCTCGCACTTGTTGTTTTCTTTCCACAGGGGGCCATAAGAGAGCTTAGTCATTTTTCCAGCCCTGAAATGCCATTTTCTTTCTACACCAAGAGAACTTCTCAGAGCTCACATATTTTATCAATGCATCTGCAGTATTCTTCAAAGTGTCCACCTTTACTAGCAACACCTTTTTGTCTTCTATCATATCCCTCACAAAGTGATACTAAACATCAATGTGCTTTGTCTTTGAATGATATGTGGGGTTCTTTGCCAAGAAAATTGCACTTTGGCTGTCACAGTCTATCCTTATAGCTCCCTATACTAACACCATACTTGAACACAATATCTGAAACCAAACTGCTTCCTTGCTTGCAAGAGTGGCTGCCATGTATTCTGCATCTGTAGTTGATAGTGCCACTACAAATTGTTTCTTACTCATCTAACTGATTGCACCTCCAAATAGGTTAAACACATACCCACTTTTAGATCTTATTTGATCCAGATCTCCAACCCATTCTACATCAACAAAGCCACGAATATCCAACATTCTATCCAATCCTGATCTTCCTTGGTAGCACAAACCATAATCACTAGTGCCACACAAATACCTGAAAACCCGCTTCACTGCTATCCAGTGCTCCTTCCCTGGTTTTGACATAAACCTACTCAATACTCCCACTACATGTGCAATGTCTAGTCTAGTACAGACCATTGCATACATCAGGATACCGAATGCACTTGCATATGGAACATGGGACATGCCCTCTTCCTCTTCTTGTGTCTTGGGACACTGTTCAACAGATAACCTCACACCTACAGGAATAGGAACCTTCATCGGTTTACTATCTTGCATATTAAACCTCTACAATATTGTCTTGACATACTTCCTCCTGTTTAACCAGAGCTTCCTCTTTGCCCGATCTCTTTTAATTCCCATGCCCAAAATATAGTTTGCAGCACCAAGATCTTTCATGTCGAATTTGGAGGACAATTGGGTCTTCAAATCCTGGATAATTTCTGTGTCATTTCCAACCAACAACATATCATTCACATACAAGACCAGATAAATAACACGGTCACCAATTAATTTAAAATACACACAGTGATCTGCTTTGCTTCTGGTGAAGCCAAGTCCCCGTATAAATGTATCAAATTTCTGATACCACATCCTTGGTGACTGTTTTAACCCATACAAAGACTTCTTTAACTTGCATACCAGTTCTTTCTTACCCTTCACCTCAAAGCCTTCAAGTTGCTTCATGTATATTTCATCTTCTAAATCCCTGTGAAGAAATGATGTCTTCACATCCATCTGTTCTACCTCAAAATCAAAAGCAACAGCAACAGATAAAAGTAATCTAATAGAAGTTACCTTGGCAACAGGAGAAAAAATATCACCAAAATCAATTCCCGGCACCTGGGAATAACCTTTTGCTACCAACCAAGCTTTGTATTTCTCCACCTTTCCTTCTGCATTTGTCTTCTTCTTGAACACCCATTTGCTGCAAATGGGTTTCCTTCCAGCTGGCAACTCCACGAGATCCCAAGCCTCATTTTTGTGCAAAGATGCCATTTCATCAACCATGGCCTCTTTCCAGAGTTTGCCATCCTCTAAATCTATTGCTTCCTTTATAGTTCTGGGATCATCATCAGTAATAGATAAAGCAAAGTTTGGACAGAAAGCAGATGGACTATGCCTTTCTGGTTGCCTTCTTTCTCGAACTGATCTTCTCACACCCAGAGTTTGTGGCTCTTCATCTTCTGATTCCTCCTCTGCTGTAGAGTCTGATTCTTCCTCATTAAGCTCAAACTCTATCTTCTCAGGTTCCTTTGGTTGGACTTCATGTTTAATAACATCTTTTACCTCTCTAAACACCACATCTCGGCTGTACACAACCTTCCGTGTAACTGGGTTCCAAAGCTTATAACCCTTTAAACCATTCTCATACCCAATAAAGATGCACTTTTTAGATTTACTATCCAACTTAGTTCGTTTCTCCTTCTGAACATGTACATATGCATCACATCCAAATACCCTTAGATGTGAAATAGAGGGTTTCTTACCAATCCATACCTCTTGTGGAGCCTTATCCTCCAACATTGATGAAGGTGACCTGTTGACCAGGTAACATGCAGTATCCACCGCCTCTGCCCAGAATTCCTGTCCTAACCCGGCACCACTAAGCATGCTTCTTTCCCTTTCCATCAACGTCTTGTTCATTCTTTCTGCAACTCCATTTTGCTGAGGTGTATATGGAGCAATCTTTTGTCATGCTATACCACACTTCTTACAGAATTCTTCAAATTCCTTGCTACAAAACTCTCCACCATTATCTGTCCTCAGCACTTTTATCTTCTTCTCTGTCTGATTTTCCACGAGAGCCTTAAATTCTTTAAACCTGTAAAAGGCTTTAGATTTCTTCTTAAGGAAATATATCTAGGTATTCCTTGAGAAGTCATCTATAAATGATACATAGTACACAGACTTACCCAGTGATGGAACCTTCATGGGTCTAAACACATCACTGTGCACAAGTTCTAATATATGTTTCACCCTCTTACTACCAGAGGGGAAACTCACCCGATTCTGCTTCCCGTATACACAATTTTCACAGAAATAAAAATCCAGAGAGCTATTACTCATACCTTCTACCATACCTTTACTATAAAGTATTTGAAGGCCCTTCTCTCCAATATGTCCAAGCATTTGATGCCACAGCATGGTCTTCTCTCCAGAGACCACTAGATTTTCAGCTCCACTTTCAGGAACCACAGAATTGTTGCACCCATCAATAATAGTGCTACCTTAAAGCTTGTATAGAGTTCTAATTTGAAATCCCTGCATCAATACCAGTGCTCCCCGAACCATTTTGTAGGTATCATTCTCAAACATTGTTTTTACACCTGCATCATCCAGCTTGCTCACAGAAATTAGATTTTTGGCCCATGCAGGAATATGCAGAACACCCGAAAGTGTTCTAACCCTTCCACCTTGCAAATTCAACTTTACTTTTCTGTGACCAATGATTCTAGCCTTCCTATCATTCCCTAAGAAGACATCACCACCATCATATTTCTCATACTCGCAAAACCACTCTCTATGGGGAGTGAAGTGAAAGGATGCACCTAAGTCAGTCAGCCATGCCTCATGATCTACATGTGTACTTGAAGAAGCCAAGTACACATCCCCACCTTTATCTGAGGTGGTTTTCGCCTCTACAAAAGGAGCATCATCAAATCCATTTCCTTTATCAGGAGCTTTATATTTACGGTCCCTTTTGAAGTGCCCTTCCTTTCCACATTTCCAGCATACCACCTTTAGAGGTTTTCCTGGAGATTTAGATCTCCCTCTAGATTTAGATCTCCCACTCGATGACTTATTTTTGTTTATGTTCTAGGACTGTCCTCATACAGACAAGGCATCACCATTCTGGCTATCCATATTTTTCATCTCATCTCCTCCCTCAGCAAGGATGAGACTATTTCATCAAAATGCAAGGCAGTTGCATTGCTACCTATTGCAATAACTAGACTATCCCACGAATCTGGTAGAGAACACAACAAACTGATGCACTTATCTTCATCTGAAATTTTAATATCAATAGATGCTAACTAACTTACCACAATATTAAATGCGTTCAGATGCTCTGTCACTGATTCTCCATCTTTCATCTTCAGGTTATACAGATTTTTCTGCAGGAACATTTTATTCACCAGAAACTTAGATTGATACAAAGTCCCTAACTTGTCCCACAAAGCCTTCGCCATAGCTTCTCCTGATACATTCAACAATACTGAATCTAAGACACACAATCGTATTGTGCTCTTTACCTTCCGATCCAACTTCTTCCATTATTCATTGGAAACTTCCATTGGTTTAGTACCCAGATCTACCGTGATCCACTGATCTTTATCCACCAATAGATCCTCCATCTTGAGTTTCCACAACTCAAAACTCTAACCATTAAATTTCTCGATCTCTATCTTTCCACTGCTCGCCATCTTCTTTCACCACTAGAATCAATCTCGCAGGTCTCCCACTGAACAGGGTCTACCACAAGCTCGAGCGAAACCCCTCAGCAACAAAGGCGTCCCCTTGAAGCCAAAATTCTCCGATACCAAATGTTGGTTTTAACCCCATACAGAAATTACCTGCATACGAATTCTAAAACACAAAAAAATAAACAATGCGAGAGCATAACACATAAAACACATATACACAGAGATTTTCCCACTGGATCCCAAAACCAGGACTACTAGCTTGATTTTTCATTATGTTCCTTTAAATGTTATAATACATATTTATACATGCCGAAGCATGCAATATCATGGACTGAAAACCATTGCGTCCAAAAAACATGTGTGGAAATCATGCACAAAACCATATATGGGTTAGCCCAACCTAACATAGGGTCCAAAACCAAAATTTTCCGGGGCGCTGCCCCAGACCCCATAAAGTAGGGTTACGGGTACACCTCAAACCCCCTGTGACCCCCTCCCTCCCCTGCTACACAACCGGTGCAACGAAGGGGGGGCTCTGCCCCCCCTCTAATCCCTCGGTTAACTACGTGGGCTAGTCGTGGAAAGCATATAACGCAATCCAACAAATAGACAACACATGTGCTTTCCTTCAATCCTCCAAGCCTCCTATTTCCTTGCGTAGTTTCTCCTAGGACCTCCAGCTGTCACCTATGTGATTCTCACCTCACACACTACTCTGACCTTTGAAATAACTGCACAATCCTGAAGGAGTTAATTCCTTTTGCATGGATGAGTTTCCTTTATAGGAAAATTCCTCCAACTGATAGTACAATGTCCCTGTCTTTAATCTCAACTGGGTCTTTCTCTGAACTGACATGGATTGGTTATTTATGAGAGAATATTTAGTTATTTGGAGAACACTAGTTGCATGCATGCATGCATTAACTGACTGAACTCACAATTAGTTCCACAAACTATTTGGAATTAATTAACTGGACTTAACTAAGTTAACTGAGCTAACTAATTACAACTCAAATGCAACTCATCCTTATCTCCTTATTTAAGGGATAACTTCGTCAATCAAAGGGATAACTGTTGCATGTCTTCACAAAGACTTCATGTTTGATTTTCTCCAACTAATTAACTTAATATGAATTAATTAATTATTTTTCAAACAGCTAGTGAGACTAAATTCAAATTTTAATTCTAAAATTTGATTCAAGGACAAATCAAAATTGGAATATATCCCGAAATGCTATTTATAGCAATGCTATTTTTAGCATTTCTATTTTTTTCTATTTCCAACAAAGTTGGAGTATATCATGAAATGCTATTTATAGAAATGTTATTTTTAGCATTTCTATTTTTAGCATTCTTGTTGCTATTTCCAACACTCCCTCTCAACAAGAAACGAATTCAACTCGAACTCGATCCTGAACCTTTGGAATGTTCTGCATGCAACACTTCTCTCGAGTGTTGTTGCTCCAGCAACTCTAGAAACACAAAAAATATCCAACCTAAATCAAAATGATGCCTCTGTCATCAAAGTCTTTCACTGTTATTGCCTTTATCCACTGAAAACTCTGCACCTCTGTGCTTTTCAGTATCTGACTTCTCCAGCCTCTGTCACTTTGATCTCTGACTGCATCAATCACATTGATTCCTTCTGCTACATCTTTGTTGCCACTGGTCCTATCTCCCAGCATGCATCTGCATTGCACCTCCTCTCATCATGTTGCATCGTGCTACCCACTGTTGCACTATAACTCAATTACTGAGAAGTAAGTAACTGATCTCCCAACTGACCTCCCTATTGGGCTAGAAACACCCTCTAATGCTGAAGCTCCCTTTGTTGCTCCATCCACATTTGTCTCTACCCACTCAGCCAGTCTTGCTACTCCTCGTCGGGGCTCCCGTAGCAAGGTCTAATCAAAGAAGTTGGGTACCTCAAGGATCTTGCCCCTATTTCATCCTTCTTGGGACTATCACTTCACATCGCCCCACCTCACACCAGGAGGTATGGCTGCATGTGATCCCTCTGCCCACTTGACTCGAAATTTCCCCTTACTGGAGGTCTCTGCATGAGTGGGTGCCTCCACTGGATCTCCTCTCAACTTCTCCAGTTGTGGCTGCTCCACAACCTCCTGAAGATGCTTCACCAATTGTGGCTCCTCCATAATTATATGAGACTTCTTCTGGCGCTGCATGTTGAGAGGTAATGTACTCTCCCTCTCAACCACCAAGTCTCCAACATTCTCCTTACTCCTCAAGGCCCTGCATGCATCTTGAACCTCAAGAGCATACAGGTTCTTGACTCGTGAACCAATCTGCTTCACCTATCTCGTGGTGATGTGTCTAAGGAAAACCTTTCCCTTACTGAAGACAACATCGTAGCCTTTGTCCTCCAACATTGCGGTCGATACCAAGTTCTTCTTCAGTCCTGGCACATACTTCACATCTGTCAAGGTAATGAGAGCTCCATACTCCCTCTCAAAAGCAACCGTGCCCACTTCTGAAACATTATACTTTTCATCATTACCCATCTATATGCGCATCTAGAGGTCTTTCTCCTCCAAGGTACTGAACAAACTCTTATCGCCGGTCTTGTGGAATGAGGCTCCACTATCAAGAAACCAACCACAACCCATCATCGATGAAACCATGCATGCGATGAGGGTAAAATCCAATTCGAACTAAGAGGCTAGGGCCTCACCTTCAGATCCTTCTGAGGATCCCTTCTTGGATTTCTTCAATGGACAATTAGATGCTTAATGGCCCACCTCATGACAATTAAAGCATCTAACTTTAGATTTGTCAATCTTCTTCCCACCATGGGAAGAACTCGATTTGGAATGAGAATCCTTCTCCTTCCCTTTCCTTGCCTTACTGGCTAAGGCTAGATTTTCTTCATCCTACTTGGATGAAGAACCATCTCTGGTGCTCCTCCTAATCTCCTCCTACATCAGATCTGACCACAGTCATTCCTAATCTGGCAGTTTCTGTCTTCCATTCACTGAGTCCTGGTGGCTATGCCAGCTCTTAGGAAGACCAAGGAGAGCAAGACTCACCATGTCATCATCAGTTGTCATGATTCCTACACTTCCAAGCTCATCTTTGCAGGTGGTGAGCTTGTTCATATATGTAGAGATCATGTCGCCCTTTTCACACTTGATTTTCCGAAGCTTGTCCTTTAGCGCCATATTCCTCTGGTCACTATTTTTCTGATATAGATCCTTCAATGTCTTCCACATTGAAAATGGAGTCTCCTTCCCATGGAGACTCGAGACAATATGGTCTCGAACTCCCTCCAGAAGAATCGTCCTCACTCTCGCCACACATTTCTTCCATTCCTCCAATTCTTGGGCATTTGTTGTAGCTGGCTTGGGGACTTCTTGATTAATGAAGTCCTTCAAACTGTTGTCCTCTAATACTGCTTCCATGCAATCCTTCCAGGCTATGTAATTCAAGCTACCATCCAGGGCATATTCGAGTCTCAAGCCATTGAATGCCATTGGTGAACTTTGAGATGTGATAAGAAATCGATTTTGTACCTACAATCAAGAACTTCAAACTTGAAACTTTTCCCTTCTCAATATGTTTTACACAGCTCTGATCACCATTGCTCCGATACCATGTAAAACTTTTTCTACAAAACCTCGCTCCAATACCATGTAGAAATTTCTCTATATATCAGCTAGCTCTGATACCATGTAGAAATTCTCATTGTAGATCACCTGATAATGCAATGTAACTAAAGAAAAATACTTGATCTACTTATACTATCAAACTTGCAGAATCTTAATCGATTTTGAGCAAGATCAAACAAAACACATATAACAAAGAAGAAGATTCAATCACGCATGAAACACAGAAGAATACTTTGGGGAAAGCCTCAGCTAAAAACCCCGCTATCTGTATTATCATACAAGTGGAAATATCTCAGGATTACACAAAGCTTTAGCTCTCAAGCTATCCAACTCTCAGTACAACCCCTCACTGCTGCTCATAGACAGAATAGACAACACATGTGCCTTCCTTCAGTTCTCCAAGCCTCCTATTTCCTTGTGCAGTTTCTCTTGGGTCCTCCAGCTGTCACCTGTGTGATTCTAACCTCACACACTGCTCTCACCTCTGAAATAACTGCGCAATCCTGAAGGAGTTAATTCCTTCTGCATGGATGAGTTTCCTTTATAGGAAAATTCCTCCAACTGATAGTACAATGTCCCTGTCTTTAATATCAACTTGGTATTTCTCTGAACTGACATGCATTGGTTATTTATGAGAGAATATTCAGTTATCTGGAGAACACTAGTTGCATGCATGCATGCATTAACTGACTGAACTCACAATTAGTTCCACAAACTGTTTGGAACTAACTTAACTGGATTTAACTCAGTTAACTAAGCTAACTAATTATAACTCAAATACAACTCATCGTTATCTCCTTAGTTAAGGGATAACTTCCTCAATCAAAGGGATAATTGTTGCATGTCTTCACAAAGACTTCATGTTTGATTTTCTCCAACTAATTAACTCAAGATGAATTAATTAATTATTTTTCAAACAACTAGTGAGACTAAATTCGAATTTTGATTCAAGGACAAATCAAAATTGAAATATATCCCGAAATGCTATTTATAGCAATGCTATTTTTAAAAATTCTATTTTTTTCTATTTCCAACAGAGTTCGAGTATATCATGAAATGCTATTTATAGCAATGCTATTTTTAGCATTTCTATTTTTGGCATTTCTTGTTGCTATTTCCAACAAACCGTCCCAATTGAAGCAAGGGTCCCATCTAGAAATCAAAGGAGGTAATACCAGAAAGGATATCTCCTGTCAGGATGGATTATGCACCCAATAGTGACCACTCTCCACAAGATTCGGCAGAACATACAGACGGCGTGATCCATTCGAGACAGAATAAAAGAGGATTACTTGTTAGGATGGAACATATACCTATTGAGGAAGGAATGACAAACAACATGGGAAAATATACCATGATCAATCCTTAGTATGATTCTGTTCAGACTCCATCCAAAAGAAAGGGTAGTGAAATTGAAAACTAGGCCCAAAAATCATGTAGACGCTCCTTACTATCCCCTATATGTAAAAGAAAAGAAAATTATACATAATCTACCCCAATCTCAGATGATGAATGCCTTTAGGCTCTAAGTGGATTCCCTAGCTTGGACATCGCTTCTATATTTGTTAAGAAAAATAGCAAAAAGGACAATGGTACATTGGCGGATGAGGGGAACAAAGGCTCGGAACTTAAAGGAAAAAAAAAAAAAAAGGAGACCAGGTACAAAAGTCTCTCTCTTTGTGGGGGCTTGGGTTCTAACCTTAATAATAGATTCACAGAGGATATGGAGGAATCAATATACCCTTCATTTGATCATGGCCCTTCTAATGGATCTAATGAATCTATTGATGAGACCTTAGAGCACCATATCCCGACACTATATTCCCCTAATGAAAATTATGTCACTGAATGTTAGGGGCTTGGGATCTACCCAAACCATAAGATCCTTGAAACACAGTATTAGAACAAAAGACCCCTCCATTTTTCTTCTCCAGGAATCTATGATGACCAAGAAAAAGGCGACTGAAATTATACTCCTGATGTGTCCCAATTGGTATAGCGATGCAACCAGCTCTCAAGGTAACTTCAGTGGATTATCTACAATATGGGATCCATCCATATTCACTTTCCAAGAATTATGGTCATGCATGGGAATTATCTTATCTGGCTACTATAGGGGAATCTCTTACAAGATACAGATTATGAACATATATGACCCATATTGCAATCGCAAAAATTTCTGGGATATGGCAGATGCTTCTGGGTTACTAGATATCAAACCATTGATAATCGATGGGGATTTGAATTTCACCATTGATGCTGTTGAATGCTGGGGATAGAGGGTCAAATTAGATTCCTTAGTTGGATATTTCAAATCTCTTTTTCAATGCAAGTTCCTCAGAGACATTGCACCGATTCCATTGTGTCCAACTTGGAGGAACAATTGCTTCAGAGTGGAGGGCATTTCAAAAATAATTGATAGATTCTTTGTGGATTCCCAGATGTGCCTTAGGATGAATTAGATTCACTCATGGTATTTTTTGTTTTACACCTCTGACCATGATGTTATAATGCTTGAATGGTTCGATGATCGGAACATCAAATTCTCCCCTTCAAATTCAATCTGATGTGGATAAATGACCCTCACTTCTGGCAGTTGGTCCATCAATCATGGATCTCCCCTGTCACTATTTCTATTGATAATATTATTATGCAGATCTGGGACAAGCTCATGAGGCTGAAATATGATGTCAAAGTTTGGATTTACAATCACCAAATTAATTTGAAAAAGATGCTACAATCAATTAAGGTCAAAATAACTCTTCTTTCAAACCCAATCTCCCTAGATTATTTCTATGTACATTAACAACATGAAATATTTGGTTTGGCGCTTAAGAGAGACAAAATCCTTAAGCTTCAGGAAGAGGAGTGGAGGCAAAAAAGCTCACTAGCATGAATTAAAGGTGGGGACTATAATACTAAAATTTTTCACCCGTGCTGCATCCAAGCGGAGACAAGTAAATTCCATTTGGGCCATTCAATATGATTCGGGAAATACTTTCTTCTCTACCAGAGATATTAAACTAGAGGCTTTCCATTATGACAACAATACATGGATAGCAAAGCTGACTAAATCACTAAAAAAATGGACCTTGTTGATTTGTTCCCAATGATGTTCAAAAAGGAAGATATTACAATTATGGACACTCCTATAACTGAAGAAGAGTTGCTACAATCCATTAAGGAGATGGCCAAAGACAAGAATCTTGGTCTTGATGGCTGGCCCATTGATCATTTTCAACACTTTTTCAACTTGTTCGGCACACACTTGGTAAAAATAGTGGAGTCTGTCAGAATTTATGGGCACATTCTAAGTGCCATTAATTATAATTTCCTTACCTTAATTCCCATGAAATCTAACTCTTTATTTTTCTTTGACTATAGGCCAATTTCCCTTTGCAATTATGTACGTAAAATGATGTCTAAACTTCTTGATAATAGGATAAAGAAGATTATTTCACCTTACATTTCATCGAAGAAGTTTGGCTTCTTGTCTAACAAGAGAATTCAGGATGTCATTGCTATTGCATAAGAGTGCATACATTTAGTTAAATCAAGTAAGCTAAAATATTGTCTCTTGAATATTGATCTTAAGCGTGCATATGACTATGTTGATTATGAGTTTCTTACAATGTTCTTATATAAAATTGGCTTGCAATATTGTCATGTATAGTGGCTCATGGCTTGCATCAAATCCACATCCATGTCTATCCTCATCAACGGTGAACCCGCAATTTTTTTTTAAGTTTACAGGGGGCTCATGCAGGGTTGTGCTATGCCCCCTCTACTTTTCATCCTTGTTATGGATGCCTTCAGTAGGGGTATAAATGCCATGAAGGAATCTAAACTAATTACTGGTTGTGGGATTACTAGAAATTGCAAGGTGTCTCACCTTATGTTCGCTGATGATGTGTTCTACAGAGGGGTAGCCAAGATCTCTGAATGGGAATATTTTTACAATATGTTTGATCAATTTGGTAAGGAATATGGACTAATCATTAATACCTCCAAAACTGAATTAATCACTGATGATGATGGCTCGAAAGTGAATAAGGGAATTGCTTCATTATTCGGAATCAACAAATGTTCCATTTTAGAAGGTTTGAAATATCTTGGATGTTTTTTGAAACCAAACAAGAACCTTATTCAAGACTAGTAGTGGCTTGTTATCAAGCTCAAAAGGACGTTGACATGTTGGGACCATCGATGGCTCACATTGGGAGGCAAGGTCACCTTGATTACAGTTGTTCTCTAGAACATTTTGGTATTATGGATGTACCTTTTCTTTATCCCACAACCCATCATCCTCCAAATAGATTCTATCATTACCAACTTCTTATGGTTAGGCACCAAGCCTAAGAAAAAGATACATTTGGTTAGCTTAAGCATCATATCGAGGCATGTCAAACTTAGGGGATGGGGACTCATAGATTCCTGATGCTTTAATATTGTACTACTAGCCTCGACCCTCTAGAGGATTTTTTATGGTAGGTGCTGGTGGTAGAGAATCATGTTAAACAAATACATTGACCAACCTGGTATGGAGGAATGGGGGGTTGTAGGCGCGCCCCCCACTACTGGTGCATCTATTATTTGGTGTAGTCTTAGGTGGGAAATCCCATGACTATGCAAAAATTTATGGTGGATGGTTGGGGATGGTCGAAAAATTCTTGTTGGCTTAGATGTCATTAAAGGAATGAATGACTGCCATATACTTTCGGCTCCCATGATTTAATTTCTGAACTCACAGGGGATTACATCAGTTGCTAACCTTTGGGAGAGGGCTTGTCTCCCCAATGTTGCCCCTGCTTGGCCACACGCTTGGAAGATTTTCCTTCCAGATCATATGATCGAGGAATGGGAAGAATATCGGCGTTCTCTCTACATGGCGGGAATCCATCCCTCTCTGCGCTCTGACCAACTAGTGTGGGGTAGACATGTCAGGACCAATTGAATTACTGTCAATGAATTCTATGGACATATTACTCCTAGCTTGCAATCCCTACCATTTGCTGAGGCTATTGCGAAATGATGGAAGTGGGATGCACCACTAAAGGTCAAGTGCTACTCATGGTTGGCTATGCATAATTGTATTTTGACATGGGATTGGCTGAATAAGAAGGGTTTCATGGCCACTGGCAGATACTCCTTATGTGGTTGTGGTTGGATACTGAGGACTGCACTCAACTTTTTATAAAATGTTCCTTTGTTGCGACTATTTGGATGGAGGTCTCCTTTCTCCTTGGAGCCATTGTGTCATGTGATTTCACCACTATTTTGGATTGTTTCTCCTCTTCGACACTTCCTGCCAAGGCATATAGGACAGTCCCTCTATATGTCATATGGGGCATTTGGCACGCTAGGAACATACTTATTTTTGAAGATATACAACCCCTGACTCAGATCGTGGCCCTGAGTATTATCGCATACTTCTAGAAAACTGGTCCTTGTTTTCACATGGATTCTAGAAAGTCTATCTCCCTAGTTAACTTTGACAACATCTTCCCTATTTTCCATTTCGATGGAGCTACTTCTGGAGGCAAATGTGGTTGTAGTGTTTCCCTTTTAGTTGACCCCTCAATGTGATATCTTTTTCATTAGCATGGAGGTGATGGGGATAACTACATAGCGGAATTGATTGCTTTATGGCGTGCTCTGCAAGTTTTATCTTGGCTGGGAATAGAGAACATTCTGATAATGGGTGACTCTATGACTTTGATCAATTGTATATAGGGGAAAACTTCTCTGAAGCTTCGCTCTCTTTGCAACTAGATGCAACAACTTCGGGATCTAAAGGAATGCTTTTCAGCTGTCTCATTTCAGCATGTATATAGGGAGCAAAACTCTGTGGCCGATGCACTTTCCAAGCGAGGCCTTGCTCTTCCCCTTCGTTTCATGGTGTTTGATCTGGAGGTTGATGGCAAGGGGCAGACATAGGATTATTTTGTGATCTAATTTTGATGTTTTGCTATTTTGCAGGCTTTTGTTGTTTTCTTTTCTTGTTTTTTGTCCATACATATCACAATATGTTTTGAGGATTGCTCCCTACGCTGGGATTTGACTTTTCTTTCAACCTACTAAACCATATATCTATTTTTCTGTGATGCCTTTGTGATTTCTACACAAGTCAAATCTTAATAGAGTTCAGGCTTCTGTGATCCATATCAAGTTAAGAAAGATTCTTCGGCGAAAATCACATGGAATATCATTTGTCGACGCGTTTCGAACCAACCAGTGTGGTTCATCGTCAGGACAAGTTGAAGAAACAAATCAAGCTCATCATGTTAAATAGTCTGAACGGAGCCTCCAATAGCTATCTTTTCTAGCAGCTAGTTTGACTCAAGGACAGAGGTCAAAATTATTATATTCGTTTAATTTTGTTTAAAGACATAATTATTAAAAATTATTAATAATTTAATGGAAAGTTAGTTGAATAAATGGCCTTATAGAATACCTAAAAATTAATATAGAAAATAATAATTTTATTTAAATTTTATTAATATAAAAATAATAATAATAATTTTCTTTAAATTTTTATTAATAGATAAAAGGTAATTAAGTTCAAAAATCAAGGCTAACTATCATAAGTTAAGGGAAATTAGTTAAATACATGACCTTATGAAAAAGGTAAATGCTTCAATAGAATAATATTAATTAAAAGAATCATTAAAAATTATAAGTTGATTAATAATTTAAAGGGCAACTAGTTAAATAAATGACCTAAAATAATAATTTTATTTACATTTTATTAATATAAAAATAATAATTTTAATTAAATTTCATTAATAAATAAAAGGAAATTAGGTTAGAAATCAAAGTTAATTACCATAAGTTAATAGGAAAAAAACCTTATGAAAAGGTAATTGCCTCAATAAAATAAAAAGAATAAATAAAATAATATTATTTAGAAGAATCCTTAAAGAATGTATGCTAATTACTACAAAAAGGTAAAAAAGGACACAAAATTAGTTAAAAATAAAAGGAACAAAAATAGTTATAAGAAGGACCTCAAAATAAGAAGGCCTTGAAATATCAGAAGAAATAGAAAGAAAGGAGAAAACAAAAATAGAAATCACACTAAAATTAAAATAAATAAAATAAAAAGAAAAAATAAAAATAAATAGATTAAAAAAAATAAATAAATAAATAAATACATAAAAAAATAAAAATAAATAAATAAAATTTTAATATATAAATAAAAATAATTATATATATAAAAAATAGATCAAAATAAATAAAATAATAGTAAAAAAAAAAAAAAAAAAAACCAAAGAGGATGAAAAACGACTAGGACGAGAGGGCAGGGACCCAACACCTACTGACTTTCCAACCATCGTCTCTATTAAGATTGCTTGGTCTCTTTTCAATCTCAAGCGCTTCCCTGAATTTTCGATGATGGAAATGCGAAACCTTAGCAATAACACTGGCCTCTTCAATACAAACATGATGATTGGTTTTCTCAGCATGTTCAGCCAACGCGGAAGACTTAGCTCTCCTATGCTTAAGATCCGCTGCGTGTTCGCTAATCCTATGATTAATGGAACGACCAGTCTCCCCAATATAGGGGGTCCCACAGGAACACGGGATCATATAAACGCCCTTCATATCCTTAGGGTCGATAGGATCCTTCACTGATCTGAGGGACATACGAATGGTGTTCAGGGGTCTAAAGGTCACAGGGACATTATGCCTCTTGAGAATCCTGCCAATTCTATCAGTGGTCCCTTGAACATAAGGAAGATGGACACCTGGAATACGATCTCTAGGTTCTCTTTTAGTCAGACAATTCCTGGAGGCTTTAAGGAAAGCCCTTTGACCCAAGTATCTACTATAACCATTCTCCGCAAAGACATCCAGTAGATGGGATTTTTCCTTCTCAAAGCTATTCTTGTCTGAGATCCTCAGGGCCCGAGTAGCAAGGGTACTAAGGACACCCATCTTCTGAGCCGGGAAATGGTGGGAACAGGCATGAAGATACTGCTCCGTATGAGTTTTCTTCTGTAAAACTCGATGGGCGAGGGAGCCATCATCATTCCTAGAAATGAGAATATCCAGGAAAGGAAGGCAACCATCTACCTCCTGCTCCTTAGCGAACTTAATGGCTGAGGACTGTCTATTAAGATGATCAAAGAAGAGATCAAGCTCAACCTGACCATGAGACCAGATGACAAATCTTCCTTGTGTGTGTTGATGTGCAACATAGTTAGTGTCCATTATACTTTTCAAGACATTCTAGTTATATCGGTGAATACATGATATTATATTCATAGTTCAGGTTAAAGGGTTTAAAGAACCATGTCGTTGTAAAACTTCCACATTTAATAAATGAAAATCCTATTGTTTTTTAATGGCATGGGTTAAATGTGTTCTTTTAACTTACTTGAGGTAACCTAATTTTATTACAAATATTTCAATTTGAAAATGGGTAACATTGACCAGAGTTGTGTTGCCATTATTCAGATCTTGAACCCAAAAAACATGAAATTTTGAATTTCCATAAAACTTAAAATGAAAGAAATGATGGGCGAGTTAGATTTTTTCAATAAAAATATCATAAATATTTTGAGTATATTACGGGCGAGTTAAATTTTTCAATAAAACTATCATAAATATTATGAGTAGAATTGAAGTCATTAGATAAGCTTGGTTGTACAAGTCAAAATCAAAATAAAAGCTCAATATCAAATCTGAAGGCGCACATCACCTGCATGGGCAGGTTTTTCTAATAATAGCGAGTGTGACAACAAATACGAGGACCGGCATGAAAATTAAGTAAATACGAATGGAATTCCTGCGGCATGCCCAGTCTTAGAAAAGAAGGCATGGGACCCCTCGGCCCGTGAAACCGCTCGATCTTCTCACAAACCGCCAAATTGGCGGCAAAGCCACCGTCGTCCAAATATTCATGATGGCATTATCATCGTGTTTTGACTCTATAAGTTCCACTAAGTCTTCCGCAGGCGGATCAGGCGAATCTTCCGCAGCGCCTGTCTCACGTGACAGCCGCTGAAAATAGCAGAGGAAACAATAGAATAACATTTAATCAAATAACAATACGTCAGAAACTACGGCTGCTGACAGCGTAGTCTGCGTATGGAGAGCAAATGATATCTTATCATCATTCCATTTCAGCGTTTTGACGGCACCGCCTTGAATTAATAATCATTATTGACAGTTTTTGTTTGGTATTTTAATACACACACCCGTAATAGATATAATTTGAGCGAAGACTGCAAGTCAATCGATTTTTACTTTTTCACCCTAGGGTTGGGTTATTTTAAATCTATTTTAAATATCAAAATTCCAGAGATCGAAGTTGGTGATGAGATTTATCTTTTTGGTGATTGGTTATTATTAACTAAAATATATTTAATTTTGAGGTGTTTTTTGGGAATTTAGCAAATGGACTCTGGAGTATATTTTAAAATTGCTTTTTATTGGTTAAGAGGTTATCTTCCTTAGAGTTCACTCCAAGAGTTATCTTAAAATTACTTTTTATTGGTTAAGAGCTTGTTTTCCTCAGAGTTCACTCCAAGAAACATCTTCGCAGGAGTGAAAGTCTTTCCCTTATTAACAACCAATTGATAATTCAAATATATGATTTTTACCTCAGATTTTAAATGAAATTCATCAAAAATATACTATTTTTTTTAAACATAGATAAGTTAAGCTATAACCTTTAAAGATATTAGACGTTAGATTAAAAACAATGTTAAATTTTTTTGGTACTTCTAATTACATGGAAATCATCCCATTTACAAATTTAATCCTCAATTATAAGCAGTAATAAAGGGAAACAATTTTACCGAATTTATTCTGTCGAGATTTGACTAGAGAAAAAGCTGCCATTTTCGTTGACAAAGCCAGAAATGATAACTTTTTGTTCACACAACAAAAACCAAAGAGACTGAAATGTTCTATTTAGAAGCTTAAAATCCAATTGAGAGATGACAAGAAGTTGAGGAATTTTACCATACTTATTCTACCTCTGAAAGAAAAAAAAAGCTGGTTCTGTAGTACACAACCAAAAAGGTGACGGAAAAAAAAAAATTTGAGGATAAATTTGTATTTGATTGAGAGTACATATGTGTATCATGAAAGGGAAAGGCATTTGATTTTGGGCGTTGAAGATGTTAAAGTGCGTGATATACCAGTTACTATTGTCATTAATGTTGAGCAATTTTACCATACTTATTCTACCTCTGAAAGAAAAAAAAAGCTGGTTCTTTAGTACACAACCAAAAAGGTGACGGAAAAAAAAAAAATTGAGGATAAATTTGTATTTGATTGAGAGTACATATGTGTATCATGAAAGGGAAAGGCATTTGATTTTGGGCGTTGAAGATGTTAAAGTGCGTGATATACCAGTTACTATTGTCATTAATGTTGATACAAATAAGTAACTTTGTATCAATAAAATTATTTTGTTTGAGGAAGTTGTATAGAAATTTTTGGATAAAATTTGCTGAAATAATATTTGAGGGGGTGTTATCTTGGATGTAAGGGTATTATTAGAGTGTGTGCCATCTTTTTAAATGTCCATTTTTAGTTAAGGCATTGCTGAGGTTAGTTGTTGGGCACGTGCTAGTTCACATGTGGTCTTGTTGTTTTAAATTAGCATTTATGGTAACATAGTGGTAGTGTTACAAGGTTAGTGTGAGTGGAGGCCACGATAACTCGTGTTTCAATACGCTCGTGAAGTTTAGGTTTCACACCGACTTTTGCTTTTAAGAGTGCAATATTTGGCTCTTATTTCTTTTGGTGTGCGCATTTATCTTCCTTATTGCTCTGGCGAGTTCGTCAATGTTTGTCACAAGCTTAAATATACAATTGTCGGTCTTGAGTCATGGTTTTGGTAGGTCTACTCTTTCATTTCGTTTGCTCAGTTTTCCGAGGGCAATTTCTCAGCGAGTAGGGGTGAGTGTTGTTAATTTGGAAATATTGGGTTCTTTTTGTTCTCATTTTTAGAAGTGCTTAATGTTTGTTGCTTTGAGTCTGAGTAAATTTGCTCAATTGCAATTCAGTCAAATTGTCCTGTGTCTGGTGTTTGTTGGTGACGTTTCATGTGGAGGGTGTTGTAATAACCTCTTTGTGTTACATCTATGCATAAGTATTTTTCACTGTTTGTTATGGTTTTGTGGAATCTGGTAGGTCGTGTTTATGGGCTCTAGTGAACTTGAGAATTTTCTTGAATTTGCTCCTATAGTGTGGAAATTGGGTGATGATTTTGTAGCCTTTAGATCATGAGCTCATGGTTCTATGTCTCATCCTTCTTCTTGCTTTATAGATAGAGGTTCTTTTAGTTTTTTTCCTTAATGTTCCCTTGTAGTTGTGTCCATGCCTTCTAGACAAATAATTAGTAGGAGGGGTGGTGGCGGCAATGTAGGGTATAAAAGGGCTTGTCCTTTTTCCTATGACTTTGTTGCTACCTTCTTTGATGTTGTTCCTCTAGAGGTGAGGAAGGAAATTTTATTATTGGAATGTAAATAGGTAGGGAGGCAACCTTATTGCTCTAATTTTGAGCTGCTGGGGGAGGATATGAAATGGGTACCTGATCTTGGTAGATTTAGGAAAAGATGGCTTCACTTTTTGAATTCTTTGGCTTTACACCAATAATGACTACCCTATTGCAATTGAATTTCAAAGATAAGCAAGTGGATAATTACAATGTATTCTCCACATTAGAGGACATTAAATGCATGCTTCATAACCAAAGGTTCTGCTTGGATCATTTGGATTCTTTTCTGAAACATGTAGAAGGCTTTCTAGTGAGTGATTCTGCCTCTAGTGATATCATAGATCCTCTAGATGATAGTGATCAAGTGTCGACTACAATATCGTATGATTGAGACTAGAGATGATGGGTTTCATGCCTTTTTGTCATAAATTTTGGCATTTATTCTTGAGGTATGGTCTCTTCATGGTGCTCCTCATTATATTTTGGCCTCGAAGTACATTTCCTTAGAATATATTGTTCATTAAAAAACTTGAGTATAATGGGGAAAGTTATCTAGTTTCTTGCACCAGTTTTGGATATCACAGTGGTGTATCTGGTATTATTGATGTTCTTGTGTATCTTTGGATGGCCTCGAGTTTTTATAGTCACCCATTTTATATTACAGACTATCTGGGTTTTATCTTAGAGACATGCGATTATGGCTTTCATTGTTGTGCCTTTCAGGTACTTGTGAATCTGATTCAGTGCTTTTCTATTAGACGATACTTTATTTCTATTGAAAATTATGTGTTATGGTGCATAATGTTCACTTTTAGATTGTTTTATGGCTCACATGCACTAAGCTTAGTAATGTCAGAACTACAGTTGGATTTGAATTTGTGGTGGCCTCCTTTACGTTATGAATCCTTGGGTGGTGATTCTCTATTGGGCTCTAGGCGTATTTTTTCTAAGAAACACTATGGCAATGTTGTTTCCTTTTGGAGTTTGAACTATTCTTATAGGCTCCTATGCATGAGGAACCTCTTTGCATCAAATAAATTGTTGAACATGGGTGCACTATGGCATTTTGAATTTCGTTATGGTTTTGGGCACTTTGTGGATATTTCTTGTTGGTTTTGAGCAGTAATTGCACTGTTGGTAGTTGGAAGATATCTAATACTAGGAACACATATAGTTCTAAAGCAACTTTTGCATTTGAGGAAGCTAGGTCATGGCTGATGCTTAGATTTCATTCCAGTTGATATTTAGATTTCATTTTTCTCGTTCTTGGACAAGAGAATTTTTTTCAATGCTATCTTAGCATTATGTTTTAATTTGGTTAATGAATCAATGATGAAGTTGGCTTGTAAATAGCCTATGAAAGGTGTATAGTATTGAATGTTGTTAAACCGAAGAGCATGCTTCTTCTTTGTATATCTATTTTCAGTGGGAATTCAAGATTTTTTTATTTTTTTATATACTGTTAGGGGGATATGGAAATGAAATCTATTAGATATTTTTTTGATAATGAATACAAAGTGTTGCAATTTACAAAAAAAAAGGAGAGAAGGGGAGAGAGAGGAAGGAAAAATATAGAGGACCCGAGAGAGAGGAGAGAGAGGGGGGGAGAGAGAGATGGAGTTGGAAGGGGAAGAAAGACATAGAGAGAGAAAGGTGGAGAGGAAGTGACAAGGGAGAGATGGAGAGTTAGTGAGGGGAAGAGAGAGAGAGAGAGAGAGAGAGAGAGAGAGAGAGAGAGAGAGAGAGAGATGGAGAGAGAGATAGATAGATATGGAGAGAGAGTGTGCATGCTTTGGGGTGATAAGGAGAGATAGAGATATAGATGGGGCGGGGGAGGGGGTAGAAGAGAGAGGAAAAGAGAGGGAGGGAGGAAGAGGGATAGATGGGAGATAGAGATATAGATGGAGAGAGAGAGAGAGAGAGAGAGAGAGAGAGAGAGAGAGAGAGAGAGAGATAAGGGGAAGAGATAGAGAGGGAAAGGAAGAGGGAGAGATAGATATATAGATAGATAGATATGGGGGGAGAGAGAGCATGACATATGTTTAGAGGGTTGAGATAGAGAGACAAATAAGGAGAGATGGAGGGAGGTATAAATATAGATAGCAGGGGGAGAGAGGAAAGGAGAGAAAGATAGAGAAAGTTAGGGAGAGGCAGATAGAGTGAGATGGGGGAGAGAGGGAGGGGAAGAGAGAGAAGGAGAGGGGGAGGGAGATAGACATAGAATGGAAGGTGGAGAGAGAGGGAAGAAGAAAGAGTCTCACAGAGACAAATACAAACATAGAAGTTAGATCTAGAAAGTCATGAATATTTTAGATTTTCAATGTGGTTGTTGATTTCTAATCCTATTTGATCACATGCACTATATGCATTGATTTCAGTGTAGATGTCGATTTATAATTCTATTTAATACCTTACACTAGATGCATTGATTTCAGTGTCAATGTTGATTTCTACTCCTATTTGATTTCTTGCACAGGATTCATTGGTTTTAATGTAGATATTGATTTCTAATCCTATTCAATCGCTTGCACTAGATCCATTGATTTCAGTTTAGATGTCGATTTCTAATCAAATTTAATACCTTACACTAGATGCATTGAATTCAGCGTAGATGTTGATTTCTACTCATATTTGATTTCTTGCATTAGATGCATTGGTTTCAGTGTATATATTGATTTCTAATCCTATTTGATTGCTTGCCCTAGATGCATTGATTTCAGTATAGATGTTGATTTCTAATCCTATTTGATTGTTTTCACTAGATGCATTGATTTTAGTGTAGATGTTGATTTCTAATTTGATGCAATAAGATGTGTGATGCACATTAATTTCAAAGCAATTATATTAATAGTCTGCATTGATTTCAGTGTAAGCACATCTCTACCTCCTCCATCTACATCTATATCTCCCATTGTCTCTCATTATTTATCTCTTAAACATAAACACACTCTCTCCATATCTATCTATATCTCTCTCCTTCCCTCCCTTTCCCCTCCCTCTCTCTCTTCCCCTTCTCTCTCTCTCTAACATTTCTCTCTCCATATTGATGGCTCTTCCTCCCTCCCTATCTTTGCCTCTCGCTTATTCCCTCTTCCCCCATCTATATCTCTATCTCCCCTTGTCTCTCATTCTCACCCCAAAATAATACACACTCTCTCTGAGTGTAAGCACATAAAAATTATTCAACCATAAATACAATACTTGAATTTTCATCCTAAATAAGATGTTTTCTTACCCCAAATGTTTGCTTCTTGAAACTGTAAACTATTTATAATTGGCTACATTCTTATTATTCCCATTTTCCATCATTCAACATTGTTAATTACTTTGCATTCAAACGTGGTAATAGAAAATAACTACTATTGAAAACTATTTGGGGTTTAACACTCCATAAGTCACAATGATTGAATTTTGAGAAAACTACTATTCATATTGGAGAGAAACAGAGACAAGGTATGGTGTTTACTACAATAGCTCGAGTTAATATTTGAATGGTCTATGATTCCAACTACTCTTTTGATATCATCGATATGAGAAAATCGAAAAACTAATAGGTGTGACAATAGGAAGAGTAGAAGAAAATAGTTTTGAGATTGATTCCAATGAAGATTATTTGTAATTTACTACATTATCAATATTCAAATTTTCTATCTATCAAAATTGTTACATTGACACTTTGCACTCAAAATTTGTATTTTGTCATTTTTCATCATTCAAGTTACTAACAGTCTCCCTCATCTCAACAAACTGAGGTAACTAAGAAAATTTTATATTAAATTGACCAAATTAATCTTAGATGTATTTAGCATATTTAAAATGATCAAAATAATTAGACGTTCAACAAATTTTTTATGACCGCACACGACTGAAACCAACCTAGATCCATCTTAACATCGGATCTACCAAGCGCCGAGAGGGATCAAATATCTCGAGGTGCAAACCTATTTCTTGAGTGAAAAACTTGAGGAAAGGTTTGCACTCAAGAGAATTGATCCCCCTCGGCACTTGATAAATCCAGTGTTAAGATGGATCTAGGCTGGTTTCAGTGTGCGCGATCATACAAAATTTGCTAAACATCTTATTATTTTGATCATTTTAAATATGCGAAATATGTCTAAGATTAATTTGGTCAATTTTGTTGAGATGAGAGACACTGTTAGTAACTTGAATGATGAAAAATGATGAAATACAAATTTTGAGTTCAAAGCGTCAATGTAACAATTTTGATATATAGAAAATGTGAATACTAAGAATATAGCAAATTACAAACAATCTTCATTTCAATCAATCTAAAACTGTTTTCTTCTATTGTTCTTATTGTCACACCTATTAAATTTTCCATTTTCTCATACCGATCATATGAAAAGACTAGTTGGAATCATAGATCATTCAAATATTTAACTCCAGCTACTGTAGTAAACAACATACCTTGTCTCTATTTCTCTCCAATATTAATAGTAGTTTTCTCGAAATTCAATCATTGTGACTTATGGAGTGTTAAACCCCAAATAATTTTCAATGGTAGTTATTTTCTATTACCGTGTTTAAATGCAAAGTAATTAACAATGTTGAATGATGGAAAATGGGAATAATAAGAATGTACCCAATTATAAATAGTTTATAGTTTCAAGAAGCAAACATTTGGGGTAAGCAAACATTTTATTTAGGATGAAAATAGGATGAAAATTCAAGTATTGTATTTATGGTTGAATATTTTTTATGTGCTTACACTGAGAGAGTGTGTGTATGTTTTGGGGGTGAGAAGGAGAGACAAGGGGAGATAGAGATATAGATGGGGGGGGAGGGGGCAGAGAGGGAAGAAGAGAGAGACAAAGACATGGAGGGAGGAAGAGATATAGATATGGAGAGAGAAATGTTAGAGAGAGAGAAGGGGAAGAGAGAGAGAGAGAGAGAGGAAAGGGAGGGAGGGAGGGAGAGATAGATAGATATGGAGAGAGAGTGTGTATGTTTAGGGGCTGAGATAGAGAGATAAATAAGGAGATACAATGGGAGATAGAGATATAGATGGAGGAGGTAGAGATGTGCTTATACTGAAATCAATGCACCCTATTAATCTAATTATTTTGAAATTAATGTACATCACACATCTTATTGCATCAAATAAGAAATCAACATCTACACTAAAATCAATGCATATAGTGCAAAAAAACAAATAGGATTAGAAATCAACATCTATACTGAAATCATTGCATCTAGTGGAAGCAACCAAATAGGATTAGAAATCAATATATACACTGAAACCAATGCAACTAATGCAAGCAATCAAATATGAGTAGAAATCAAAATCTATGTTGAAATCAATGCATCTAGTGTAAGGTATTAAATATGATTAGAAATTGACATCTAAACTGAAATCAATGCATCTAGTGCAAGTGATCAAATAGGATTAGAAATAAATATCTACACTAAAACCAATGCATCCTGTGCAAGCAATCAAATAGGAGTAGAAATCAACATCGACACTGAAATCAATGCATCTAGTGTAAGGTATTATATAGAATTATAAATCGACATCTACACTGAAATCAATGCATATAGTGCATGTGATCAAATAGGATTAGAAATCAACAACCACATTGAAAATATTAAATATTCATGACTTTCTAGATCTAACTTCTATGTCTGTATTTGTCTCTGTGAGACTCTTTCTTCTTCCCTCTCTCTCCACCTTCCATTATGTGTCTACCTCCCTCCCCCTCTCCTTCTCTCTCTTCCCCTCCCTCTCCCCTGTCTCATTCTATCTGCCTCTCCCTAACTTTCTCTATCTTTCTCTTCTTTCCTCTCTCCCCCTGCTATCTATATTTATACCTCCCTCCATCTCTCCTTATTTGTCTCTCTATCTCAACCCCCTAAACATATGTCACGCTCTCTCTCTCTCCCCATATCTATCTATCTATATATCTATCTCTCCCTCTTCCTTTCTCTCTCTTGCATTAGATGCATTGGTTTCAAGTATATATTAATTTCTAATCCTATTTGATTGCTTGAACTAGATGCTTTGATTTTAGTATAGACGTTGATTTCTAATCCTATTTGATTGTTTGCACTAGATGCATTGATTTTAGTGTAGTTGTTGATTTCTGATTTGATGCAACAAGCTGCATGATGTACATTAATTTCAAAGTAATTAGATTAATAGTGTGCATTGATTTCAATGTAAGCACATCTCTACCTCCTCCATCTATATCTCTATCTCACATTGTCTCTCCTTCTTTATCTCTCTATCTCAGCCCCTAAACATGCACACACTCTCTCCATATCTATCTATATGTTTCTCCTTCCCTCCCTTTCCCCTCCCTCTCTCTCTTCCCCTTCTCTCTCTCTCTAACATTTCTCTCTCGATATAGATATCTCTTCCTCCCTCCCTGTCTTTGCCTCTCTCCTATTCCCTCTCCCCCCATCTATATCTCTATCTCCCCTTGTCTTTCCTTCTCACCCCAAAAACATACACACTCTCTTTTAGTCTAAGCACATAAAAATTATTCAACCATAAATACAATACTTTAATTTTCATCATAAATAAAATGTTTGCTTACCCCAAATGTTTGCTTCTTGAAACTATAAACTATTTATAATTGGCTACATTCTTATTATTCCCATTTTCCATCATTCAACATCGTTAATTACTTTGCATTCAAATGAGGTAATAGCAAATAACTACCATTGAAAATTATTTGGGGTTTAACACTCCATAAGTCACAATGATTGAATTTCTAGAAAACTACTATTAATATGGGGGGGCAACAGAGACAAGGTATGGTGTTTACTACAGTAGCTCGAGTTAAATATTTGAATGGTCTATGATTCCAACTACTATTTTCATATGATTGATATGAGAAAATGGAAAAACTAATAGGTGTGACAATAGGAATAGTAGAAGGATGGTGTTTACTACAGTAGCTCGAGTTAAATATTTGAATGGTATATTATTCCAACTACTCTTTTTATATGATCGATATGAGAAAATGGAAAAACTAATAGGTGTGACAATAGGAATAGTATAAGAAAATAGTTTCAGATTAATTGAAATGAAGATTGTCTGTAATTGGCTATATTATTAGTATTCACATTTTCTATCTATCAAAATTGTTACATTGACACTTTGCACTAAAAATTTGTATTTCATCATTTTTCATCATTCAAGTTACTTACAGTCTCTCTCATCTCAACAAACTGAGGTAACTAAAAAAATTTTAAATTAATTTGACCAAATTAATCTTAGACATATTTAGAATATTTTAAATGATCAAAATAATTAGATGTTCAACAAATTTTGTATGACTGCACACCACTGAAACTAGCCTAGATCCATCTTAACACCAGATCTATCAAGTGCTGAGAGGGATCAAATCCCTTGAGGTGCAAACCATTCCTCAAGTTTTGCACTCAAAAAATAGTTTTGCAGCTTGAGAGATTTGATCCCTCTCGACGCTTGATATATCCAGTGTTAAGATGGATCTAGGCTGGTCTAAAAACAAATACTTTTTAAATTATGAGAAAGTTTCCCTTCCTTGATACTAACTTGATAACAATATTTAGATAAGAAAAATTTAAATATAAAACTTATTTTGGTTGGAGTAGTTTTAGCTTTTATAGTAGTGTAAATCTATCTTAACCTTGAATCTACCAAGTGCTGAGAAGAATCAAATCTATTGAGGTGCAAACCTATTTTTTGAGTGCAGAACTTGAAAAAGTTCTCATCTCAAGAGATTTGATCACTCTTGGTGCTTGATAAATCCAGGGCTAAGATGGATCTAGGCTGGTTTCAGTCATGTGCGACAATGGAAAATTTGTTGAACATCTAATTATTCTAATTATTTTAAATATGTCTAAGATTAATCTGGTCATTTTAATTTTAAATTTCTGAGTTACCTCAATTTATTGACATGATAGAGATTGTTGATAATTTTAATGTTGAAATAAAAAATTTGAATCCAAAGTAACAATGTAACAATTTTGAATGATAGAAAATGTGATTAGTAAAAATATAGTCAATTACAAATAGTCTTCAATGTGATCAATATCAAACTATATTTTTCTACTGTTCTTATTGTCACACCCATTAGTTTTTCCATCTTTTCATATGGATCATATGAAAAGGGTGGTTGAAATCATAGACCAATCAAATATTTAACTCAAGATATTGTAGTAAATGTCATACCTTGTCTCTCTTACTCTTTAATGTTAATAGTAGCTTTCTTCAAAGCCAATCATTATGACATATGAAGTATTAAACCCCAAATAAGTTTCAATGGTAGTATTTTTATATTATCTCAATTGAATGCAAGTGACTAACATGTTGAGTGACTTAAAATAGTAATAATAAGAATGTAGTCAACTACAAATAGTTTATAGTTTCAAGAAGAAAACGTTTTAGGTAAGTGAACATTTTATTTAAGATGAAAATTCAAGTATTTTACTTATGGTTAAATTACTATAACATAGAAATCAATGCACATTGTTAATAATGTTTTTTTTCTTACACTCAAATCAATGCACACTATTAATAAATTACTTTGAAATTAATGTGTATCATAAATCTAGGCACATCAATTCAGAAATCAACATTTACACTGAAATCAATACATTTAGTGCAAGCAAGAAAATAGAATTAGAAATCAATATCTACACTAAAATCAATGCATCTAGTGCACGCAATCAAATAGGTTTAGAAATAAACATCTACACTGAAATCAATGCATCCAGTGCAAGCAGTCAAATATGATTAGAAATCAACATCTACACTAAAATCAATGGATTTAGTGCAAACAATCAAATAATATTAGAAGTCAACGACTACATTGAAATCAATGTATCTAGTACAAGAAATCAAATAAGATCAAGATATAACTATCTTAAGTACGGATCTAACATGAGCCAAGAGGGATCAAATTTCTTCAGATGCAAACTTCTTTAGAGTGCAAAATACAACATGTTATTTTTCATTGTTTAAATTGTGTTTTTGAATGCTAAATAGAGTATATATAGGATCAAATAAATGTTTTAACCATAATTTTTTTTTTTTCATGATATATACATAGTTATTTTAAATGATATTTAATATATACTTAATTTACATTAAAATATTTTACATCACATGTACATCGAGACATTTTATCACACAAATTAAAATTGTTTTTTATTATTAATATATTTTTAAGTATATGTCATTATTAATTATTATTAAAATATTTTATTAATAAACCACAATGAATAAATTTTTATATACACCATTAAAATATTTTAGTTTAACAATTTTTTCTACATATAGATATATATGAAGCTGATATCGACAAATTAGTTAACATCGATCTTCAAATAGTCTATTTAAGTCTCTTATTGAAATATTTTTTAAAGGTATAAGATTTAAACATCTTACTCATACATTGCTTTTTATTTCTATTAACTTTTTTATTATTATAGCCAACATTAATTTTCTATTTCGAACATAATTTCTAATTTGTATTTTTATTTTAAAGGGGAACAGATGAATGAACAAACTTACACATCCCCTCATACTCGCTTGTAGAATGAGCCTCTCGGCTCAAATATAAATCAATAACTACAATTAAATAAATGCATCTAATGCAATCAATCAAATAGGATTAGAAATAAACATCTACAATGAAATCAATTAATATATTCTAGTGAGAAACCAAAATACTCATGGCTTCTCAATGCAATTTCTTTTACCTTTTGTAAAATCCTTACTTCCTCTTCCTTTATGATTAAAAATGTTCAATATTATATAATATTTGCATTTGTCTTAGTGTGTCTCTTTCCTCTTCCCTCTCTCTCCCCCCCTCCATCTCTGTTTTTATCTCCCTCCCTCTCTACTTCTCTCTCTTCCCATCCCTCTCTCCCCCATCTCTCTCTCTCTTTCTCTCTATCTCTCCATCCCTCTCTTTGTCTCTATTTTCTTCCCTCTCTCTCCCTCTCTCATCTATATTAATATCTCCCTCCACATCTCCTTCATCCCTCTATCTCACCCCCAAACTATAATACATCCCTAATTACATGGCTAATTTTTTTATAAGTAGAAGATGTATATACTTTTCCTTTGTATTCTCCTTTATATATCTATAATTTAAGACTAATTATTCATTTTGTAATAGTTATACATGCATCCTTTTACAGGTAGTCATGTCTTGGATCTTGATATTTGAATACCATATATTCTTCTAGCTTGTTCTTGATATATGTTTCGATCCAAACTTACTAGCTACATCTTATATACTTATTAATGTGTTTACATTGTATATAATTGATAGTAATATTAAGATAATCCTCTAACCCTATTATTTTCATGTGTAAATATTTCTACTCTCAATTCTTTAGTACATTAGTACTCCCTATATATTTATAATCATTTCAATAACATATTTCATAATATATTATTTCTTTACAACTTAACATGACCCTTATAATCTATATCTTGGAGTAAAAGTATTTGAGACTTGAATTCATTGTAGCTTTATGACTTATGTATTAGTTGCCTTGATAGCTTATATTACAATCCCTTATGCTTATACCATTTATAATGGCCCTGTACAGTTATTATATATATATATATATAACCTGATCACTGACCATAGGTGGGACTAGCCAAGGAAAATCAAAGTCAGACCTAACCTTAGTCATGTAGTCGGGTTGTTGCGCATACTATAGCGTGATGTGTTTAATATTGACCTCCAACCTTAGTTGTGTAGTCGGGCCACATAGCATATTATGAAATGATGTGTTTAATATCGAACTTTAAACTATTGAGTACATGAAAAAGTAGATTACATTTGTTATATATGTTTTAAGCATTTAACTCTTAGCTTCGATATGGTATGAATTAATTTCAGAGAGCTTCCAAATTATTCCAAAGTTAAGGTTTGTACTGACATGCATATATGTCTCTCCATGATGCTAACATGAAGGTTCATTCGACCTACCCTTTTAATGGTTGTGATGAGATCTCTTTAGATCAATGATGACTAGTGTTTTAGGGTTTTATTTGGGTTAATGACTACACTGATGATCGCTTTTCCGCTAATTCATTCAATAGTTATCTAGCACAACTCTGATGTTATGCAAATGAGGTTCTTTAACTCCTTACTACTCTGGGTCAGTAATTAAATAATTAGAGCTCTGTCTCTGCAAGTATTTTTCTTTGAACCTTCCATGCGAATTCACGATCCCTTGTGTTCAATGGAGTTTCTGCGAGAGGTAGCAGTTTCTCATATCCACTGCTTACATATTTCATAATATTACCTATATTCCTTACTAGCGTTCGTTTCCAAATATATTCACTCTCCTTGTTTCTGATTTTCGCAGGCATAATTGAGAGTATTTCTTTGAATTTATACCTAAACCATTGCCCATGTGAAATCTGTGGAGTTTTTTTTTCTTTTGAAAATATCTTCGGTGTGAGCAATGTCACAACGTTTCCACCCTCTAACTTTTCTAATGGTAATCTTTTTGATGAAATTCACTAAATTTCTACTATTAATATGATTTCAGGTTAAAAGTTTCAGGATTTTAACCTCCACGCTTTATAATTGTTTACAGTGTTGTTAAATTTATCTCTATCGACTAAGTCATTGAAGCTCCATGGTTTTATGCCCTTATTTCTTTCCAGAATGATTCAATAGTTTTTAGGTACACCTGCGCATATATATATATATATAATCCTTCTTTGTGGCCATGGTTTTTACTATACTGTAGGATTTTCCATAACGTTCATTTTTTTAATATCTCAAATTTTGTCATTGTAAAGTTTTTGATGGATTTCCATTATAAAACCCTAACCCTAAGGGTACATATTGATACTCTTTATCATCGCACAAGTTTAGACCTGACTCGTTTATTTCTTTTTGTGATATAGATAAATGGCTAAGCATTTTGTATCTCAAATTCTTTTCAGTAAAATTCCTTTCAATTATTTATCCATTTTTTTTTTATTTCTCTATAAGTATTTTAATATATATATATATTCTAATACTTATTTATGATATTTATTTTCAGGTATTATCATTTATTAAAGATTTTTTGATAATTTCTATCTTTTCTAAGGAAGCTTTAAATTATTTTCCCCACTTATGGATATACTCCCATTTACCAGGTCAGGTGACCCAAAACCCTTAGGTCTCATCTATTACTTGAGTTGTGTTCAGAAGTAGGAACCGTGTTTTTTAAGTTTGGATAATATATTAATTAAGCTTGTTTTCTTTTATTACAAATTACTTCCTACTAGGAAGTCTATTTTTATAAGGCTCTAAGTTTGTGATGTATTGCAGATATCAAAAAATTATTTCCTATGTTTTTTGAAACACATATATGTTTCTTCTATATTACGAATACTTATTTAAAGGACTTTGTTTGTATATACTTAATTATTTAATTTTATTTTATATGTTTTAGCGCTCATTCTCTCCATGGCTAGTTTATACATGTATACATAAATACTTTGTAGTTTCTTATAATATTATAAAAATTATATTCTAAGGGATGTGTACATCTTTATTTTACATTTATTATAGGTTTTTATATGACCATCACTTATAATATTGGTACAATATAAAATCTATGTATGTACACACACACACCCATATTTCGTTCTTGTCTTATTCTGATTTCTTAGAACAATATTCTTTTGTGTCTAACCACTCTTATAGTATTGATATTATTTACTTTAAAATTTCTCATAGCACATTCTATATAAATAATTGAACTAACACATTTTCATATACCTGTATGCATAAATACAATTTAAACTCTATAACAAATAATTCCATTCAATTACTTAGTTTTTTTTGTTTAAAGAATTATTGTATGTGTAATCATTAAACATATATAGTACAAAAAGTAAATTGTTTTCATACCAATTGCTACTTAATTCTTTTATACAAGTAACTAAGGCATACTCAGTGCATATAAAATGAAACACATCCACAAGCAACATAAAATAGTATTATTTTTCATCATTAAGAAAGTCATCCACAAAAGAGAAGTTTGGGGTACAAACATGATAATTTAACTTTGGAACTAATATAGGAGCTCACTAGCTCCAACCAACCAATGACACTTTTCCTTAAAAAGCATCCCCTTGAGCACAAGTCTGCAAGTACTTCCTATTTTTGTCCTCTCTTGATTTTCCACAATTCAACATTTTGTACTCTTCACTTATCAAGAACATAGGATTAATTACCCCTTACCAATCGTTTGGTAGTTGGTACCCAATAGGCAGCCTGCAGTTACTACCTCATTTATGTGTTCTACTTTCTACTTCCAAAGACATCATCTTATCTTTCACGGAAGTTATGGATCAATCATATCCATATTAATAATTAATCCAATCATTAAGATTATATGCTTAGGACTTAATCAATTGTTAATTAATAACCAACATTAACTTGCAATGGTTATCTCTTTTAGCCAAATGTAGTTTCTGTACTAATTTCCAGTTTGATTATTTTTATTAACGACATAATAAATACAAATTTTACATTCCACCTTTATCCGTTTATCACATTGATAAACTATGTCCAAATAAGTCTTCTAAAGTTAAGACACAATCATACTTAATCACATATATTCAAATTTACAACAAAAGCTTCAAGTTAGGGGATATCACATCCTCCCTCACTTGAATTTAACACCGTCTCGGTGTCTGCTCATAAACTCTGGAATTCATTCCAACTTGTTAAAATAGGGATGTATTTTCTTCTATAAAATCATCCTCTAACTCCCAAGTTGGCTCTTCTAGGCTGAAATGTTTCCATTGAACTTTCATTTGAGCTATATCTCTATTTGAGAGTGTGACTACCCTCTAGTCTAGAATACTAGAGGTTATATCAGGAACTCTCCCTCTAGTTTTACCTATACAACATTCCAATCAATTATATGAGTTGATTCATGTACATATTTCTTTAACAAGGATACATGAAATACGTTATGAAATTTAATATTTGTTGGAAGAGAAAGTTGATAGACAACTGGTCTAATTGTGGCTAACACCTCAAAATGTTCACATTATCTTGGTGATAACTTGGCACAATTGTCAAGTATAAGTGTGATTTTCTTTAGTTTTAGTTTTAATTATACATTCTCACCAACATTGAATTCTTTTTGAACTCTTTTTAAGTATGCATAACTCTTCTATCGATATTGAGTTGTTTGAAAATTTTTCTTAACATGTTTAACCACTTATTCTATCTCTTTGAGCATATCAAGTCCTAATGCCAACAAATATTCAAGATGGTCCTGACTTAGAGGTACTTTGCATATTCTACCATACAATACCTTAAAGAAGCTCATCTTCAAAGAAGTATGATATCCATTACTATAGGAAAACTCAACTAACTCGAGATAGTCTTCCCACTTAGTGGGCCCATCCATAACATACATTCTTAGCATATATTGTACGATTTGATTGATACTTTCCATTTGAACATTAGTTTGAGGATGATAGGTTGTGCTAAAATTTATTTTTGTTCCCATACCTTCAAATAAAACATTCCAAAATTTAGAAGTGAACTTGGCATCTCGATCTAAAATAACAGTTTTAGGAATACCATGGAGTCTAAATACTTCCTTAATGGAAATTTTTCCTTTGTTAATGGCCTTGAAGGTAGATTTAATAGGAATAAAGTGTGTTGTTTTAGTGAGTTTATCTACCACTACAATAATATAATCAAGTTTCCTTCTAGTCTTTGGTAACCCAACAATGAAATCCATTGATATTATTTCCCATTTCCATTATGGAATGTGTAAAGGTTGTAATGACCCTCTTGGATGTTGATGGGAAGCCTTTACATGTTGAAATGCCAAGCACTTAGCGACATACATTGTTGTTTCTATATTCATGTTAGGTTAATTAAAGTATTTCCTCAACACAATTATTATCTTTTGATAACCAGGAGGCCAATCTTTTGGTTTCTTTTGTAACTCATCTAAACAAATATTTTCAGATCTAGATTATTAGGAAAGTAAATTATGTCTCTGTACAGTAGAAATTATTGATCATTTACTGAAAAAACAATTTCTTCTTCACCTAAAAGTTCAGATTTTTTAATTTTCAGTTGATTTGATATTTTCTATCAAATTTGTCTCCCAATTGGTTATAAAAATGGTACAAATCTGATTTAATTTTATGCTCAAAGCATCAATAATATTTTTTTTCCATTAATGTCTATGATTTAAAAATTGTATTCACTAAGGAATGCTAACCATTGTGGTTGCCTAACATTCAATTTTGATTGGTCAAATATGTATTTGAGACTAACATTGCCTATTTTTATTTAAAATTTTCTTCTTATGAGATAGTGTCTCCACATTTTTAGAGCATGAATGATAACTGCTAGTCCTAAGTCATGTGTGGCATAATTATTCTCATGATTATTGTTTTGAGGCTTCTACGATCAGTGCTTTGTGTGTTGTTTTCTTCTGGAGTTTTCGCATCCATGATTTGTTTGTATCGACGTTTCGAGCCCTCCACCGTGGCTCATCATCAGGATAGATCAGTAATTGTGTAGGATAGATCTCCTTGAGTTTTAATAAATAGGGATGAGAGATGCACAGGGAATGGAAGCCGACTTTGTTTTTTATAAAATAATAATTTTAAATTGATTTAAAATATTTAATTATGTAATTGAATTGTTTAATTTTTAACTTTATGTTTATATAGTTTGATTAATTAATTAATTAATTTTATTTATTTATTTATTTTTAGAAATGTTTAATTATGTAATAGAATTGTTTAATTTTTAATTATATGTTCAAATAGTTTAATTAATTAATATTTATTTATTTATTTGTTTATTTATTTTTCAATATTAGTATCATAATTGAATTGTTTAAGTTTAATTTTATGTTTATGTAGTTTAATTAATTAATTAATCAATTACTTTTATTTATTTATTTATTTTTAGAATTGAGTTAGGAATATTTAATTATGTGATTGAATTGTTTAAGTTTTAATTTTATGTTTATATAGTTTGATTAATTAATTAATCAATCAATTAATTAATTAATTAGTTTTGTTTATTTCTTTATTTTTAGAAATGTTTAATTATGTAATAGAATTGTTTAATTTTTAATTATATGTTCAAATAGTTTAATTAATTAATTAATATTTATTTATTTATTTAGTTTTCAATATTAGTATTATAATTGAATTGTTTAATTGTTTAATTTTAGGTTCAAAAAATGAGTTTTTAATTTATTTTTATTTAATTTAATTTCTATATATTGGTTATTTATTTGTGATTAATTGTATTATGTTTGTTACTACCCTACTTCATACTTGATGTTTCTTATTATTCAGAGTAAATTAATTTGTTTTGAACTTAATAATAATTTAATGTTTAGTACTAGTTTAATTCTAATGTTTGTTTCTATAATTTTAATGTTAATGAATATTAATGTTAATATTGTTAATCTAAGATTTATAGATTATAGTTTTAAGATGTAAATTAATGATTATAATTTTAAGAGTTGGGAGAGATGGTTAAGTTAGGTTAGAAGGGGATGTTCTAGGACATTAGAGTAGGAATCCAATTGTTGCTTATTTTCCATCCTTCATCTTGTTTGAGGTTGTTAGGGTTTCTACCTATTTCTATAGCGTCTCTTAGTTTTCTATGGCGATAATGATCAATTTTGGCTACTACTTTAGAGTTTTCAATGCAGATGTGATGATTGGTTTTACTGGAATGTTCAGCTAGAGCTGAGGTTTTTGAGCGGTTATGTTTTATATCGGCGGCATGTTCCTGAATTCTAGTATGGATAGATCGACTAGTTTCTCCAATGTATGTTTTTCCGCAGGAACACGGAACCATGTAAACTCCTTTGTGGCATTTAGGATCAACAGGATCTTTGACCGATTTTAGGCATCTACTGATGGTGTTCATGGGTTTGAATGTGGTTCTAATTTTGTTCTTTCTTAATATGTGTGCAATTTTATCTGTTGTGCCTAATATGTAAGGGAGGTGAACCTTGCCAAGATGATCATCTAGTGGTTGTTTGTTTTTAGGATTTTCAGCATCCTTGAAGGCTTTGATCACTTGGTGTTTTTTGTATCCATTCTTTGTGAATACATTCATAAGATGGTTCTTTTCATCTTCAAAGTGATTTTTATCCGAGATACGGATGGCCCTGGTTGCTAAAGTGTTGAGAACACCTATTTTTTGGGATGGATGGTGGTGAGAGTTGGCATGTAGGTAATGTTCTGTATGGGTTTTCTTACGATATACCTGGTGTGATATGGTTCCATCTTTGTTTCTTTTGATTAAGATGTCAAGAAAAGGAAGGCTGTTGTTCTCCTCTATTTCCATGGTAAATTGGATGGAATTGGATAGACTGTTTAGGTGTTGCAGGAAATCCATTAATTTTTCTTTTCCATGAGGCCAAATGATGAAGCTGTCATCGATGAACCTTTTCCAAAGTTTGGGTTTTAATGGGGCAGATTCAATGGCCTTATTTTCGAAATCCTCCATAAAGAGATTAGCAATGATAGGAGATAGAGGGGATCCCATGGCTACATTGCACGTTTGTTCATAAATTTCATCCTTAAAACTGAAGAAGGTAGATTTGAGACATACTTCAATTAATCTGGCTGTGTCAGAGTTTACGATTTTTTGGACCACTTCCATGGCCTCATCTATGGGAATGTTGGTATAGAGAGATTTAACATCAAAACTTACTAATATGTCCTTGGTATCTAGGTTTAGATCCTTGATCTCATTGATGAAATGGGTGGAGTCTTTGACAAAGGAACTGGTGTTGCCTACTAGAGGTTTTAACTTCCTAGCTAGGTATTTTGCCAACTGATAAGTTGGACCTCCTATGGTATTAACAATGGGTCTTATGGGGATGCCTTCTTTGTGTATTTTTGGGGCTCCATAGATTCTAGGGGTGTATGGGTTGTTTTCTAATAGGTTCTTAATGTTGTGTTCTTTACTTGATTTTATCAGATTGTGTACGTTTTTGGATATCTTTTTTAGGGGATTCTTATTTAATTTAGTGTAACACCCACTATTAGTGAGGTGGTCTATCATATTTTCGTTGTAATCCGTAGTGTTCATTATGACAGTAGCCCCACCTTTGTCAGCTTTTAGGACTACTATATCAGGGTCTTGGTTTAAGTTTTTGAGGGCTAAATGTTCATGTTTGGAAATGTTACTTTTGGGCGGGTGGGATTTTCTCAGAATGATGGAATAGTCTTGTCTGATATTTTCTTTGATGTTGTCTGGTAAGTCCCTGATCCCATACTCTATGTTGCAGAGAATGTCTTCTTTGGGGATTGTCCGAGGGGAAATGGCAAAATTTAATCCTTTTTCAAGGAGGTCTAGGGTGTTTTGGTCAATTTTCTTGTTGGATAGGTTTACTACGTGTCTATTTTTAGAGGTGGGTGGATTGTTTTCCACAGATATTTCTGACCCGCATCTTTTATTTTTTGGCAATTGTTCCTTAGTGATAGTGGTCAGCTTTGTAGCCTTTCTTACTGTTAATGAATCAACTAAGATATCTTTGGGAATAGTAACGTACCTGGGTTCTTGTGCTGTTGCTGCGCTGTTGAGGCCTACATGTTCCTGCGTGTTGCAATGGAAATTAACACCTAAAACTTCAGAGCCAGCTACGTTGTTTGTTGTAAAACCTGTTGGTACCACGCTTTTTTGCCTGGGTTCCCATCCTTCAGCGCTGTTGAGGCTCTCCTCGTTTCCATATTCCAAACAGTCGCATGAAACTGTTTCTACGTTGGATTCTGTTATATTAACCAACGGACTACCGCTGTTTTGCCTGTCATCTCTGTTGTAATCTTCATCGTAGATGTTTGCTATAGGTGCCTGCATGTTTTTGTTTGCTTCTAACGCTGTAGAAACTAGATTTTCATGTGTTTCAGGCTGTGTTAGTTCTCTTTTTGGATGCGAGACAGAGTTGTATCCTGGTGACTCTAGGATTAAAGAGTGAAGGATTGAGACCTGTGAGGGGTTGATTCTAGGAAGTGTAGGGAGGTTGTCTGAGATATCTAGAGGCTTATGCTTAGGGTTTACGCTGTTGTATAGTTTTTCGAATTTTAGTTTTAGTTTTAGGCATTTGCTTTCTTCATTTTTGAGGGCTTTCAGAGTTGAGCATCTGTCTATTCTGGACCAAAGTTCTGGGTCTATTTGCTTAGATAAATTTAGGTGTAAGTCATAAGATTTTTTATTTATTCTCATGATCTTTTAATTTCCTAGATTCATAGTTAATTACATGACCTTCTTGCAATAAAACACTCCCTATTCCTTCCAAGCATATGTACATACAATAATATATTTATTGGGGTCAACTAATTTCAATATTGGAGCAGTGGTTAATAATTACTTATATTTTTCAAAGCTATCTTGACACTTATCAATTCATTCAAACATTGTCCCCTTCTTTTGGAAAGAAGTTGGATATGTTAATTTAGAAAATACTTCTATAAATCTTCTGCAATAACCTATAATTTCCATAAAGACATGATATGAGCCACATCTTTAGGTACTGTCCATTCAAAAATAGCTCTTATCTTTTTTTGAATCCAAAAAAATCCCTTCCTATGATACTACATGTCCCAAATACTAAATCTATTACTGCTAAAATGAGAATTTGTGAAACTTTGCATACAACTCATTTTCTCTAAGTGTTCAAAGAATAACTTGTAGATGTTGATCATGTTCTTCTTTATTCTTTGAGTAAACCAGAATGTCATCTATGAATATAATGAAAAATTTATCTAGAAAAGGAATAAGAACATTATTCATCAAGCACATGAAAGTGCCATTGGTGCATTAGTGGGTCCAAATGGTAGTACCACGAACTCATAATGTCTATATCATTTCCTCAATGTTTTTTTATGTATGTCATCATCCTTGATTCTAATTTGATGATATCCAGATCTTAGATCAGTTTTTGAGAAAATTGAAGCTACTTGGACTTGAAAAAAAAGTCATCAATATGGGGTAAAGGGTACTTGGCTTTTATGGTCATCTTATTGAGCTACCTATAATCTATACAGATCCTAAGGGTCCCATATTTCTTCTTAACACATAAAAATGGTGCACCCCAAGGAAATACACTAGGTCTTATATGCTTCTTAGCCAACAATTCTTGTAATTAGATATTTAATTACATTATCTCCAGAATGCTCATTCTATATTGGTCTTTCAATACTGAAATTGTTGTAGGAATGAGATCAATGATGAAGTCTAAATCTTTTCTTGGAGGAAGTCTTGGTATTTCTTTAAGGAAAAACATCTTTATGAGACTCCAATATAGGATATTCCTTTAGAGATGCTTTTGGATTGTTACTAGAAATATATTCAATATGGACTGCAAGCATTCACCAACCTTTATGAGCACATTTCTTTAATTTTAAGGTATAAATTTACCTCACAAAAATATATTTTGACACACTTTTGACTGTACATTATTTTCCTTCATTATTAATGCGAGTAAGAGAATTTTATAGGAAATTTAAAATCACTTTGTGTGATCCTAACCAATCCATCCCAATAGAAACATCATATGATCCCAAAGGTAATATGGTCAATTTTAACCGAGTATTCATTCCTTTCAGATTTAATAAACAATATTTTCTTATTTTTGTAACTTTCCTTTTAGCCCTTGTGGTGAACTTTACTAACCAGGGTTCACTTTTATTTTATGTTTTAATTCCATACTTTTCAATTGCATGAGGAGAAATATAGCTTAAAGAAAAAACATGGTCAATTAGTAGTGTGACATTTTTCTCAAAAAATTTACCTTGGTTTGCACCATGGTGGATTGGTGATCTGCTTGTCTCCTATCTAACACTACAATGATCCTTGGGATAATGAAAGAAATATCATTGACTGTAGAGGCTTCTTGAATGCTATTCATTGTTGTCTTTTTATTTATAGTATTTCGTGCATAGTCCCTCCACAAATGGTTCTCATTGTAGCCCAAACACTTCATTGGCGGTTTGACTGATTCATCAAAATTCCTATTTATTGATCCAACTCCTTGTCCACCTTCTATCCTAGATTTTTGTGCTAATTTACACTATTGTTGTAGTTTCCTCCTTGATTTCTTCTAAAAGTGTTACAAAAACCAGGTTTCCTAAATCACTTTTTCTTAGCATTAAACATTTCATGTTTTTCAGCCATCCAATTTTAGAGTTACCACCCTTCTAATTTTTCTAGTTGAAACACAATTTTTCCTTCCTTATGGTCTCAACCATGGTTTTTCGATTGTTGAATTCAATCTGATCCCTATATGAGAAAGTGAAGAATCTAATAAATCTTTGTATTTTTTCTTTTTCCTCTTTTAGTTATGGTACATATCTCAACAAACTCATGAATTTGTTTACAAATTTATCCATGGTGGATTGTCCGAACTTTAGTTCATGAAATTCTTTTCCTTTCTCATCAAAGTACCTTTATGTTAGATATTTATTTTTAAACTCCTTTTTAAACAATTCCCTTGTTACATTTTTACTTCTGACCCTCTCTATAACTTTATTTTTGTCCCACAATAAGGATACTTTACCAGTTAACTAGTACATATCCAATCTGGCCTTCAATTTGCTAGGATAGTTGTATACCTTGAAATATTTTGATATATTCAGAAGCGAAGCTTCTACTTCTTCTTCAGATTCTCCATCAAAGTTTGGAGGTCTAATCTTTTTTAATTCTCCTTGCAATTTAGATGTAGTTCTTTTCTTTTTGGACTTAAAAGTGTTATTTTCATATTTATGTTCCTCTCCTTCATCAAACTCATATGTTTTACTCTCACTAGAAGTTATGGAATAGGTTCCTTTAGTAGATTCACTTCTAGATCTCTTCCTATGAGTTTCTCTAACTTTAATACTTCTATTCCTTTCTAACTTTCTCAATAACCATTAATCTAATCTTATTCATCTTTAGCTTTGGACAACTTTTTTTCGTTAGATTTTATACTTTCTAAATATTCCTTCAAGCTACACACTACTTGTTAGATTTTAGATTCTTGATCTTTTGTATTACTAGTTCATCCTCCCATCATTCAAATTTCAGTTTTAGGCTCCTCACCTCCACTAAGTGAACCTATAGAAGTTTGTCCATTGTTCTCTTCAACCATTCTTCAATTTTTCCTACCAACTGTTTTATAATATGTTCATCACACAATAAATAATCATTTCAATTTATGATCCATGAGAGGCCTAATGTTGTAACCTACAACTCTGATGCTACTTGTAACACATCCCTAATTATGACCTCTCTTTTTTTATAAGTAGAAAAGGTATATAGTTTTCCTTTGTATTCTCCTTTATATATTTGTAATTTTTGACTAATTATTCATTTTGTAATAGTGTTATAGGAATCCATTTACAAGTAGCCATGTCTTGGATCTTGATATTTGAATACTATATCTTCTTCTATCTTCATTCTTCATATATGTTTCAATCCAAAGTTCCGAGTTACATCTTATAGACTTACTAATGTTTTTATGTTTTATATGATTGATAGTAATATTAAGATAATCCTCTAACCCTCTTACTTTCATGTGTAAAACATTCTACTCTCAGTTATTTGGTACATTAGTACCCCTTATAGATTAAAAATCCTTCAAATGAAATCTTAATAATATATTATTTATTTACAACTTAACGCGACCCTTATCATCTATATCTTGGAGTAAAAGTATTTAGGTATTGAAGTCATTATGGATTTATGAATTATGTATTATTTCCCTTGAAAAATTATAATACAAACCCCTATAACTTTACCATTCAGAATGGCCTTGTATAGTTTTTCTTTTAATAAAAACTATAACTATATTGTTGATGGAGCTGGAAATCTGTCAACCAAGGGTTTATCTCCGATGTGAAGTCCCAAATAGAAATCACACCATTTGGAGTAGGATCCCCATCTAGAGTATCGAACCAACTGACATGTATCCTTGTAGATTTTCCTTGGCTACAAATTAGTTCAACACAAGAGTATAATACACAAGTATTTTTGGATCAACCAGTGAGTATGTCTTGTGAAATATTCAAGTGGGAAAATTATCAGGGTCCTTCTACTGGAAGGGAAGAGAAAAGCAGGCCCTTTGAAGACTATTAAACACACATGGACAACAAGACAATAGGAAAGATAAATCAGTGAATGCATTTTTTATTAACAATAGATGTACATTTATAATACAATGCTGTGACTCTTGGGTTTCAGATCCCAAGGTCTCTTGGACTGCTTAGTCTTTTCGGCTTCCACACTAACCCTTTAGGATTAGGTGTCCAACATTCCCCCCCTTAATTCGAAGGGTTATGTATGAGTCCAAGAAAAGAGCTGTAATACAAAATGTGCAAAAAAATACATGGAAGCACTAGGCTGAATGTGCTCTATAAAATGTTGGTATAAAGGGCGGTGGTTTAAGGATGACCACCAACACTGGAACGCTTAGTGCAGTTCCCTGAACTCTTCCAAAACTGGCAAGAAGCTGGAGTCCTCTGCTAGAGGAAGTGTTCTTAATCTGTGATGGTTTAAGGATGACCAACAACTCTGGAATGCTTAATGCAATTCCTGGAACTCTTCCAAAACTGGCAAGAAGCTGGTGTCTTCTGCTAGAGGAAGTGTTCTCAATTTTGTTCCCGGAACTCTTCCAAAACTGGCAAGAAGCTGAAGTCTTCTGCTAGAGGAAGTGTCCCAGATTGCCAACTAAAGGCATGTTCACGGGCATCTTTATCTCTAACTACAACTCTGAAACTGGTGTGGCAGCTTGTGGCTCAGGCTCGCTTGATGTGACTTTGAAGCTTGTAGATGACCATCACTTCCCCCCCTGTCAGATACAAGGTGAGATGATGGAGAAAACTCAACTGTAAGACTGTTCAATATTCTGGAACAAGTTCTGACATGTGTTTGGAATATCTTCTTGGCTGTTGATGCCCATTGCCAAGAAGCGATCCATCCAAGATGAATCTTTGTTCTTGCAGGACGTTTGTTTCTGAAGCATCTGTGTGAAGAATGGCTGGTTTTATGACAATGCTTACATGGATGAAGATCAAAACAGTGATCTTTCAGATGGCCAACTCGATCAAAGTGTTGGCATTTAACGATCTGTTGTTGTTGTTGTTGCTGTGGAAGAGGGGCGGAATCTAGAACAGCTGAAGCTGAACTGTCATGAGGAGCAGATGAACTGTCATAAATGAATCCAGCACTCTGAAACTGAATGGGCTTGGCATAGTCTGGAATATGAAAGGACAAGTCCTTGTCATATCCAATACTAGTTCTGTGCTTGTTGTGGACAAGCTGTTCCCAAGGTCTGATGATGGTCTTGGGAAGTGCAGACTGAGTTTCTGCATCTGCATGTTCAACTGCTGCTTTATTTGAATGAACTGTACCATTATTAATATGCTGCTGATGGGTGGTTGTCTCAATGTTCTGAACAGAAACAGGTTCAGAATGGTGTCTATTTTGATGTAGCTCTTCTTGCTGTAGCTGTGATTCAAGCTGCAAAAAATCGATCTTTTCTTGTGCATCATGCAGGCAGGTCTGAATGTCACAAAGAGTGTCTTTGCTAACATTTACCTTCCCACCAATAGTGGAGTGTATTAGTGTATTCAGTAACTCTATTACATCATGAAATCTAGCCATTGTCTCAACAAAAAAATGAACACTCAGCAAGTCTAGACAAACCCCAGCTATTGAAGATTTCAAAAAATTAAGAATATCAGTTTGAAAAAGGCACTCAACTAATTCCAGCTAAGAATTTAGCCAATCACTAACAGATTTGTGTCCAGCAAGAATGAGAGGCTCAAAGTCCTTCTTTTATAGTATCAGCAGCAAGCTTTTGGAGCAAGAAATATGTGTATATCAGAGACCCCGACTTCAGCAAATAACCCAGATTTAAGAGGCAGCTCGAATAGGAATTTCATAGGGTAGTTTGACCTCCACTAATCAACAACAATCCTTCACTAACTTGTTACCAGCATGCACAGAGAATATTAAGGAGGATAGAGGAACCTGGTGTGTTTTTTTTTTATGGCACTGTCCAGCAATACAATACTCAGAGAATAAGCTTCAGGATAGCTGTAATACCCAACTTAAAGCCCAACCGGAAGAAATCAAATTCCCTTCTTCGTATGCCTTCTAGAAGATTACCAGACGCCAGAAAAAACTTTAATTGGTTTCTCTCTGTGATCGCTTCGTCTTCCAAAGACTAAAGCTTGAAATCAAACACTGAAGAATAAAGTGGTCTTCCAGCAATCCAAAATGGGTATCCGCGGGTTGGAAAGACTTTATGGACCATAAGAAATTGAAGGTCGGTGATCTGCTTCTCTTTAAGAGATTGCGCTCATCGAATATACTCACTGAATATCATGGCCAATCAGTGCAGCTTCAAGGTGAAAACAGTCATCGGAAATCAGTCCAGCCTCAAGTTGAAATCAACAACTCGAGTGGTAAAATGCACGGCAAAATGGGTATCGGCTCTGCAATGCGAAATTTCAATTCAACTGAAAATTCAGTTTATTAATGGAGACATGAATCTCGCTGTTTCAGTGGGATGGAATCGGCTCTTAAGCAGTCTGCTCAGCTGAAACAACCACAGAAAATACACGATAATACAAGCAATATACTACATATTATTGCATCAAGCCATGAAGAAAAGTTTCATGATATACTACGATGCACCATAAATCTCATATTCTCCACGATCCTGCACAGTGATAGCTTCTTTAACTTTACCCAGAATAAGGCATCTAAAAATTTATTTAGTCAGCTGCCCGCCTTGCAGTAATGAGCAGCCTGCATAGTTCTCAAGTCAATAATCAATAAAGATGAGAAGCTGAATATAATACCAAATCAACTTTCTTGTTGTTGATCTTCAAATGCAGTCCACCCCCAAAACAACGTCTAGCCTGAATTTGACCCAAAAATTGAATGTTTAGGGCTGTATATATACACAAAACTGGAATTTCTATGCCTGCTGCTCATAACCATTAATTCGTTTTATATTCTGACTTTATTCCACGCTCCAGCTTTCACTTGCAACAACAATAATAACTCTTAGTATCAAACGAATCTCTGGTTTTTCTTCAGTAGTAAATCTTCAATTGGAAATCTTCCAGTGTTTGCTTCCTCTTCACCAACAACTAAAATATAGTTGTATTGTGCTAGCTGTGCCTCCCGGACCTACTTCTGAATCTTTCTGTCTGACGTATCAACATAATAACCAGCTTGATGAATCTAATCACGAACTCTCAATGCATACTCTGAAGATTTCTCTGACACCGGGCATACAATTGCCTACCGAGGACTGAGCCAGAAAGGCCATTTCCCTGCATAATGCTCCAAAAGTATTGCAAGCATGTGCTCAACAGAACCAAGTATGGCCTCGAGTAATACTAGGCTCGAGTGACAAACGCTCTGAGCTGTCACTCCTCACACGAGAAGCGAGGGGAGGAGCTGAAGAGTCTCCTTACAGTTCTACGCCCCTTTTCTCTGATTCCAAAGGCTGAGACTGCTAATAACTGCCTCCCTGTTTCGAATAACCCCTGCGTTCACAATGATAGCCACTTCTTATCCTCCAACGAGAACAAACCAGTGGAAGTGTTGGCTCTTCGACTTCACACGGTCTGCTCCACGTTACTACCAAACAAATTTCACAGCATTCAAAAAAATTTTGTAAATATATTTTTCGTAGATCGCTTCACTGTTCCTTGTACCACAACCGTGGATTTGGGACTCAGACGGAGAGAAAACTAAGAGGAGAATTCGTTGCCCAGGTCCGGGAGTGCGCTGTCGGTTATATATAGAGCTACGACTTCATAAATTCTCTCATTGGAACCAAGATTTTTCTGCAATTGTGTCTTGGAGAACACTCTCTCTTTCCCACAGACGGCGCCAGAAAATAGCAGATATAACCAATGAAGATCTGTACAATGGATCGGCAAGACTCAAAGCTGGGTGGATCAAAGACTCGTCCCTACTCTTAGATACTGAACACTACGTGGACGTTCTAGTGAACGTGGTAACAATTTGCATTTCACAAAACCTGCATGAAGCTGCAATAGTTCATCAATATGCGAATTCCAGTTCTCACAATGGTACTGGACATGACGGAGCTATGGATATTTGTCAGAGAATATCAGACAGAGGTAGAGCATCGATGGTGGGAGGATGGTGATGGTTCAAAGCGGATGCGCAGAGAATTAATCAACGCATCTCTGATATGTCAGTTCAGCTATATAGGCAGAAACACTCAAGTATTCAGCACAGAGAATGAAACGCTTGACAGAGGCAGCACTCAGATATGAGTAGCTCAGGAGCAATGGACAGAGATGTCAGTCAGGAGTAGCGCATTAGCAAAAAACGTACATAGTGACAGAGATAATGAAGACCACATCAGCACTATTCAAGGCAGCTCAGACACAGGATTATGGGCAGAGGTGCAGGACTGACATGCATATAACAGGCCACAGAAAAACAAGCGGCTCTGATACCATGTTAAACACACATGGACAACAAGACAATAGGAAAGATAAATCAGTGAATGCATTTTTTATTAACAATAGATGCACATTTATAATACAATGTTGTGACTCTTGGGTTTCAGATCCCAAGGTCTCTTGGACTGCTTAGTCTTTTCGGCTTCCACACTAACCCTTTAGGATTAGGTGTCCAACAATCTAGAAAAGGCACACAAGCATATACATAAAAATGAATCGTTGATTAACTAGAAAAATAGTTCACAAGGAAGCAACAATTGTTTAATAAAATACAAAACACCTTCAACAAGAGAAGTAACGAAGCCACTGAAATAGTTCAATTTCCTTAGTACAGATGAAAAGAATATACATCAAAAAAATTCAAATAATAGCCTTACAATATTCATGACATATGCATGAAAGCATGTTGGTTCAATGAACTTTTATATCAAGTAAAATTTTCAAGATACATCAACACAGTGAGCACCACTAGCCCCGGTAGTGGATCATTAGAGCATTCACTCACTCCTACAAAACAACTATCTTCCTCTCCAATGCCTGGTAGGAGGAGCCAAGGTGAAAAGGCCATTTACATGAACAATGAGGGTGTATATATAAATACTGGGTTGATCATTCACCTCCCTTGTGACTCTTAGACTACCCTCATAATAGTTCAACTTCTCTATGACTTTTAACTTCTTACATGAATTTTCACATTACATGGATGACTCTTGGACTTCCACTTTACACTACATTTCTCTGATATAGAATTTACATAATCCACAAAATGATGTGGCACATGATGACCCATTATATGACATGACATGATACTGATGAAATATCAAGTCACCCTTTGTTGCTAGTTTCTTTGTGTCTTCTTGAAAGATGTTGCATGTTCTTCTTCTTCCTCCTCCTCATGACTTGAAGATGAGGATTTCTCAATGTGATCTTGAACTTCTGTCTTCTGTTGTAATATTTTGTTCCTTCATCTTCTCACCTGATGATCATTTGGTCTCTTCAGCTCCATAGGCGTCTTCTAGCATGGTCTCCTTCTCCTTCTCCTCCATCATCATCATGCCATGATAAGATAGAGTACATGCAACTGAAAACCATTAATGACAAGATGACATCAGTCTGAAAATCCCTAATCTAACATGTTTCATTAAATCACTTATTAGGGTTGGAATTGGTGATTGGTTGAGTGAATGACTTAGGGATTGCATAATTCCAGAGGCCAAGGTATAAGAATAAGGCTTGAGACTACACAAGCCATAGTTAAGGATGCCTAGGGTCAAGGGATTGTGCATTTAAGGGGCTCAAGAACTCAAGGCTAGGGCTTAAGACTTTAGGTTACTCAATGCACATTTCCGAAAGGAGAAGAGGCCAAGCGAATCCACACTTATGCAATTTAGGAGCTCAAGGTTGAGGATTGAGGACTCAGAATATGCAATGCACAGTGAAGGATTGGATGGAGAGGAAAACTGTGAAGTTTTAGAGCTTAGGGGTTAGGCTTGAGCACTGAGCTTTCATAATGCACATTTCTAGGAGGCAGAGACTTTGCATTGCATAGTGCCAATAGACAAGATTGCTTCTTGAGGATTGAGATTGCATAGTGCACAATTCAGGAGGGATGGATGGGGTTGAGTGGCTCGGTCAAGGAGCTTTCCTAGTTTTGACCAAGTATGGGATCAATGAGATGAATTTGAAAAGGAACAAGACTAGCATGATTTCACACTTATATTACTTGACGACACAACATAGGACACCCAAAACATATGAACAACATACTTCCTCAATACAACATGAATGATTGTAAGACATGACTAGTAGGAATCATCATTACCAAAGTTACACCTTGAAACAAGACAAAACTCCACTTATACACAATGAAGAGGTTTTTCATTACAACAAAACCTGTAGGTGTTGGTAAACATTCCAAACCAGTAACTAGGATCCCCAATGTGGAAATTACGGATTCCATAGAGGTGCAGATATTCTTCCAACACCCCCCCTCAAACATAACTCAGGGGAATCAAACCTAGGTCTAGGCTCTGATACCGTGAAGAATTTTTCTATTACACCAAAATCCGTAGGTGTTGGTAAACATTCCAAACCAGTAACTAGGATCCCCAGGGTGGAAATTACAGATTCCATAGAGGTGCAGTGATTCTTCCAACACATGATGTGTGATGTCTTCTATGTTAAAATACGACATTTTCTATATGAAAATAAAAGTGGGAATGACACTTGCGATATGTGAACAATAGTGAAAGTGAAAACAGAGCTAACATAACATGAAAATGAAAATAATTAAAGTGAAAGAAAGAAAAAGTTATAGTGGAAAAGATGAAAATGACACCCACGGGAGCGAAGGTGCAAAAGAGAAACAATTTGAAAAACTCACTGAAATAGAAGTACAAATGCAAACAAAAGTGAGATACTATCAATGATAGTGCGCACTAACTATCAACATGGGTTGACCATTGCATAAAAAATCACTTAATGGACTATGCTACGCCAATTCAAGCTTGCATGATGGAATGTGCCCATGAATTCATTAAGGGCTGACCATGTGTGAGCTGGTTATTTAAACACTTACAACCTAGGAAGGGAGCTTAAAGAATTAATAGAATATCAATTGAACAAGAAGTGACTATGGAACAACCGATCATAAGATCCACAGTAGGCTTTGAAATTCAAGTATATGAAAGTTTTTGGAGTGTGTTTGTCACAGTGACAACACTAGGTGACATATAAGTAGAACTCAAATCAATTTGAACATTTTTGTGAATGCTTTGAACAATAGACCCAAATTTCTCGCATGTCTAATGTGAGAAATAATCTTCCCATAACTCATGAAAAGCTATGCAAGCAATGTAATGATCAAAATAATTGAAGAGGAATGGTGGTATAGCAAACATGTGAAACTAATTAGGGTGTAAGATATGTAAAAGAGGAATTAATTCAATAAATAAATCAAGCACTTGTTAACACTCAAGAGGATTTATGGTTTCATCAATTAATCCACAAGAGAGACTAGGAGTTGATTATCCACCGTAACATTCAACATATATGAATTCTTTAGCCAAAGATAATATTCAAATCAATCAGCTTCGCAATTACGCACATCCATACAAGGTATAAACTCCAAAATCAATTTTTCTACAAGATATTTTCATGGGGATGAATTCATCGTAGTAGTATGATAAAAAACTCAATCTCGAGAAATAGGAAAATTGTAACAAGCTCGAAATCCATCAAGAATGATTTTGCATCTAATGAAACAATACGAATGGAAGAATTTTGCGAAAAAATCCATATCTTACATGGTTCAAGAATTTCACCAAGATCACGAGAAAATGACATAACCATTAATGAGATTTGAAGTTCCTCAACTTTCTAACAAGTAGTATAAATTTGAAAAGATATATAATTTTTTTTTATAAATTGAGTCAGACCGAAAATTGCATGTGGACAACTGCTATCAGTTATGTCAAAAGGATCACCATTATCTAGATGGAATCTATTTACATCACTAGTTTGACCATATTCTTCAACTTCAACAAACATATTTCTCAAGTCATAATATTCTTCTGATCGCAATTCTAAGAATGTATACATTAGAAAAATCTCACGATCACTCTAATTTGAAGAGTTTCCCCCATAGAAAGTAAGAGATGATAAGGGCAGAATGGATGCTCTATAATTTCATTTCTTTCTTCTTCATCATGGATAATCTTCCTACTTTCTTTCAATTGACAAATTAACTCATCAGACGAATAAATTGAAGAGCATGCAATATCTTCGTCACAAGTTGGTGAATTATAAATAATATAGCACAAGGGTTAGAGAGGTGAAGAGGAAGAAGTGTTCATAAGCGAATATTCTTTCACCGAAAAAATTGAAATCTAAATCTTCCGAAATAAAATCTTCTTGATAAATTGAAAGATCAAATGGTGAACCTAGGCATTCATCATCATATATGTCAATAGGGTCATCCTCATTAGAATGATTGTTGCCTAAGACTTTAGATTGATTAGGAGAATTGATTATATTTAATTGACAACCAAGATTACTAGATTCATTATCATCCAAGAATTAGGAAAAACCATCTTCACATGGAATATTTTTAAAAGGAGAATAAATATATAAAGAATCCTCATCTTCCTGCTCCTCTACCTGTGAAATGAGACTACCCCACACCTGATCACTTTTTGGATTTGGAATAGATTTATTGAGAAAATCATGGGGCAAGGGATCATGAGAAAGGGATGATAGAGAATGACATGAATCTACATTATATTCAATACTATAGTTATGAGTGGTAATACCATCTTGAGGATTGGAAAAATTAGTCTTCACCATAGGCCTCATGACCCATTCTGGGATTTCCTCCATGGGATATGAATCATGAAAAGTGGAAGGAGGATGAGAAGATGGATTATGAATATGATTTGTATATTTCCCAACTTTATTATGTTTGCAAGGGGGCACCCCTATCAGAACTGAAAAAGGAGGAAGACTTGGAACAAAAGGAATAGTAAGTTCCTCCTATGAAATTAGTGGTGTCTCATGAGTTACAAGAGTTGGGGAAGCATAAAAATTAGGTGGTTTGGGTTCACCGTGCAAAGAGATATGAACCAAATGCTCAAACCTTTTTTTAAGTAATTCCCAAGTTGTGTATTCTTCGGGAAATTCATAACATAAGTGAAGGAATTGATGAGATAAATCCTCTATTGATTCATTGGGCTTCATTATTAGTTGACTAATCCTTTTATAAACATCTTGGTAATCATACTTATCAAATGCTAAATGAATCTCCTTAATGACATGTTCAAGAGAATTAATGGAAGTAGATGGTAGAGTGTGACACCATCGGCTAACTCGACCTTCAAGGGTGAGGGAGATGAGAATACAAGCCACATCTTCACAATCAATTTCATAGTATTCATAGAACTTAAGGAAAATAGATACATTCTTAGCAACGAGCATATCACCATCACCATCAAACTTGAATTGAGGCAAGTAATGGAGAGAATCATCGGGGATTGAAATTTCACCAGGGGATAGGTTAGAGAAACACTTTAGAGGAAACATTTCAGATAAGAGGTTCAAAACAGACTCAACGGGCACATCTTGTCATTTGGCTCCCCTTCTAGGATCATTTGTTGATGGTGTTGTAAATTTGTCAATCAAGGGTGTATCCCCAATGTGAAGTCCCAGTTAGACCTCACAGCATTTTTAGTAGAAGCCCCATCAGAATATCAACCTAACTGCCATGTATCCTTGCAGATTTGCCTCAGCTACAAACTTTAGCACAAGAGAGTAATACATAGGTATTTTCAGATCAGAAAGTGAGTATGCCTTGTGAAATGTTCAGTTGCAGAAATGATCAAGGTCCTTCTATTGAAGGGAAAGAGAAAAGTGGTCCCTTTAAAGACAAGTAATAATACTAATCTAGAAAAGGAACATGAGCATATACATATGAATGAATCATTGATAAACCAGCAAAATAGTTCACTAGAAAGCGACGATTGTTAAAGTAAATACAATTTACCTTCAACAAGATATGTACCATATCTTGTTGAAGGTAAATTGTATTTACTTTAACATACATAGTTATAAGAAGAATTTTGGCGTAAATCACATATAGAAAGATCTTTGTCGATGCGTTTCGAACCAACTAGTGCGGTTCATCGTCAGGACAATAACCATGATGGAGGGGATATTGATTCTTTCTAGCCGTCATTTAATCATGGAGAAGTGGCTGTCCATAGGGATAGTTCGATATCACCCTCACGCATTGGATATCTGCTTCAGTGCTCGAAGGACCAGATCAGTGATAGTGCTGAGCGGACTGGTGCTGTCTTACCATCGAGTGGTGGTGAGGCTGGCTGGAGTAGTGTTTCTGTCTTAGTGTCCGTGGATCAAGGTTGATTTCCATTCACCAGGTGCGGGAGGCAGTCTGGCAGCAAGGCGCTCGCCTGCGTTGACCGTCGTATGGCGTTTGGGGTTAATAGCGGTGGTAGGTTCGATAATATGGGTAGTATTATTAAGGAGGGTCATAATATTAATATCAATAATCTTCATAATTATGATAATAGGCATAAGGGTAATAATAAGAGGTGTTTTGATAATAATATGAATTATAATAATAGGGGCAAGAATAATAATAATTTATATAGTAATAATAATGAGAGTATGAATATTAATATTATTAACAATAATAATGATAAGGATATGAATATTAATAATAGTCTATATAATTTATATAATAATGATGAGTGTAATAAGGACATTAGTAATAATAACAATTTACAGAATAATAACAACGAGAGTATTAATAATAATAATAAGGACATTAATAATAATCTATACAATATTAGGAACAATAATAATAATAATAATAATGAGAGTATTATTATTAATAATATTAACAAGAAGGACATTAATATCAATAATAATCTATACAATAGTGAGAATAACAATAGTATTAGTAATAGTTATTTATATAATAATATGGAGGAGAATAATTGTTTTAATAATGATAATATCTTGTGTGGTACTAAGAACCTCAACAAGGAGGTTTTTCTTCCCTCTTCTTTTCGAAATAATAAAGTTGTTAACCTTTCGAGCTTTTCTTTCTCCCCGTCCGTTTTTAGTCATTTAGGCAAGGGCTTAAGCTTCGCCCTTGCCCCAAGGAAAATCCCAATGGATGACATTATTTGTGATGTGGAATAGGGGATTAGAGATCTTCCGGATAATATCAAGGACACTATTAGGCAGGATTGTGCTGTCGTCCTTAGGAAAGCTAAGCCCCCTCGGAGGAACCTCAGCAAGGAGGAATTCTATGCCCTAAAGTCCTTAAATCAGAATGAAAATATTGTCGTTCTAAAAGCTGACAAAGGAGGGGCTACGGTCATCCTTAACAAAGATGATTACCGTAAGAATATGTTAGATCATTTTCACAATAAACAATGTAAACTTTGAAATGGGAACTGATACTGTTACCCGTTTTGTAGAGGTGGCAAAAAAATGACCCGATTTTCAAAAGTGTTGATGCAGAATACACATGTTTTTTTAAGAACATGGTTTTTGGAACTTTAATTTTTTTCATGTGCATTAAGTTTTAGAATGGTTGTGAATGGTAGTGATTTTCATCTTGATTTTAAAAAGTGAGTATTCTGCATCACACCCTTTTTCTAAAAGACCTATTTTTTGACTTTAAATTTTCTAGTGTGTGAAATGTAAAAAATTATTTTCTAAATTTGATAGTTTTTGAAGTCATCATTGTATTCATATTTTCTTGTTCTCTATCTTAAGTTTTTTTTTTTTTTTAGTGGGGTTTTTATTGTTTTGCGTTTTTAAATTAGAAAGTCGATAGTTTGAATTTTAGATAATCTACATATTTAGACATCCTTAATTAATTTTTCAATCCACATGAAATAATTGTTTCTAAAAAACAACATTTTTTAACAATGGACATAAAAAATAACCATTTTTAACATAAATATAACAAAAAAACTAAACGTTTTCATAATTTTTTGCTAGAATTAACATGTCAAAATCACAATTTTTATACAAAAATATTAACTTAAATGGTCAAATAATAGTTTTTTTTATGAATTTCATGTCAAAAAGATAATAATAACTACTTTTTTTTTTCAAAAAATAATGATTAACTTAAAAATCAATGAAAAAATCACATATTACCAATATTGAACGTATAACAACCCTAATTGAGTGTTTATTCTTCTCATAAAATGTCAAAGTCAAAACATTGCAAAGCTTGAGTTACAAGCATAACTTAAATTTAATCAACAATGTCACGTAATCCAAACTCTTCGTCCTCTATAGTTTCATCATTGTCCTCTTCCACAATATTTTCTGTTTCATTTTGCTCATTTTCCTCTTCTAATGGGTCTTTCATGTCTGCAAATCCCCCAATATATGTCTTTCCATACATTCCATGTAATGGTGGTTGGGGTTCCTTTGCCTTTTTTGTCACACGTGATTCACTAAAGTCCCCTTTCTTCAACCCAATTTCTGGCATTGCATCTGGAAGAAATTGAAGAGCATTAATTTTTTGCTGAATGAAATTGCATTGTAATGGATCTTTCTCAATTGCAATGTAATTTCTTCCTTTTTGTAGGCAGCATGCTAGTGTTGTACCTAATTATCAAGCACAAAGAAATAATGAAGTAAATTAGTACAATGACATATTAATTAAAAAAAAGAACATATTGAAATTCAATTCCATGTGGCAAAACGTACCTGAGCCAGAAAATAAATCCAGAACCCAATCTCCTTCATTTGAACATATGTCTATAAGATAGTTAATCAATAATTGTGGTTTCTGATAAATGTTAACTATCTCTCCTTTCATTTCTTTGTCTTCATATGTTAGTTTTCTCACAACAGCATCATAAGTCAGTATTTGGCTATGACTCTTTTTGTCCACCCGATTAAAAATCATAGACATATGGCTATCATCTTTTGCCCAACTATCAATATGAATGAACTCACAGTCATTTATAAATTGTTGATCTTTATTGTCAAGAAGATTTGACTTTTGCCTGTAACATAAAATAGTAAAACTTCAATTAACTTGTACATAAATTAATTTTTCAACATTAATCAAATATACCTTTAAACATCTTACCATGTAAGCTGCATCCTTGAATTTGTTTTCCCCTTGAAGCTTGACAATAACATTGCCAATTGTGTGTCTGAAATGTCACAAATTTCCATAATGGTGATGACGTCACTTCCTTAAATCCCGCCACCACTTTATTAAAAGCTTGATAAGTATAAGGGTCAATATCATAGCAAATGTTTGGAATATTGAAACCATGGGGAATATCTGCAATAACAAGGGCATAATCCCTTTTTGGTACGAGTTTCGCAATGTCTTCACAGTTGCCTTGTATTACTTGATATTGAATAGTGTCTAGCCCATTCCAAATGAAATGATTAAGAGTTGGATCAAGTTCAACATTCTTAATACGTTGCTTTCTTAGTCTTTCAATCTTTATTTTTTCAATAAAAGTCTTGAAACTGTCTGGTGCTCCATTATCTTCTTTCTTCATCTTTTACCAAACAAACAAATGTATGTGTAAGTTTTAAATTAAAAATAGTACACAGATGATTAAAAATGAATGTATAAATCAAGTTACCTTTTTAAATGCAAGATAAAAAGCTTTCAATGTTGATGTAGAACTTGAATCTGGATAGTTGCATACAACATCATCCCAACTATCTTCATTCAACAATTTAACCATTTGTTCCTAAATTTTCATGTAAACTTTGTGACTGCATAGATAAAGTAAGAAAAAGTTAATATACTGATATGTATAACAAATAATACCAATAACAACATGTTTTATTTAAAAGATAACTATAATCCTGGAAATAAGTAAAAATAATTCAGCAAACTTAGTTTTGAAATTCTTCAGACATTTCTTCCAGTGATAATTCCCCCGACTTCACGCGAGATAATATTGTTTTGACAATTTTTTCATCTTTCACTCCTTGCATCGCCCTCCAAGGCGTGATGGTCATATCGTCTGGAAGTTGCTTCAGTTCAGGCGCTGATTTATTGTTGCTACATATCAATGGCTTAGACTTTCTGACCCTCTAGTTTTTAATGCGAATGTCTTCCCACATGCTAAAAATGTCATCAATCAAATTCAAAATATCTCCAGTTCTAAATGCCAATTGGAAAATGTTATCAACACCTCTGAATAAATCACTAGATCTGTTGTCTTTTCCACTTTTTGAATTGCCTTTATCTTCAATTTGATAGCCTATTTCCATACAACATTCCTATCGGAAATTTGCAGTAATATTGATCTTATCCCCACCACATTTTTCTAGGAATTCACTATGAATAAATCTAACCTTTTGGATCAAATTCATAGACATCCTATATTCATTATCTGAATTATGATCCCATGCCACTAGCTTTGCTTCTGTTTCATTTAAACCAGCATAAATGATACATTTCATTGTTTCAAAACGTGGGTTATTAGGATATTCGTCCATCAATTGTCTTTGAGCTTCAACAAAATGGTTCCCCCCAAGAACATAATAATTGTATTCAAAACATTTTGACTTATCAAATTCTTCTTTGTTGGGAACTTGAAGTGGATCAACAAGAAGCACATAACTAACCACATGAGCATATGGATTGTACCTCATCAATGTCTTCAAGTTGTGAACATGCAGATGATGTGGCTTTCTGACTTGATATTGGCATTGTCCTTCACTTGCCTTATAGGTTTGTCTGACATTTAACTGAAATGTACGACCACCATCAATTAAGTTTCTCTTTGTCAAATTTTTTCGAATGGCATTTTGTTTTGTTTTGATAATGCCATCACCTAAATCAGCTCCTGGTGTAATGATTTCTCTGCTTTCTTTTGAAGTTTCACTAGGTTCTTGACTGCTGGTAATGACTACTTCAAGATCTTCAACTCTACTTTTTTTCGTCTTAACATTCTCAAGAGATCTATTCTTGGGCATTGTTACTTTTGGTCTTTTACGACCTTCTGCAATTTCAATGTCATCTTCAGTAATGGCAACATATGCTTCATTGTCAATTTCAACTTCATCGTCCTCAAAAGTAACTTGTTTACCCTTGCTAGATTTATCCACCAGAGGCCTTTTTTTCTGATTCTTTGGATGTAGTTTTGTAGCATCATCAATTACTACATTTTCCATGTTTTGCATATCTTCTTCTGACACTGAGTAAAAATGGCTGACAACTTTCATGATATCATGCTCTATGAAATGAATGCCTCCCAACATAATTGAACAGCTTTCAACAAAATTCTGCCAAACAAAATATCATATGTTAATATAAACAAAGTTAAAAAATATAGCGAGACATTTTCAAAACGCAAAATTAAAATACAAATAACAATACTTACCATGTTTTGTGTCATATCATTTACGATTTGTTTACAAAACTTTGTAGATACCTCTCTCCTGTCATATAATGAATATGATAGTCGGTATTTAATCCTTTCATGTGACTTGGCAACTTTTGTAAGTACGTAAACAAGTTCAGTGTTTGGTACCGAACACATATCTATGACTTTTCCCATCACCTCCAAATTTTCATTATTATTGGGTGTATCAATGTATAGATATATATTCACAGTTATGCTCTCTCTTTCTTTCACATACCAGGCTCTTGATGGAAATTTCACCTCTTTTGAACTTTTCCAATCTGAGATTAGCTTCTTATCACTTAAAGCACTTGAAATATTTGTAGGTATGAGCTCAGGTGGAGTTCGTTCACCAATGTTTTTCGAAGATACACCTTTAAGAATCCTTGGACCAGAAAGATTCACAGAAATTTTCCTTCATGCCATTTTCCTAAAAAAAACACATAAATTAGTAAATAAAAAAACATATTAACTTAAATTAACAACAAAAATATACCATAAAATTTTTATTTGTATAATCAAAATTGCCCTCCCCCTCCCCCGACCCGCCCCCGGGCCCCCGCCCGGGACGCCCCATCCCCTCCCCCTCGGGCCGCCCCGCCCCCCGCCCGGGCCGCCCCACCCCACTCCCCCTCCGGCCCCACGGGCTGCCCCGGCTGCCCCCCCCCCCGGCCGGGCCGCCCCACCCCCCTCCACCTTCCCCTCCCTCCCCCGGCCGGCCCCCCCCAACCCCCGCCCCCTCCCCCCCCCCGGGCCGCCCCACCCCCCTCCCCCTTCCCCTTCCCCACCCGGGCCGCCCCATCCCCCCCACGGCCACCCCCGCCCGGGCCGCCCCATCCCCCCCTCGACCACCCCCGCCCGGGCCGCCCCACCCCCCTCCCCCTCCCCCTTCCCCTCCCCCTTCCCCTCCCTCCCCCGCCGGGCCGCCCCACCCCCCTCCCGTTCCCCTCCCTCCCCTGCCCGGGCCGCCCCACCCCCCTCCCCCTCCCTCCCCCGGTCGGGTCGGCTGCCCCCACCCGAGCCGGCCCCTCCACCCCCCGGCCCCCCGCTCGGGCCGCTCCACCCCCCTCCCCCTCCCCGGGCCAGCCCCCTCCCCCGCCCGGGCCGCCCGACCCCCCTCCCCCTCCCCCTCCCTCCCCCGCCCGGCCACCCCCGCCCTGGCCGCCCCCTCCCCCGGGCCCCCCGCCTGGGCCGCCCCACCCCCTCCCCCGCCCGGGCCGCCCCACCCCTCCCGCCCCTCCCCCTCTTGCGCCCCCTCCCCGGCCCCGTCGCCCAACCCACCCGCCCCCTCCGCCCACACAGGGCCACCCCCGGCCGCCCCGCCCCGCCCGAGGGGCGGAGCGTCAATTCCGGGGGCGGCCTGGGGGTGGCGCTGCGCAGGCGGCGCCCATATAGCGCCACCCCCGGGCCGCCCCGCCTCGCCCGAGGGGCGGAGTGTCGATTGCGCCCCGCGTAGCGCCACCCCCGGCCGCCCTGCCTCGCCCGAGGGACGGAGCAGGGCGGCCCGCGGGTGGCCCTGTGCGGGCGGAGGAGGCGGGTGGGGTGGGCGGTGGGGCTGGGGAGGGGGCGCGGGAGGGGGAGGGGCGGGAGGGGTGGGGCGGGGCCGGGGAGGGGGCGCGGGAGGGGGAGGGGCGGGAGGGGTGGGGCGGCCTAGGCGGGGGGGGGGGGGGGCGGGGGGGGAGGGGGAGGGGCGGGAGGGGTGGGGCGGGGCCGGGGAGGGGGCGCGGGAGGGGGAGGGGCGGGAGGGGTGGGGCGGCCTAGGCGGGGGGGGGGGGGGGGGCGGCGGGGGGAGGGGGAGGGGCGGGAGGGGTGGGGCGGGGCCGGGGAGGGGGCGCGGGAGGGGGAGGGGCGGGAGGGGTGGGGCGGCCCAGGCGGGGGGGGGGGGCGGCGGGGGGAGGGGGAGGGAGGGGGGTGGGGCGGCCCGGGCGGTGGAGGGAGGGGGAGGGGGGTGGGGCGGCCCGGGCGGGGGGGGGGGGGGGGGGGGGGCAGCTAGGGGAGGGAGGGGGAGGGGGAAGGGGGTGGGGCGGCCCGGCCGGGGGGGGGGCGGCCCGGCCGGGGGAGGGAGGGGGAGGGGGGTGGGGCGGCCCAGGCGGGGGGGGGGGGGGTGGAGGGGGCGGGGGGTGGGCCGTGCGTGGGGGGTGGGCCGTGCGCGGGGGGGGGGGAGGGGGAGGGGCGGGTGGGGTGGGGCGGTGCGCCGGGTGGGGGCGGGGTTGGGTCGTGCGCCGGGTGGGGCGGGGTAGGCGGGGGTGCCGGGGAGGGGGAGGGGCGGGTGGGATGTGCAGGGTGGTCGGGGTGGGGGCGGGTGCCGGGTGGGCCTCGGGTGGGGTGGGCTTGGAAAATTTTTTAATTTAAAAAAAAAAATATGGGGGGGGGGAGGGAGTTAGGGGGGCAGGGGTTGGAGAAGGGGGGAGGTGTGGCGGGTGGGGTGGGGTAGATAGCAATATTAAAATTTGGCTTGGAAAATTTTTTAATTTAAAAAAAAAGTATTCTTCATTAAAGTAATTTAATATGAAAATTTCAAAAAAATAATTGAACTTACCTTTCAATTGCGACAATTCTTTGTTGTATATATTGTTGATAGCAATATCGCTGCTCCACAAATTCACGAGTCTTTCAAGGGACTTCCGAAAACCTAGATGTGAGGCGAGTAATAGCGATAGAGAAATTTATTATATAAGTGAAATGACGAAGATGTTTTTTCATACGATTAATGTGGGATAGTTTGTTTTACATTATTATAGAGCGAATATTGTAGAGTTGTTTTACAACGGATTGAATGTGGGATTAATTTGTTTGAGAATATATTATAAAAATTAAAAAAAAAAAAATTTGTTAAGTAAATATTATATACTTTAACTATTAGAATAATTAATGTACAAGTTGTGATTTACAATTTGAATTTTAGTGATTTATTTCATAAAAAAAAATTAGTTTACGTTTTTCAATCAATTGTAGAATAAAATAATAAAGGTAAATAAATCTAACAAACTTTTGGAGGGAAATATTTTCGCGAAAATTTTTGGAGGGAAATATTTTCTCGAAAATTTTTGGAGGGAATAACTTTGGAGGGAATATTTCATTCTTTAAGCTATATAATATTCTTAGGAGACTCCATTTGTATCATTCAACATTTTCTATTTGAAAGTGATGGATTGCTCTGATGGTGAAGTTTCGGTTTATACACCATCAACATCTTCATCGCGTAACAACTCTATTCATATTGATGAATATAGCGGGAATTCTTCCACTATGAATAGAAAGTCAATTCTTCCACTTAGTCCCGATTCTAAAGACTACGAGAGCACCACTGATGAAAGAGGGGATGGAGAATTTCAAATTAATAAAGAGTCACAGATTCCACTTAGTCCAAATTCTAAGGACTATGAAAGCAGCGGTGATGAGGAGCATGATGGTGAAGTTCAAAAGAATGGGGTGTCACAATGTCCACTTATTCCTAATTCTGAGGACTATGAGAGTAGCAGTTTTGAAGAGTGTGATGGTGAAGTTCAAAAGAATGGAGGGTCACGATGTCCACTTAGTCCTAATTCTGAAGACTATGAGAGCAGCAGTTTTGACGTGCATGATGGCGAATTTCAAAATAATGGAGTGTCAAAGTGTCCACTTAGTCCTAATTCTAAGGACTATGAGAGCAGCAATGATGATGAATGTGATAATGAATTTCAAAAAAATGGAGTGTCAAAGTGTCCACTTAGTCCTAATTCTAAGGACTATGAGAGCAGCAGTGATGAAGAGCATGATGATGAATTTCAAAAGTATGGAGTGTCACAGTGTCCAGTTAGTCCTGATTCTAAGGACTATGAGAGCAGCGGTGATGAAGCGCGGGATGATGATTTTCAAAAGATTGGAGTATCACAATGTCCTCTTAGTCCTGATTCTAAGGACTATGAGAGCAGCGGTGATGAAGCGCGGGATGATGATTTTCAAAAGATTGGAGTATCACAATGTCCTCTTAGTCCTGATTCTAAGGACTATGAGAGCAGCGGTGATGAAGCGCGGGATGATGATTTTCAAAAGATTGGAGTATCACAATGTCCTCTTAGTCCTGATTCTAAGGACTATGAGAACAACGGTGATGAAGTGCGGGATGACGATTTTCAAAAGATTGGAGTATCACAATGTCCTCTTAGTCCTGATTCTAAGGACTATGAGAGTAGCGGTTGTTATAGCTCCAAATCTCACTCTTATGGTTTGTGAGGCTGCACTTATGCCCTAGGGCAACCCCTCCTTCCAGACCTGGTCCAAAAATTTAAAAAACAGTGTTTTATTCCCTATACGCGACTTTGCCCTATGTTAAACGCGTGTACACGCGGGTCTGTCATACCCAACCCGCGTGTATCTATTAAAACACTTAAAAAAATATAATTTCCTCTTTTTCAGGCGGTGATCGCGGGTTTACCTGCTGGATCACCTGTTAGTGCCCGTGGCCCAACTGTTCCCAACCAACTCCTAACTAAAAAACTACTTTGGAGAGGGTATAAAAAGACATCAAAGGGAAGGCCAAGGAGAGAGAGAAAGGAGAGCAAGATTATTATGCTGAGATTTTTCCCTTAGACCAGGTCTGAAGTCCTTGGTGCATTCTGCACTTCCCCCATTTTGCATAGGAAACCTTTGTTTCCATGTGTATTGGTGATCATTCATCCTTGACATCATCATTGAGTAAGACTTGGAAGGAGCTCTTGTTGGAGGCTGGAGGCTGGAACGAATCCGGGAGGAAGCTTGCTTGGAGCCTGCTGAAGGTGTTCAGGTGATATCTTTCCGATATATGTACTTTATTTGCCTTTATATATAAAGAAACACGTCTTTGTTCCCGAATAATCTTTCTTTATGCTTATGAGATTCTTGTGTTGAATTCTTATGAAAGTGGTTACTTAAAGATTTTTTATAACTAACTTTATAGCATAAAGATGATTTATATATAAACTTCTATACATGTACTATTGTGTTGTTTGATTTGTTTGTCTTGCAGGTCAGAGAAAGAAGAAGGGAACTCCAAGAAGGGTTTGCACCCTAACGGTCTTCTCGAACGTAGGACCTTAGGTATGTACCCTAAACATTAGAATTTGCTTGAAAGTAAAAAAGATGGTTGTGTGTGTGTTTCTTTGTATAAGAAATTTTCAGTCTGGTGGGGTCTTAGCCCAAAGGATCCTAGGGGTATTTTCCCTTCAACCAGAATTGGCGACTCCACTGGGGACAACACTCTTGTTGTTCCTAGTTTGGGTAGTCCTCAAGCCAATCAAGGCTCAGTCCCTCTGTTTGTTGGTTCTGACTGTCTGATATTTTCTTGAACTCCAAGCTTTTCCAGTTTTTCAGTTTGTGTTTTTTATTTTTCTTGAAACACTTCATATACGCACTTTTTCTGGATTACAGAAGCGTATATACGCAAGTTGCACTAAGTAAACCCGCGTATACGCAGGTTTCCTTAGTTACAGTCGCGTGTACACGCATTCTGCAAATAATTGCAGGCGCGTATATCACATAATTTTCAAGATTTATAATTTTTCTTTTGCTGAATGTCTGTCTGGTGGTTTGGGTCAGTTTAAAATAGTCAATTCCCAGTGACAGTTCTCTGTTTAACAGGGGGCATCTTGTTTCGAACTCTCTCTAGTTATAAGGAGTGCTAGTCTTGTTTTTCGTTGATTGCAAGAGTCATTGATTTTTGACACACAAGGTTTCTGTTTAAGAATCTTGATTGCTCTGTTTCGGCAGAGTGGGAAGATTGTCTTCAAATCTTTGTGTCCATTTTGTTTTCATGACATTTATGTTTGCTTAACGAAATCGTTTTTATGACCATTTACTCCTTTGTTTCGGGAAATTTGTTTGTTACCGGTTTCTTGAAACTTGTCTTTTGATATTTTGGACTTTCATTGCTGCTTTTGATTGTCAAAAGCGTTTTCGAACACATTTTATTTTTGTTGAGTTTTCATCATTTGAAAGGTGTCAATTCACAAAAGTGTTTGGTGGCTTGTTTATCAATCATTAGTGTCAGTATTTTTGAGAGTTTTCCTTTGAAAAAGACTTTTTGGTTTGATTGAAAGAAAATCTTTTGAAATTTTTTGAGTTTCGCTTTCTTAAACTTGCTTCTCATCTGATTTCCTTTTTTGCGAAGTGAAAGTGCCTTGTTTTTTATCTTAAAACTTGTTTTTATTGTTTGGACGAAATGATTAGTAACAAATCATCTTCTATCTAAGCATTTCAGTGGCAAGACAAAATTTGGTAAAGCAGCAACTTTCCTTCTTTGTTTTTAGAGTAGTCTTTGAATCGTGCATCCACATTTAGTTCTTGCATTAGGGAAAGATTTGCATCTCTTTTTAGGCATATTTAGTTTTGTTAGTTTTTGTGAGTGTGGAGTCTGAAAAGAAAAAGGAAAATTTTTTTTGTTTATATTACAAGTGCCTTCTGAACCTCATAGAAATTGCTATTCATCGAAAACAAAAGTGCATGTGCATGTAGCTAGGTTTTATTAATTTCTTTTGCGTCCATAAAACACCACAAGTTTCACCTCCATTACCTTTGACTTAAAGAACAGCCTAATAAAATCAAGCGCTTAATTAAAATCCACTAGAACTTTTTGTTTTAGTTATTACACCAACAAGTTTAGGATTTTAGGGCCTTGGATTAGGCGAGTGGAGAGTTAACTCTCCAAGGCCACACAAAACGTCAAACATAAGAGTCTGATTAAAGAGAGTAAATCCAATAGCGTTAGGGAGACCAGGAAAGCTCCGTATCTGGGAGTTAAGCACGAGGGTCTGTGAAGACAGGGAAGAGAGATACCCCCTCTCCTACTTGTCCGAACTTACCTCATGACTGTTCCGCCTGGCTTCTGCGACGAGTTGGTACCCATAGTTGCCTCTCATAGGGATCTGCATAGGTGGCTACGGAGGGGAATCCCGTGGCACCTGAGGTCGACGTTGTATCACTCTCGACAGTACTTCCGGAGGGCACCCTTGCGAAGCTTGGGGGCTTGCACCGGCGCAGACTGTTGTTAGGAGGTCAGCGTAACTTCCTCTGATACCTTCGCTGATAGGACTGGGCCCTCATCATCCCAGACTATCCTCGGAAGGCCCTTTGATTCACTTTCTCGTATTTTGGTGTCCGGTCTCAATCACCCGGAGCGGAAATACTTGAAAGTTGTTTGACTGGCTGTATCTTTAGGAACTTTATACTGTGTGCTCTGTGCTCCTAGTCGGCTTAGCTTTTAATTTTTTTTGAGTCTTTAGTTAGATCTTAACAAAAAATTCAAAGTGGCTGACCGGTCTCCAAGACGGTCTCGAAGACTTCGTGGTCTCTCGCCGCCTAGTTTAGAGCCTTCTCCTAGAAGGTGCAGAGGGAATACTACCGGCGGGGTCCGTCCCACGCCGGCTGACGCATCGGGGATTGATCCTCCTCTCGGGGATATTAGCGGCCAAGCAAGGCCTGGTACTTTTGAACAAGAGAGGGACGCTCCAGTCTTTTCTCAAGTTCGCTTTCAAGCGGAGGATAACGTAGAGGTAGAAGAACTTTCAGAATCATTAGTGATTCCAAATTCTCCACTACCATCTAGTTACCCAGACGTATTGCAATACGTTGGGCCTCCATTATATAGACCAGCGAGTCCAGGTTACGCTACGCGCTTACCATTTATGATCACTACTGGAAGCATGGCTTCCACGAGTGCTGCGACTATGCAAACCCCAACATCGGTGCAAGGGGGAGGAACCATTTCCATCCCCTCCGCTTCCTTGTTCGGATCGTTTGCTAGCACATCTTTGGTTGGGTCTACCTCCATTCCGTCCATGAGTGGAAATGCCCAAACCAATGCTTTTAGTACTGGTTCCTTCCTTTTTGGCACCCAATCACAGGGTATTCCGTCAGTTCCGTTCAGTGCCGCTACGTCCATGATGGGCGGATCGGCTTCATTTCAGGGTTTTCCTTTTGGAAGTGGTCATATTCCACATTCCAACCCAACGGTAGGATCCATGCCTTTTTCTTCAATAGGACAAAGCAGCAATCCTTTCCAAGGTTGGAATAACCCTGGGGCTAGTAACGCAGGAACTGCGAATCCATTCATTGGCCAACAAGGAAGTAGGCCGTATTCCACGGTTAGCATGTTTCAAAGTATTCCTCCCCTCGCTTCGGCTTGGAACCCATATCAGGGGTTATCGACTCCTTACAATTCTTTAGGAGGAAACTTTGCAAGCTATGGAGCTTATACGGCAGGAGTTGGTCAAACTCCGAATTTTGCTGGACCACAAGGCTTGCCCTTTGGTTCAGCTGGTTCTACTGGTCACTTGGGGCAGCTTGGTGCCTCTCAAATCCCAGGACAATCTTTTCAGAACTTGGGGAGTTCTGCCCAGTCTGGGTGGAATCCCCTAGGTCCTCCTAGGCTTCCATTTCTGGCAACGTTAAACTTGCCAGATCTCACTAAGCTAACGAACGACCCTATCAGATACAATCCAGCCTGGCCTCCGGTCCCAACCAAACTCCCTTCGGACATCCCAAAATTCGAAGGGAAGAGTGGTGAAGATCCGGGCGATCATGTAACCACATTCCATTTGTGGTGCTCATCTAACTCCCTCATCGAAGATTCAGTTAGGTTGAGACTCTTTCAACGCACCTTGACTGGTAATGCGGCTAAATGGTACATAGAGTTGCCAGGGGGCAGCTTTACATCGTTCGCTGACTTAGCCAATATCTTCTTGAATCACTTCCAGTTGCCTGTCCGCTATGATGCCGGAACTGAACTTCTGGCTACCTTTCGTCAGGATAAGGCAACCCACATTTCTGATCACATACAGGAATGGAGACGGAGAAAAAGGCTCATTAAAGCCGAAATCCCTCCGGAGTACCGTCTAGAGTGGTTTTTGAAGTCTTTGCAACCTGAGATCTCCAAGGATGTCTCCATGTCTGGGGTCTATTCTGAGGAGCAAGCCATTTTCAGGGCCCAGCAATTAGAACTGATCTACTCTCAGTCTGGGATCCTCCAAAAGTACTTGCCAGATGCTCCTGGATCTAAGGTTGATTTAGCTAAGCCAAAGCCAGGTCCGCATGCGGATGGTATCGTGGGGTCTGTAGACTCGACTACAGTGAACTTGTTGAATCAATTGCAGCAGTTGTCATTACAAACTGCTCCTAACAACCAAGTCACAATGTCTAATCCTCCTGCTTCCCAAAATTCTTCCATTAACGCCGTCCAATCCGATAACCCCAAAGGAAATCAAAATTCCAATGGGAAAAAGAAAGGACGTGGTAAAAAGAAGAACTCGGATGGGAAGCCCGATGCAAATAAATCCGGCAACAACGCTGGTGGTGGTAAGGGTGAGTCGAGAAAGAAAGTCAAGTTTCCTTGCAAGTTATGCAGTGGGGACCATCTAACTCATCTTTGCCCTAGAATCGAAGACGCTCAGCGCTTGTTAGCACAGCAAGGGACTTCTAGTTCGCAAGCTGTGTTGACTAACCCGTTTCCCCAAGGGCAGCAACTTCTTGCTGGCGCAAATTCGAATCCTGGGACCTCCTCAGGGGGCAACCAGGAAGGGGAAAAAGCATCAAATGTTTTTATGATGGGTTCAAACGTTAACGTGACTACTCGGTCACGTGATTATGGTGAAGCCGAAACATCTAAGGATAAAACGGTTCCCGGAAGTAATGACCTTCATATCGAGCGACCTCCTGTTGAAACTATACCTAGGATACCGAAAGGTTCCGCCAAACGCGCGACAATTAACCCCAATGCTAGAGCTGCTCAAAATTACTCCATTGTAGAGGATTTGGCTCAAAGCCCATGTGCTATGTCCGCTTTGGAAGTTCTCCAGTCGTGTCCGTCTCAGAGAAGTGCTTTACTCTCCGCCATTGGAGCAGTCGATCCAGCTAACTCTCTAGTGCTCTCTTTTGACATGTCAAATGTCAAAAAGAGACTCCCTCATCATATGGCTTTTCAGGTAAAGTCAACATACCGGAAAATCAATATTTTTCGCACCGTTATAGATGAAGGAGCTTCCACATGTGTCATGTCCATGTCTTGTTGGAAGGCTATTGGTTCACCTTCGGCTGTTCCTTCACCAACCGTCTTAACTGCATTTGATGGCCATTCTCACAAGCCGCATGGGATTATCCCGGCCTTTCCTATATGTGTTGGAGGGAAGGTCGTTAATATCGAAGTTGAAGTCGTAGATGCTAACCTAGACTATAATCTCCTATTAGGAAGGAACTGGGTGTACGAGATGGAAGCCGTTGTTTCGACTCTGTTTCGTGTCATTTGCTTTCCTCATGAGGGGAAAATCGTTAAGGTTGATCAATTGGACTATGCTCCAATCGATCCTCAAGCAACCTCCGACTCTACTGTTCCTTTGGTGGATAACCCTCGCCCGCCGACTGAGAATTTAGGAGTAGGGATGTATTCCTCATTGATGGGTACGTTTGATCTTCCCTCTCCTTTTGCAAGAATCAATGCTATTTCATCATCCAAGGAATCTTCTCGAGAGGAGTTCTTCCGAACTCATCATTTTTCCGACCCTTGGACCTTGCCTTCACCTACGACCACATTAGTTGAAGGGCAAGTTAATGGAATGGCGTTTCCTATATCTGCAGCTGAGCTTAGATATCAGGCTATCGTAGACTCTGCAGATAACCATTCTACTCCCTTTTCCGAAGAGGAGCTAGATGGTCATGTGGCCCCCGCTTGGAGCTTTGATTCTAACTCTGCCTTGGACTGCTTAGATTCGGTTCTACCTTCTGAAGAAGCAATCCTCGAAATTATGATGGGTATAGATCGACCTTGGGAAGACTTACACCATCGCTCATATTTTCTTCCTCCATTGCAGGAAGTAGAATCTAGATTCTCCGAGCTCGTTGGTAGTGATGTTTGTACGGTATCGAACCCTTTGGCTCCAACACACACACGTGCTGAAGGTAATATGTCGGTAATCTCAAAAACGATACCTATAAACATCTCTAAAAATCCTAACATCATCGAGAATATCTTCATCGGAAGTGAGTGTTCCCCTGAAGAAATTCAAATTTACACCGACCTATTCAAGGAATATCGTGATGTATTTGCTTGGTCTTATGAGGAAATGCCCGGCATTGATCCTTCTATAGTCCAACATGAGATCAAGACGTACGAAAACGCAAAACCGATTCGTCAAAGGCTTCGGCCGGTTAACCCTAGGAAAGCAGCGGCTATCAAAGCTGAGGTTGAGAAGCTGCTAAGGGCGGGTTTTATATACCCTGTTCCTCTTACGGATTGGGTTTCGAATCCAGTCCCTGTGGACAAAAAGCAAGGAACAATCCGCGTATGCATCGATTTTAGGGACTTAAACAAGGCTTGTCCAAAAGACAATTACCCCACGCCATTTATTGATCAAATTATTGACGAGTGTGCGGGTAATGCGATTTTCTCCTTTATGGATGGTTTCTCAGGTTATAATCAAATCTCTATTCGTCCTGAGGATCAGCATAAGACTGCCTTCATATGTCCCTGGGGTACCTTTGCATATCGAAAGATGCCCTTCGGTCTTAAAAATGCTGGAGCCACCTTTCAGCGGGCCATGTCTTACGCTTTCCACGACATCAAACATATCATCGAGGCATACTTAGATGATCTCGCTGCTCGTTCTCGAAAGAGAACTGATCATCCTAGTCATCTTCGATTAGTCTTTGAGCGATGTCGTTTTTACAAAATCCGGTTGAATCCTAATAAGTGCGTTTTCGCGGTTACATCAGGTCGGTTGTTAGGGTTTATAGTTTCCAATGAAGGGATTCGGGTTGATCCCTTCAAGGTTGAGGCAATAGTTCAGTTGCCTCCCCCGTCTTCAATTCGTCAACTTCAAAGTCTTCAAGGGAAGGCCAATTTCTTAAGAAGGTTTATAGCAAACTATGCCGAGATCACTAAAGGGTTCATGCGTTTGCTACGGAAAGGAGTTCCATTCCTGTGGGACGACTTTGCGCAGCGGTCGTTTGATGCTTTGAAAAAGGCATTAGTCTCTGCCCCGCTTTTGAGTCCACCGGATTACGGTAGAGACTTCCTTTTATATCTCGCTGCAGCAGAATCTACCATTGGTATGGTTCTAGTTCAGGAAGACGATGCTCTTGTCGAGCACGTGATTTATTATTTGAGCCGAGGCTTGATAGGCCCTGAACTCCGCTATTCTCCAGTTGAGAAGTTGGCCTTGGCAGCAGTCCATGCTGTCCAGAGGCTCCGTCATTACATTTTGCTACGCAAAACTTTTGTCTTAGCGGCGGTCAATCCATTCCAATTTGTCCTCAGTAGGCGAGTGATTGGGGGCAAATATAATAGATGGATAGTCATTTTACAAGAATTCGACCTCGAGTTCTTGTCCGCCAAGTCTAAGAAATCTATGGTCTTCGCGGAGCTAATTTCTGAGCTTCCTTGTGGAGAGGATGTTGTTTATGAGGAAAGTTTACCCGACGAACATATATTCCTCATCTCTTCACAAGACCCTTGGTATGGAGATATCATTGTTTATCTCCAGACTTCGAAGTTTCCCTCTACTTCCTCCAAGGATGAACGCCGCAAGTTACGTCACCTGGCTAAAAACTATGTTATCATTGGTGACACTTTATACCGTCGAGGGGTTGATTCAATTCTTCGACGTTGTTTAACCTTAGAGGAAGCAGAGTCTGTTCTTAATGATTGCCACAGTGGAGCTTGTGGTGGTCATCTATCCGGGCTTGCTACAGCCCAGCGCATCTTACGTGCCGGCTACTTTTGGCCTTCACTCTTTAAGGACTGTGTGGAAGCGGTAAAACGCTGTCACCCGTGTCAAATTTTTACTCGCAAGATGCGCGCGCATCCAGCTCCCCTTTTTCCCGTTGTCACCGTCGGTCCCTTTACTAAGTGGGGTATTGATTTTACGACTTGTAATCCGCCTTCAGCGGCAAATCACAAGTACATTATCGTGGCTGTAGACTACTTCACGAAGTGGGCTGAAGCCATGCCTACTTATAAGAACGACAGTGACACGGCAGCTTTGTTTCTTTTCAATCAAGTTATCTCAAGATTCGGTATCCCAAGAGAGATTGTCACTGACCATGGCAGTCATTTCCAAAATCAGCTAATGTCCGAATTGGCTTTTAAATTAGGTTTCCGTCAAGAGCATTCGTCTCCTTACTATCCTCAGGCCAATGGACAGGTCGAGGCGGTCAATAAAACTCTTAAGACGATACTCCAACGGACAATCGATAAAAATCGGTCCAATTGGCACATTATGTTGTATCCGGCTCTTTGGGCATACCGAACCTCCGTTAAAACGGCTACTGGTTTTACTCCTTTTCAGTTAGTTTACGGGGTGGAATCTATCTTTCCGGTTGAATGTGAAATTCCATCTCTGAAATTGGCTGTCGAGCTTCTTCCTGAGACTTCGAGTCTCGAGGAGCGCCTAGTTCACCTGGAACATCTCGATGAGCAGCGTCGAGATGCCGCCACGACGAATGAGGCCCATAAGAAAAGGGTCAAAACTCAGTATGATAAGTCTGTCAGACCTCGTGTCTTTTCTGAAGGTGACCTTGTCTTGGTCTATGACCAAGATAAGGACGCCTTGGGGGCAGGCAAATTCAAGCCTATGTGGTACGGTCCTTTCATTATCAAACGAGTCTTAGAAAAAGGATCGTATGAGTTAATTGATTTCGAAGGAAACAAGCTGGCGGAGCCCCGAAATGGGCTCTATTTAAAGAAGTATTTTGCTTAGTTTTACCAGGCAATGGCTTCTTTGTATTTTATGTATATTTGTACATATCTTATCGAGCGTTTTCTGATATCAGCACTTTTGGTCTGCTTTGGCAGGTGTTGATGGATGATTTGGTTTATTTTGGATTCGCCGATGGTGCTAGTCGGCACACTCGGAATCTTGCTTCCGCGCTTGGGTACTTTATTACCCAACTGGTCAGTTGATGACATCGAGAGGCGTGTGTATCGGTCCTGCTTCAAACAATATGGCCGAGTATACAGCTGTTATCAATTTATTATCCGAGGCAATCTCTCATGGGATCGACTCGTTGGTAGTGTATCTTGATTCTCAATTGGTAGTGTCTCAGTTAAATAACATTTATCGGGTTAGAGATCCATCATTATATCGCCAATATTTAAGGGTGAGGTTGTTGCAAAGATCATTTATTTACATTAATTATTTGCACATTCCAAGATCTCAAAATTGGTTAGCTGATTCTATCGCTAATCAAGCATTAGACTGGCATATCAATCATTCATCATCATAAAATCATGCATCAAAAAGTCAAACTGTATATATATATATCGCAAAGCGTCTCGAGTGTACATATGTGTGTCCAAAATATACAAAATTGGGACTCAAATGCCCATAATCATGTCAGGCATATCTAATGCCTCGGCTCTGGATGAGCATCTAAATAACTAACTATAGCAGTGGCCACGCGCCGAAAGACGCGAACCCAGTCACGTGGCATCCCAACCACATGACGCTGCATATCTGGAGGAAGGTCCTCTATCTCGGCCATCGGTACTTGGTAGCTCAATCTCGCCAAGTGTCGCTGGACGTTGTTGAGCGTCCTTTCCGCATTCGCAGCCTCCTCTTCGGCTCCTCGGCCACGCCGTCCATGCCGTGGGAATCCATCTGGTCGCACGGGCCCAATGTCTGGAACATGATCATCATATCAGTCATTTGAATCTCATCAAAAAAAAATATATATATATTTTTCAAAGTTCATCATTATGCTTGAAAAATCCTAAAAATCATAAAATCATAAAAATCAAAAAAATCTTACCGATCTCGCCCCATGCTGCGTCTGGTGGTAACACTAGGTCAGGATCTCCTCGGAAATCCAGTCCAGCATAGGGGTAGTCGTCTATGGCGATGATCTGTTGCTCCCACCAAGCAAAAAAGTCGTCGTCGAATGCATTCCTGGGCACTTCCCCACCCCCCAGACGTTTCATCAAGTCAGCCCACCAGCCCATACGTGGATCACGTGGACTACTGATGGGAACTGCTACCCTGGGGCGGAGTGCGGGAACCTTCTCGAAGAAAAACGTGCATAAAATGGTTCCGTACCCAAAGTTCTTGGTCTGTCCCTTCCTGATAGAAGCAAGCTGCTCCTTCATGTTGGCAAGTAGAGGAGTACACCAGTCAAACACCGTGGTAAGACAGTCCACTGCTACGCTCATGTTTACCCGTGATGCCTGATGTAGCGAAGATGACCCGTTCACTCGAGCTATGGTGAACAGGATTATCCGCAGTGACAAACTCGCCACGTGTGGGATCGAGATCTGACTCCCGACCTTCCGATGACCTGGGCAGTAAAGTTGTACATAGTCGTCTACGCTGAGACTATTCCGGGTCCTGCCCCGGGAGTGGACTACCTCTCCCCTTCGGGAAAGGCCCGTGATGAAATATATATCTTCCACTTCTATCCTGAGTGGCATCTGATCAATCATAAAAGCTTCTTCCTCGACATCCCAATAATCAATAAGTCTCTCGAGCAGACGCACATTTGCTTTCATATTCGGCAACTTGAAGAATTTTAACAATCCGCATCCCCGTAAGGCATCTAATGCCTCATCATTGTCCATAACTTCATTATCTACAGCTGAGTGCTCTCTTTCACGCCATGTGAGAGTCATCCTGGAAGAAAAAATCTTTTCATCCATTAGTTTTTTGTATAAAAAATTTTCGCTGCGCACACGCGGTTTACCCTATACACAGTCGCGTGTAGGGCCGTCGTATACGCGATTTATATACATCCAACCCGCGTGTACGCCGCAGAGCAATTTTTTGCAAAAATCTAACGGTGAAACATTAATTAAACTTCCTAAAAACTATCACAATTGATTGCAAGACAAGTTTAGTGCTTACCTGGAAGTTTTCGGCAAGTTTGAACGGTTGAATAAGTCACGGGGAAAGTTTGCTCCTTTTGCTCCACAATTTGCTCTCCAAGTCAAACGGTAAAAATGGTAAGTCCAAAATTTCTTTTTATAAGTTTTGAAAATGCAAAATTTTTTCAAAATTTTATTTTTTTTGGTTTCATGTCACTTTTAACTTGGGAGCTTGGAATGTCGAGATTGAGTTGTTTTTCAGGACATTTTGGACATTTTTCGACGGTTCGAGACGGTTCCATGACTGCTGACCCGTCATGGCAGGTATCGTGTTCTCACTGGCATATAGGTTAGGGACACCATTTTTCCGTTGCATTATGCATACTAGCCTCCATTTGACCGATACATCTGCCGTAGGGTCGACCCCATCATGTTATGGTTCGCAAGCCATTTTCACTCGCCGATTCTTTAAATCATGACATGATGGTAGAGCCATCCTTTTACATGGGCATCCTAGTTAGCACCTCACTGACATTTGTTGCCCATGCTGCTTCGTTTTGAGTAGGCTCGGGAGTCCTCTGTAGTCCCGCCATGACTTATGCGTTGAAGACTCATTCTTCTTTGCTTCTTCGCTTCGTTCTGGCCTTATACCCTAGAGGCTCCTATGTGTGTTGAGTTGTACTTCTGCATTGCATGTTGACCATTTGCACCTTTTGGCCTATAGCCGGCTTCACTTGGACTCGTGTTTAAGCCCACTTTTGACCATGACGTCTGCAAAAATCAACCTTGCATACCCTTGACCTCTGCAGCTTGACATACCCAGATCCGTGGAAGGGACATACCTCTGAGTGTCACTGACCAGTTTTTCACCTCCCTGCATTGAGCATAGGAACGTTCCTTTCCCAGGAACTAGATCATCTGTTTCACCGACACTCGTTCTTTCCACTGTACCATAGCATTCTTTTATTCTTTTTCCGGCTTATCAGAAAAAGACAAAAAAATTAAATATTCCAAAAAGAGCGGGAACAGGGACATTATTTCCATTTATTGTTGGCAGCTAGAGTCAGTCGTGTCGCCCTTGAACAAAGCACTCAAAACAAAGTCTCCTCCGCATGGGTGGGATTTAGTTTGACTTAGGTAAGCCATAACCTTGTTATCGAGTCAGTTCTCCCCCGATTGGTTATCTCTTCCAATCATATGGAGGGTTCGTTCGTGCCTCCTGCATGACGAACTTATACAGATTCATTATATGCTGCCACATAGTCACATTGAGTCGTGCTTTTGTTCAAGGGAAGTTAGCCTGAGTCGGCCTTTCTGCGGTGTCTCTTGACTCATTTTTCAGTCGGCCATCCCTGGTTGTCAGTGTCATGTCTATCATCACATCAGTTATATTGGTCCTTCACTCGTGCCGGTTTGAGAAGGTCCCCATTGACTTCTTGCTGGCGGGTCTTGTCCTTATCGACGACGACACATTGCTCTGAGGGCAGACCTAGAGACCGCACCCTGGCCCTATTTTCATTATTGATAGGTCACCTTGTGCTCAGCATCGATCAGTATCATGGGTCTTTGACTGAGTGGTTTCCCTTGTGTTCGACATCAGCATACATTATCACACATTGGGATTCGTGCAGTACCTTGGTTTCCATTTGACCCTATTGGTGGATACCTCGCCTCTGTGTCAGCTTTCATTATTGGTTGGTTCAGAGGGTTTCTGCCGTGCGCTAGCCACATCTTGTGTACGCCGGAAACGTACTTCGGTTGGGTTACTACATCTTTTTCGTCCGATTCCTTCCACATTATTGGCCTACGGGTTACACTCGCGCTAGATTGATGGAGGATGCCTTAATGCCTTCCTTCTAGCGGATCTTTCCCTATCGACTCCGACTCATTGCTCTGGGGCAAAGATCTAGAGTCCATTTGGCAGTACCTTGGGGTTTGCAGTCATTAGTGGCAGATTCCTCGCTATCGACAGTGGGAAACCATCATTGTCTCCTGATTGATAGATTCTTACAGGTGTTCGACTTCAGCTCATCTATTCACACTTGTTAGATTGTACTGGGTACCTTGACGCTCATTATCATTATCGGTGAGTAGTCTCGCGTTTGTTAACGGTATACATCAATGACCGGTAATCAAACGATTTCTCACATGGTCGACTTCAGATCATTTATTCCCATGGTGTAGAAATGTACCACGGCGGTCGGTGAAGACCTCAGGTTGTATCAGCATTCATTGGTTCACTTGACAGTTGCTCCTGTTGCTGCTAGTTGATACCATTCCACCTTATATGTTGCAGTCAGTCATGGCGACATTCTATATGCTGGCACCTGAGTTTGCAGTGTAGTACCATCCTATTCCATCATGTTCAGTTGGTACCTTATGGGATCAGTCTTTGATTTCAGTGATCCGTTGCATCTTTCAGCATCATTGACAGTTTTATATGTGATATTCAGACATGTACTTACTCATTATGATCAGATGATCCATTATGTATTTTACAGTCATTTATACTTGTATACTTAGTGGATCCGCTTGTACTTGATATGCGGACATGCTTTACTTTTCCTGAGCATGGGTATGCCCGCCTCAGACAGTGTTTCTTTCTGATCTCCTTTCGGTGGCTTGGCAGGCTGAATTCTGGTGAAGTCCTCCTCGGTTTTTCGGCAGAGTTCCTTTCCTTGTACTTACTTAATGTATTTCGGCCATCATGTTCCCCTTCTGACCTCATACATTAGGGGGCATCTGTTATAGCTCCAAATCTCACTCTTATGGTTTGTGAGGCTGCACTTATGGCCTAGGGCAACCCCTCCTTCCAGACCTGGTCCAAAAATTTAAAAAACAGTGTTTTATTCCCTATACGCGACTTTGCCCTATGTTAAACGCGTGTACACGCGGGTCTGTCATACCCAACCCGCGTGTATCTATTAAAACACTTAAAAAAAATATAATTTCCTCTTTTTCGGGCAGTGATCGCGGGTTTACCTGCTGGATCACCTGTTAGTGCCCGTGGCCCAACTGTTCCCAACCAACTCCTAACTAAAAAACTACTTTGGAGAGGGTATAAAAAGACATCAAAGGGAAGGCCAAGGAGAGAGAGAAAGGAGAGAAAGATTATTATGCTGAGATTTTTCCCTTAGACCAGGTCTGAAGTCCTTGGTGCATTCTGCACTTCCCCCATTTTGCATAGGAAACCTTTGTTTCCATGTGTATTGGTGATCATTCATCCTTGACATCATCATTGAGTAAGACTTGGAAGGAGCTCTTGTTGGAGGCTGGAGGCTGGAACGAATCCGGGAGGAAGCTTGCTTGGAGCCTGCTGAAGGTGTTCAGGTGATATCTTTCCGATATATGTACTTTATTTGCCTTTATATATAAAGAAACACGTCTTTGTTCCCGAATAATCTTTCTTTATGCTTATGAGATTCTTGTGTTGAATTTTTATGAAAGTGGTTACTTAAAGATTTTTTATAACTAACTTTATAGCATAAAGATGATTTATATATAAACTTCTATACATGTACTGTTGTGTTCTTTGATTTGTTTGTCTTGCAGGTCAGAGAAAGAAGAAGGGAACTCCAAGAAGGGTTTGCACCCTAACGGTCTTCTCGAACGTAGGACCTTAGGTATGTACCCTAAACATTAGAATTTGCTTGAAAGTAAAAAAGATGGCTGTGTGTGTGTTTCTTTGTATAAGCAATTTTCAGTCTGGTGGGGTCTTAGCCCAAAGGATCCTAGGGGTATTTTCCCTTCAACCAGCGGTGATGAAGCGTGGGATGATGATTTTCAAAACATTGGAGTATCACAATGTCCTCTTAGTCCTGATTCTAAGGACTATCAGAGCAGCAGTGATGAAGAATAGGATGATGCAGTTAGTCCTAATTCTAATCAGTATAAAGGTAGCAGTGACAAAGGACAGGATGTAGCATCTTCAATAAGTAAACAACCACATTTTCAACATAGTCCTAATTCTATGGACTATGAGAGTAGCACTGACAATGTACATGAGGAAGAATATCCATTAAACATCGAGTCAGATTTTCCATTTAGTCTGAATTCTAAGGACTATGATAGTAGCATTGAAGAAGGGGAAGATGAAGGGTATCCTCTCAGTCAAAATTTGAAAATCAGAGCTGATCATAGTGTGGATAACATTCCTCTTAATGATGATGAAAATCCTTATAAAAATGATGATCCAATGATGGAGATGTTGCCAAGAAATATTGTATCGAGGAGTAGGAGCAGAACTTTTCGTATCAATGCAAGCTATTCTAGTTATACAAGGGGTAGAGCAGAATATCTGACGAGAAGAAGTTCTATCAGCGCTCTCATTTCAAGTGAATGTTGCCAAAAAAATTGCTTGAAACGTATGGATTTCACATTTGCATTAGAAAGCAGGAAGAGATATTTGTCAATGAATAAAAGCATGCAAAACTCATATTTAGTTGGCTGCATGCAATCTACATTGTCAGGTTATGATTATCATATTAGGAATTTTTTATTGTTTAGAAAAGCTTTCAAAGTGTTTCATTCAATTGGGAATTTTCGTCTCTCGAGAATTCAAGAAAATTTGGAAAAGGATCCCACATTTTATTCAGAAGTACGTTATAAAAGACAGTTTGGGCCATTATCAAATACTACAATGTCATGGATGAAATATTTATTTTCAAAGCATGGAGAGTGTATGCCAAATAGAGAGACAATACATATTCCAGATAATTTTTCAAGACGAGAAATCTACAACTTATACAAAGAATATGCAGAAAGTGCTGAGGGACAGGGCCACTTTATTACATATCAATATTTTGTGAAGATATGGAAGAAAGAATTCAATAATGTTCGTATTCCTAAGAAGACAAGGATGGGGATTTGCAGTACATGTGCTTCTCTTAAATAAAAAAGGGACAAATGTGAAGGCTCAGAAAGAGGTAAGTGTTCATAACTTTTACTTTTAAAATTGTATAGTCATCAACTATGAAAACATATTTCTTAATGAATTTCTTTTATGTTGCGTAGATTTAATTGTCAAAGAACTTCAAGAGCATCGCGAACAACAAACAAATGAAAGGAAGAAGTTGTACAAGCATCGAAAGAAGTGTTATGATAATCCAAATAAATATTTGTGTTTGATAATTGATGGTATGGACCAGAAGAAAACACTTTTACCACATTTTGTTTGCACACCCAAAAATCTACAAGAGGAAAATTTTATTCAGTTTCACTTGGTCGGTTGTATGGCCTTCAATGGGAAAATGTTGCCAAGGGTGTACTTCACAGCTCCAAATATTCATAATGATGTAAATCTGACCATAACCATAATTCATGATGTGATTTCTCATTGGTCTGGTAATCTTCCTGAAGTTTTGTATCTACAATTGGACAACACTTGCCATGAAAACAAAAATCAGGTTGTTTTTGGGTGTCTGAACATGCTTGTTGAATTGAGAATTTTTCAAAAGGTAAAGGTTGGTTTCCTTCTTGTTGGGCACACTCATGACCATATTGATCAGATGTTCAGTCGTTTTTCAGTCACATTGAGGAGGAAGGAAGTTGGGAGCTTGCCATCACTAATTGAATGTATTAAGAAATCATACATGCCAGAGCCTGCTTTTGAAGTGTTGGAAGAAACTGTTGACATGCGAAGGTTTATTCTGGGATCATATGGTGAGGGGAAATGCATTGAACAACTTAATGACATTAGCTTCCAACATCAATTTCGTATCAAAAAAATTGATGGGAAAACACTAATATGGGGCAAGAAGTATTCAACTACTACAGAGTGGGCACCGTCATCAGGATTGCAATTTTTGAAGTTCATTCCAGATCATCCAATATTTGCATCAAAAATATTGTTATTACAATCAGTTGGTGAAGTTCAGAATGCACGTAGACAGAACAGGGTTATAAATTATTCTGATTGCCTGGAAGAAATTAAAAAATGTATTAGATATACATATGAGTACTTTGACATTGCTGATTCAGTTTGGTGGGAGTCATTTTTCAATAATCAAAGTGATCTCATTTCGACAACAATAAATGAAGATATACCTTTGAAAAATCCATTTATTTGGCCACAAAATGTGTCGAATGAACATGAGGAAGTAAACATTGTTGAACAACAACAATCTCAAGGTATTATTAATTCTTCACAGGCAGAGGAAAGAGAGATGTATATAGGTTCCAGAAGATGTCGTGCACAACGTGAAGCCATGGAAGACCTTTATAGCGGTTCAGTACAGGATATTAAGGAGAGTTGCATGATTGCAGTGCTAGCAGATGGAGATCCCAATGGCTATCCATTTTGGGTTGCTAAAGTTATAAAGGTCTTTACAGAAAATGAGGATGTTACAGGTGTTGAAGTACATTGGTATGCCACAAATACACACCCATTCAATGGTGTGTATAAGCCAGAGATGGTAGTTGACAAAAAAAATGGTGGAAAAAGAAAAAGAAAGGGTACAAATATAAATCGCCACCGCAAAGACATATTACAATTGAAGGATGTTGACATACTTGTTTATGACTTCAATTTAACAAAGAGAGGAACTCTTCGCTTCAAGACGACAGAGATTCTGAAAAGGTTGTTACCAGAAGGAACAATGTTTACATGGGACTCTGTTGAAACCAGTCGTAGATCTAGAAGACTTTTGAAACCTGGAATCTTGGGCATGCATGTGGACTCAGATGGGGCACTATTTGATGACAGAGAAGAATATGGAACATCTTCGTCAGCATCCAGTCACTCATCTGAAGATGTGAATTCTAATGGTGTGCAAGAAAATATGAGTGATTTTGAATAATTGTTTAAGACAGTTTATATAACTGATGTATGCATCGTATTTCAAATAAAATTAATGTTTTCCATATTTTGTTAAATGAGAAGTTATGAAGCATTTTTATGTTGTTGGATTATGTCTTAAGTATGATAAATTTTATTGTTTAAATATCTACAATGCAATATCAAATTAGAGATATAATGTCTGTTTTATTCAGTGTACAAATAAAGACTTTTGAATTCATTCAGTGATATAATTTGTTCATAATGTCATGTTTTTTTAGTTTTGTGGTTGAAAACATGTTAAATTTATACTTAGGAAAGAAAAATGATATTCTACCAGAAACATTAATGTGTTTTTCCTTAAAATTTAACTTTGTTTGAGACATAAAAAATTGGTTTTATTAGCATTGTTTAAAAAGTATGAAAATTGACCCTAAAAAAATAAATCATTATTCCAGTATCCACACTTTTGTTCTGAAGCTATATTTTGCAGGAAAATTTCGTAGAAAATTTCGTAGTCAATGCCATTTTTAAAACAGCCGCAAAATTGACACCTAAAAAAAAAAAACATCGTTCCAGTATACACACTTTTCGTTTTGAGCACTGTTTTTGTGGTTTTTTTGGGGTTTTTGGGCCAGAGTTCTCGTTTTGATTTTATAGTTCCCGTTTCAAAGTTTACATTGTTAATAGTGGCAGTTATAAAAACTACCCAAGAACCCTCTAAAGAAGATCTCTAGGACAGTGGCTCTCGCCATCAAGTCTAGTAGCTCGTTGGTTCCCTGTGCCACAAACGCATTGAGAGCAGTCCCATCACTCCTAGGATCTATGGGGTGCCTAAGATTCACAAGGAAGGGGCCCCTCTGAGGCCTATCATCAACACCATTGGTGGTTCGAACTACCTTCTAGCCAAGTTTCTTGCCCTTAAAATTAAGCCCCCTCGTTGGCTGCACTGAGTCCTTCATGAAGGACTCTGCTTCCTTCATCATGGAGCTCAAGGATATTAGGCTTAACCCAGAGGACGTTCTTGTCAGCTTTGATGTGGTCTCCCAGTACACTTGCATCCCTATAAAGGAGGCCTTGGAATTGATCTATAGCCTAACAGATCCCGATACCGCTCATCTGGTTGAGATATGTCTCACTTCCACTTTCTTCTGTTTTGAGGGTGAGTTCTTTGAACAGACCTGTGGTGTTGCCATGGGTTCCCCCCTCTCCCCGATTGTTGCAAATCTTTTTATGGAAGATTTCGAAGCCAAAGCTCTAGCCTCTGCTCGTCTCCTTCCCAAGCTTTGGAAAAGGTATGTAGATGACACTAATGTCATCTGGTCCCATGGCCTAGAGGAGTTGGATCACTTCTTCAATCACCTCAACAGTCAGTCCTCTCCTATTAAGTTCACCATGGAAAAATAGGTCAATGGTTGACTCCCTTTCCTGGATATTCTTATTTCTAAGAATAAGGACGACTCTCTCTCCCACTCTGTATTCCGAAAGAAAACGCATACTGAGCAGTATCTTCATGCCGATTCCCATCATTTCCCAGCTTAGAAGATGGGTGTTCTTGACACCCTTGCTACTCCTACCCTTAGGATTTTGGATAATGAGAGCTTGGATAAGGAGAGATCCCATCTCCTTGATGTCTTTGTGGAGAATGGATATAGTAGGCGCCTTGGTCGGAAGGCTTTCCTTAAAGCCTCTAGAAATGTGTTAATTAAGAAAGAACCAAAGGAGCGCCGACTAGGTGTCCATCTTCCCTATGTCCAGGGAACCATGGACAAGATTGCTCAGATCCTTAGGAGGTTTGATATTCCCTCCACCTTCAGGCCCCTCAACGCCATTCATAATTCCCTTCGATCGGTGAAAGATCCTGTTGACCCTAAAGACATGAAGGGTGTGTATTTGATCCCTTGTTCTTGTGGGACACCCTATATCGGGGAAACAGGGCGCTCCATCCATCAGAGAATTTACGAACATGCAGCTGACCTGAGACATGGGAGAACCAAGTCTTCAGCATTAGCAGAGCATGTGGATAAGACCAAGCATCAAGTCTATATAGAGGAGGCCAAGGTTGTTGCCAAAGTTGCTTAGTTCCATCATCGTAAATTTAGGGAAGCTATTGAAATTGAAAGAAGGCCTAACAATCTCAACAGAGATGACGGCTAGAAGATCAGTAGATGTTGGATCCCTGCCCTTTCGTCTTAGTGTTTCTTCACCTCCCCCCCGTTTTATCTTTTGCGCTTTCGTCGTTCCCCCAGGTGCCTTCCTTTCTTCCTTTTCCCCCTTGATCTTTGGTTTTCTATTGGATTTTTTTCAGTCCTTCGCCTTCTTTGTTTCTATGTTGCTCTTCCCGTTTGATTTTTTTTCCTAATTGATATTAGTAAATATAATCTTAACTAATATATATAGGTATATATATAAATTATTAGTATTTATTTATTTATTTATTGATGTTTTATTATTACTATTATTATTAGTATTATTATTCCTCTCTTTTTTTTAATATATATATATATATATATATATATATATATATATATGTTATTTTTTTTTAATTAATTAATAAATAATTTACAAGTAAATTACCTTTTTATACCAACCATTAAAATTATGTTATTTATTTATTTTTATGAACATCCTAATATATATATATATATATATATATATATATATATATATATATATATAATAATAATAAATAATTAACTTTTTAAACTAACCATCATAAGTATGGTATTTATTTTTATTAATCCTAATTTTCTCTTAACAACCTAATATTATTATATATATATATATATATATATATATATATATATATATATATAAATAAATGAATTATTTTTAAAAAACTAACCATTAATTTGTTTTATTTATTTGTACCTAATTTAACTTAGTTCCATAAATAAAATAATAAATAATAATAATAATTAATAATTAATAATTAATAATTAATGAATAATTTAATAAACAAATAAATTAACTTTTTATGCTAACCTGGTATTTATTTATATAATTTTATTAATCCTAACCTTTTCTTACCAACCGAATATTATTATTTTAATTTATATATATATATATATATATATATATATATATATATAAGTAATAATTTAAAGAAATAAATGATTTTTAAAAAAAAACTAACCATTAATTTATTTTATTTATTTTTACCTAATTTAACTTGGTTCCATAAATAAAATAATAAATAATAATAATATTATTAAATTAATAAATGAAAATTTGACCTGGGTCCTAGAGTAAAAAATTAGCCGTTAATCTTTTGTAGCCGTTGGAGTCTCTGCTTAGACTATTTAACATGCTAGACTGGATCTGTTTCTTCAACTTGTCCTAACGATGAACCACAATAGTTGGTTCGAAACGCGTCGACAAAGGTATTTCTATATGTGATTTACGCCGAAATTCTTCTTATAACTATGATGGATCACAGAAGCCTCAATTCTACAATTGATTCCCTGCACAGTAAAGCCATTGCATCTAAGGTTCACCATTCTGAACGGGTACGCTTGTAGGTCTCGAAGTTGAAGACAAATCTAGCTTTTTTGAAGAGATGCAGAGATTCCGTAGTTATCCCGGTCTTCGTCCAGATCAGCCATCGTCTCCACACTCCTTCTAACCATGGAGTGTTTGTAAAAGCCAGTCTCGCGCTTTTGAGATCTAAAATTAATAGGGTTAGGAGAGACCTCTGTCGTTTCTCTCAGGGTCTTCTGCGTCTGCACTTGGAAATTTCGAACTTGATCTCTCCCTCCGTGTCGACCAGAATAGATGCATGCTCTGCATTAAAATTGTTGCGGTTGGAGGAGATCAAGGGACAAAAGCAAGCTGCGAAGTTTCAGATCTTAGCTCAGAAATCTGCGAGGGGTGAATCGTTGGATGGTGTTTCCCTGAGCCGTATTTCTGCTTCTCAGAAATCGGCCCTCCGTTCTTGGGTTTCGTCCATTCCGTCGATCAGTTCTTTCTCCTCACCCCTGGTAGGTCAAGAATTCTCTGGAGATTGCTGCGTTGTCCCTACGTCCAGGCAGCCGGTTTACAGTTGCAGGCCTGCCCCGTCAGCGGTTGGCACAACAGATCTTTCAGGTGGTTCTCACTTGGTTTATTCCCCAGTTTCTCCTGAGCAATCTGGAAACCAACAATTTAGCCAGTCCAAACTGCCTCGCTCAGCTAGTCAGGCTTCAAAGGCGGTGGGTGAGCTGGTCCCTGGGTTTACGAGGCCCTCAGGTGCTCCGTTTTAGCATATGATCGGTGATGGGGCTGCGGACCGGAGGGGAAATTCTGCCTCTCCCTCTCACGACCAAGGTCTGTTACTGAGCTGCGCGCGTAGTTCTCCAGTGCGCAGCTACTCGATTGCCCGGAGTGCTGACGGTGTTGGAAAAAGTATTGGTTCTGGCTTTCAATTGCGTAACCATGATGGAGGGGATATTGATTCTTTCCAGCCGTCGTTTAATCATGGAGAAGTGCTTGTCCGTAGGGATAGTTCAGTTTCCATCTTCCCTATGTCCAGGGAACCACGAACAAGATTGCTCAGATCCTTAGGAGGTTTGATATTCCCTCAACCTTCAGGCCCCTCAGCACCATTCGTAATTCCCTCCGATCGGTGAAAGATCCTATTGACCCTAAAGACATGAAGGGTGTGTATTTGATCCCTTGTTCTTGTGGGACACCATATATCGGGGAAACAGGGCGCTCCATCCATCAGAGAATTTGCGAACATGCAGCTGACCTGAGACATGGGAGAACCAAGTCTTTAGCATTAGCAGAGCATGTGGATAAGACAAAGCATCAATTCTGTATAGAGGAGGCCAAGGTTGTTGCCAAAGTTGCTCAGTTCCATCATCGTAAATTCAGGGAATCTATTGAAATTGAAAGAAGGCCTAACAATCTCAAAATAGATGATGGCTGGAAGATCAGTAGATGTTGGATCCCTGCCCTTTCGTCTTAGTGTTTCTTCCCCTTCCCCCCCCGCCCCATTTTACCTTTTGTGCTTTCGTCGTTCCCCCTGGTGCCTTCCTTTCTTCCTTTTCCTCCTTGATCTTTGGTTTTCTATTGGATTTTTTCCAGTCCTTCGCCTTCTTTGTTTCTATGTCGCTCTTCCCGTTTTATTTTTTTTTCCTAATTGATATTAGTAAATATAATCTTAACTAATATATATATATATATATATATATATATATATATATATATATATATATATATATATATATATAATGAGTATTTATTTATTTATTGATGTTTTATTATTACTATTATTATTAGTATTATTATTCCTCTTTTTTTTATATATTTATATACATATATGTTAATTTTTTTTTGAATTAACTAATAAATAATTTACAAGTAAATTACCGTTTTATACCAACCATTAAAATTATGTTATTTATTTATTTTTATGAACATCCTAATATTATATATATATATATATATATATATATATATATATATATATATATATATATATAACAATTAATAAATAATTTAGTAAACAAAGAAATTAACTTTTTAAACTAACCATCATAAGTATGGTATTTATTTTTATTAATCCTAATTTTCTCTTAACAACCTAATATTATTATTTTAATATATATATATATATATATATATATATATATATATATATATATATAAATGAATGAATTATTTTTAAAAAACTAACCATTAATTTGTTTTATTTATTTGTAACTATTTTAACTTAGTTCCATAAATAAAATAATAAATAATAATAATAATAGTAATAATTAATAAATAATAATTAATGAATAATTTAATAAACAAATAAATTAACTTTTTATGCTAACCTCGTATTTATTTATATAATTTTATTAATCCTAACCTTTTCTTATCAACCGAATATTATTATTTTAATTAATATATATATATATATATATATATATATATATATATATATATAAGTAATAATTTAAAGAAATAAATGATTTTTTTTTAAAACTAACCATTAATTTATTTTATTATTTTTTACCTAATTTAACTTGGTTCCATAAATAAAATAATAAATAATAATAATAATATTAAATTAATAAATAAAAATTTGACCTCGGTCCTAGAGTCAAAAATTAGCCGTTAATCTTTTGTAGCTGTTGGAGTCTCGACTTAGACTATTTAACATGCTATATTGGATCTGTTTCGTCAACTTGTCCTAACGATGAACCACACAAGTTGGTTCGAAATGCATCGACAAAGGTCTTTCTATATGTGATTTACGCCGAAATTCTTCTTATAACTATGATGGATCACAGAAGCCTCAATTCTACAATTGATTCCCTGCACAGTAAAGCCATTGCATCTAAGGTTCACCATTTTGAGCGGGCACGCTTGCAGGTCTCGAAGTTGAAGACAGATCTAGCTTTTTCGATGAGATGCAGAGATTCCGTAGTTATCCCGGTTCGCCCAGATCAGCCATCGTCTCCACAATCCTTCTAACCATGGAGTGTTTGTAAAAGCCAGTCTCGTGCTTTTGAGATCTGAAATTAATAGGGTTAGGAGAGACCTCTGTCCTTTCTCTCAGGGTCTCTTGGGTCTACACATGGAACTTTCGAACTTGATCTCTCCCTCCCTGTGGACCAGAATAGATGCATGCTCTGCATTAAAATCGTTGCGGTTGGAGGAGATCAGGGGACAAAAGCAAGCTGCGAAGTTTCAGATCTTAGCTCAGAAATTTGCGAGGGGTGAATCGTTGGATGGTGTTTCCCTGAGCCGTATTTCTGCTTCTCAGAAATCAGCCCTCCATTCTTGGGTTTCAACCATTCCGCCGATCAGTTCTTTCTCCTCCCCCCTTGGTAGGTCAAGAATTCCCTGGAGATTGCTGCATTGTCCCTACGTCCAGGCAGCCGGTTTACAGTTGCAGGCCTGCCCCGTCAACGGTTGGCACAACAGATCTTTCAAGTGGTTCTCACTTGGTTTATTCCCCAGTTTCTTCTGAGCAATCTGGAAACCAGCAATCTAGCCAGTCCAAACTGCCTCGCTCAGCTAGTCATGCTTCAAAGGTGGTGGGCGAGCTGGTCCCTGGGTTTATGGGGCCCTCAGGTGCTCCGTTTCAGCGTATGATCGGTGATGGGGCTGCTGACTAGAGGGGAAATGCTGCCTCTCCCTCTCACGACCAGGGTCTGTTACTGAGCTGCGCGCGCAGTTCTCTAGTGCGCAGCTACTCGATTTCCCGGAGTGCTGACGTTGTTGGCAAAAGTATTGGTTCTGGCTTTCAATCGTGTAACCATGATGGAGGGGATATTGATTCTTTCCAGCCGTCGTTTAATCATGGAGAAGTGGCTGTCTGTAGGGATAGTTCGGTATTGCCCTCACGCATTGGATGTCTGCTTCAGCGCTCGAAGGACCAGATCAGTGATAGTGCTGAGCGGACTGGTGCTGTCTCACCATCGAGCGGTGGTGAGGCTGGCTGGAGTAGTGTTTCTGTCTCAGCGTCCGTGGATCAAGGTCGGTTTCCATTCACTAGGTGCGGGAGGTAGTCTGGCAGCAAGGTGCTCGCCTGCGTTGACTGTCGTATGGCGTTTGGGGTTAATAGCGGTGGTAGGTTCGATAATATGGATAGTATTATTAAGGAGGGTCATAATATTAATATCAATAATCTTCATAATTATGATAATAGGCATAAGGGTAATAATATTAACAACTTTAACAATAATAAGAATAGGGACATTAGTAATAATAATAATTTATATAGTAATAATAATGAGAGTATGAATATTAATATTATTAACAATAATAATGATAAGGATATGAATATTAATAATAGTCTATATAATTTATATAATAATGATGAGTGTAATAAGGACATTAGTAATAATAAAAATTTACATAATAATAACAACGAGAGTATTAATAATAATAATAATAAGGGCATTAATAATAATCTATACAATATTAGGAACAATAATAATAAATTATTTAATAATAATAATAATATTAATAACACCAACAATAATAATAATAATAGGGACATTAATAATAATAATAATGAGAGTATTATTATTAATAATATTAACAATAAGGACATTAATATCAATAATAATCTATACAATAGTGAGAATAACAATAGTATTAGTAATAGTTATTTATGCAATAATATGGAGGAGAATAATTGTTTTAATAATGATAATATCTTGTGTGGTACTAAGAACCTCAGCAAGGAGGTTTTTCTTCTCTCTTCTTTTCGAAATAATAAAGTTGTTAACCTTTCGAGCTTTTCTTTCTCCCTGTCCATTTTTAGTCTTTTAAGCAAGGGCTTAAACTTTGCCCTTGCCCCGAGGAAAATCCCGGTGGATGACATTATTTTTGACGTGGAATACGGGACTAGAGATCTTCCAGATAATATCAAGGACACTATTAGGCAGGATTGTGTTGTCGTCCTTAGGAAAGCTAAGCCCCATCGGAGGAACCTCAGCAAGGAGGAATTCTATGCCCTAAAGTCCTTAAATTAGAATGAAAATATTGTCGTTCTAAAAGCTGACAAAGGACGGGCTACGGTCATCCTTAACAAAGATGATTACCGTAAGAAGATGTTAGATCATCTTCACAATAGTGGCAGTTATAAAAAACTGCCCAAGAACCCTCTGAAGAAGATCTCTAGGATAGTGGCTCTCGCCATCAAGTCTAGTAGCTCGGCGGGTTCCCTGTGCCACAAACTCATTGAGAGCAGTCCCATCGCTCCTAGGATCTATGGGGTGCCTAAGATTCACAAGGAAGGGGGCCCTCTGAGGCCTATCATCAACACCATTGGTGGTCTGACCTACCTTCTAGCCAAGTTTCTTGCCCTTAAACTTAACCCCCTGGTTGGCCACACTAAGTCCTTCCTGAAGGACTCTGCTTCCTTCATCATGGAGCTCAAGGATATTAGGCTTAACCCAGAGGACATTCTTGTTAGCTTTGATGTGGTCTCCCAGTACACTTGCATCCCTATAAAGGAGGCCTTGGAAGTGATCTATCGCCTAACAGATCCCAATACCGCTCATCTAGTTGAGATATGTCTCACTTCCACTTTCCTCTGTTTTGAGGGTGAGTTCTTTGAACAGACCTGTGGTGTTGCCATGGGTTCCCCCCTCTCCCCGATTGTTGTGAATATTTTTATGGAAGATTTCGAAGCCAAAGCTCTAGCCTCTACTTGTCTCCTTCCCAAGATTTGGAAAAGGTATGTAGATGACACTAATGTCATCTGGTCCCATGGCCTAGAGGAGCTGGATCACTTCTTCAATCACCTCAACAGTCAGTCCTCTGCTATTAAGTTCACCATGGAAAAAGAGGTCAATGGTTGCCTCCCTTTACTGTATATTCTTATTTCTAAGAATAAGGACGGCTCTCTCTCCCACTCTATGTTCCGAAATAAAACGCATACTGAGCAGTATCTTCATGCCGATTCCCATCATTTCCCAGCTCAGAAGATGGGTGTTCTTAACACCCTCGCTACTCCTGCCCTTAGGATTTTGGATAAGGAGAGATCCCATCTCCTTGATGTCTTTGTGGAGAATGGATATAGTAGGCGCCTTGGTCGAAAGGCTTTCCTTAAAGCCTCTAGAAATGCGTTAATTAAGAAAGAACCAAAGAAGCGCTGACTTGGTGTCCATCTTCCCTATGTCCAGGGAATCACGGACAAGATTGCTCAGATCCTTAGGAGGTTTGATATTCCCTTAACCTTCAGGCCCCTCACCACCATTCGTAATTCCCTTCGATCGGTGAAAGATCCTGTTGACTCTAAAGACACATGAAGGGTGTGTATTTGATCCCTTGTTCTTGTGGGACACCTCATATCAGGGAAACAGGGCGCTCCATCCATCAGAGAATTTGCGAACATGCAACTGACCTGAGACATGGGAGAACTAAGTCTTCAGCATTAGCAGAGCATGTGGGTAAGACTAAGCATCAAGTCTCTATAGAGGAGGCCAAGGTTGTTGCCAAAGTTGCTCAGTTCCATCATCGTAAATTCAGGGAAGCTATTGAAACTGAAAGAAGGCCTAACAATCTCAATAGAGATGACGGCTGGAAGATCAGTAGATGTTGGATCCCTACCCTTTCGTCTTAGTGTTTCTTCCCCTCCCCCCCGTTTTATCTTTTGCGCTTTCGTCGTTCCCCCGGGTGCCTTCCTTTCTTCCTTTTCCTCCTTGATCTTTGGTTTTCTATTGGATTTTTTTCCAGTCCTTCGCCTTCTTGGTTTCTATGTCGCTCTTCCCGTTTGATTTTTTTTTCCTAATTGATATTAGTAAATATAATCTTAACTAATATATATATATATATATATATATATAGTATTTATTTATTTACTGATGTTTTATTATTACTATTATTAATAGTATTATTATTCCCCTTATATATATATATATATATATGTATGTTGATTTTAATTTTTTTTAATTAATTAATAAATAATTTACAAATAAATTACCTTTTTATACCAACCATTAAAATTATGTTATTTATTTATTTTTATGAACATCCTAATATATATATATATATATATATATAAAATAAATAATAAATAATTTAGTAAACAAATAATTTTTTTTAAAGTAACCATCATAAGTATGGTATTTATTTTTATTAATCCTAATTTTCTCTTAACAACCTAATATTATTATTTTAATTAGAATATATATATATATATATATATATATATATATATATATATATATATATATATAATATAATAATTTAAATAAATAAATGAATTATTTTTAAAAAACTAACCATTAATTTGTTTTATTTATTTGTACCTAATTTAACTTAGTTCCATAAATAAAATAAATAATAATAATAATTAATAATTAATAATTAATAATTAATAATTAATGAATAATTTATTAAACAAATAAATTAACTTTTTGTACTAACTTGGTATTTATTTATATACTTTTATTAATCCTAACCTTTTCTTATCAACTGAATATTATTATTTTAATTTCTATATATATATATATATATATATAAAGTAATAATTTAAAGAAATAAATGATTTTTTTTTAAAAACTAAACATTAATTTATTTTATTTATTTTTACCTAATTTAACTTGGTTCCATAAATAAAATAATAAATAATAATAACAATATTAAATTAATAAATGAAAATTTGACCTGGGTCCTAGAGCCAAAAATTAGCAGTCAATCTTTTGTAGTTGTTGGAGTCTCTGCTTAGACTATTTAACATGCTAGAATGGATCTGTTTCTTCAACTTGTCCTGACAATGAACCACACTAGTTGGTTCGAAACGCATCAACAAAGGTCTTTCTATATGTGATTTATGCCGAAATTCTTCTTATAACTATGATGGATCACAGAAGCCTCAATTCTACAATAACATACATCACAAACATTTAAAGAATACTCTTACAATATTCATGACATATGCATGAAAGCATGTTGGCTCAACGAGTTTCTAAATTGAGTAACATTTTCAAGATACGTCAATACAGTGAACACCACTAGCCCCAATAGTTGAGCATTAGAGAAATCACTCACTCCTCCAAGAAACTATTATTCTATCCAATGTATTGTAGGAGGAGCCAAGGTGAAAAGTAAATTTACATGAAAAGTGAGGTTGTATACATAACAAATGGGGTGTTCATTCACCTCCCTTATGACTCTTGGACTACCCTCATGATGGTTCGACTTCTCTGTGACCTTTTGATTTACTACATGGATTTTCACATTACATGGATGACTCCTAGAATTCCACTTTACATTACATTTCTCCCATATAGAATTTACATAATCCTAAGAATGATGTGGCACATGATGAGTCATGACACGAAATGACATGATATTGATGACATGGGAAGACCAAGCAACCCTTTACTACTAATTTCTTTATGTCTTCTTGAAAGATGTTACATGTTATTATTCTTATGTTTCCTCATGACTTGAAGATAAGGAGTCTTCAATGTGATATTGATATTTTGTTTTCTGTTGTAATCTTGTGTTCCTTCATATTTTCGTCTAATGATCATCTAGTATCTTTAGCTCAATAGGTGTATTATAGAATGGTCTGCTTCTTCTTTTCATCCATCATCATCCTGTCATGATGAGAAAGAGTACCTGCAACTGAAAACCATTCATGACAAGAAGATATTAGTCTAAAACCCCCTAATCTAACATGTTTCACGAAATCATTTGTTAGGGTTCGAACTAGTGACTGGTTGAGTGACTGACTTAGGGATTGTATCGTTCAAGAGGCCAAGGTTCAGGATTGAGGCTTAAGACTATGCAATGCGAAGTTCAATATGGCAAGGGTCAATGGATTGCGCAATTAAGGGGCTCAAGATCTCAAGGTTGGGGATTGAGGTTGCTCAATGCATTGTTTTGGAAGGAGAAGCAACCCAGTGACTGTGTAGTTGTCCAATTTAGAAGCTCAGTGTTGAGGCTTCAGAATTGAGACTGTGTAATGCGTAGTGAAGGACTAGCTGGAGAGTAAAACTGTGTAGTTTTAGAGCTCAGGGGTTGGGCTTGAGCACTAAGATTTCCCAATGCGTAGTTATGCGAGGCAGAGACTTCACATTGTGCTGTGCCAAGAGACAAGGTGGCTACATGAGGACTGAGAATGCACAGTGCACAGTTTACAAGGGTTGGATGGGGATGAGTGGACCGGTCGGGGAGTTTTCCTAGTTTTGACTAAGTGTGTGATCAGTGAGATAAGGTTGAACATGAAAATGAATTGAGCAAGATCACACACTTAGATTATTTGATGACACAACACATGACATCTAGAACATATGAACGACATACTTTCCTCAATGCGACAAGATTGTGACAACTTAGTCCAAGTGTGACACTAAAGATACCCTTTGCGAGGACAATGACGACACTTGTGCGACGATGCATGAAACTTTAGGAATGAGTGTAAAACATGGCTACATGACTAGTAGGACTCATAACATAAAATTTACCCCTTGAAACAAGCCAAAAATCCACTTATATACTATGTGTGATGCCTTCCATGCTAAAGACGACATATTCTATTTGAAAAAAAAGTCCAAACAATAGTTGCAATATGTGAACGGAAGTGAGAACAAAACATGTGATATCTAAGATAAAATAAAAATGACAATAATTAAAGTGAAATAAATTAAAAGAGATAGTAAAAAACATGAAAATGTCACTCACTAAAGTGAATGTGTACAAAAGAGACAGTTTGAAAAACTCACTGCAATAGATGTACACATGCAACAAAATGTTAGAGACTCTTAATGACAATGCGCACTGACTCTCGACATGGTTTGAGCATTGCACAAGAAATATGTTGATGGACTGTGCTAAGCTAGTTCAATCTTACGTGAAGGAATGTGGTCATGAATTCATTACAGGTTCAACATGTGTGAGCAGGTGACTTCGACACTTACAACCTAGGAAGGGAGCTTAAAGAATTAACAAAATGTCAACTAACCAAGAAGTGATTATGGAACAACCGATATCAAGATCCACAATAGTCTCCAAAATTCAAGTGTAGGAAAAATTTTGGAGTGTGTTTGCCGCAATGACAACACTTGGCGACACACTAGTATAACTCCAAATTCTTTTCCTTGGTAAATTCTTTATGCAAAGTCTAGTTCTTCAGGGGATATTGATTCATCACTCAGATCACTCCAACTTCCCCACTTACTCTATATGTAAACATAGTCCCCTTCATTCCTTCTTAGTTGACCACAAACATATGAGCATCGACATCATAACATCATTAACCAAAGGATATGCAAGATGGAGAAGAAGGAATGAAGGTTAGCTAAATGTTGCAATGTCACAAAGCGATCTTATATTTCACAACATTGTCTTTCAAGCCAAAGGGGGCATCATTCATGTGAAGTCTTATTAAAAAAAACACGAAAGAAGAGACAAGACACAACAAAAACCAAAACCAAAATGAAAAAGAAAATGGGGGAGGGGGAACTCAAAAGAGGGTGCAATACAAATGTTAGAAAATACAAGAGAGACTACAAAACATGAGTGCAAAAGGGGGAACTAAATGCAACTAGATCTACTCCTACCCTAACCAGTTATAAGGTCAGATTCAAGTGTAATGAAACTTCTAGTGAAGCCATCATAGCTGTTACCAACCTGCAATCATAAATGTACGACCAATTAAAACTAATATAAAGCAACGTGCAACAAAAAAGGTAAGAGCTTGAACAACTTTTACAACAAATAGAATGTATTTCATATAGGAAAAAAGATGTGTCACAACCACTACTTCTATCCTATTCGCATTCTTATATTTCTGATGAAGACCATAGTTAAACAAACCTCAGAAGATTCTTGTGAACATATCTCCATTTTAATTGTACTTCTTAGCAATTATGAGGAAATCTTGAAACTTTCCAAGTAGGATTGTTCCAACCATTAAATGACTTCATCGTAAAATTTAAAATAGTCAAATTGAGAACACTGAAATATTTGAAAAGATGAATTTTCAATTAGAAGTACAAGGCTAGGATAAGAATCTTGTGAGGGAAAATGTATCTGATCATATTTAGCTGACATGTCAAGAAAATGAGGAGCTGACATAGCCATCAGTGAATATTGACGTGCCTCAACTACTTGGCTATTGAGATGATAAACCATAAAGATCAAAGGATGTAAAATGAATTTCATTGGATGTGATGATGGGAAAATAGTAAGTTGAATGATAGTCATCAGAGAAAAAAGTCATGAATAGATGGTCGAATTAAATCATCATATTCCCAATTTGTACTTAACAAGGATAAGTAAATTTGAACAGTGTCATGAATGCTTTAAACAATAGAATTGTAACACCCTCCTCCCACATTTACTCAAGTTAAATAGTCCACCAAGGTAAACATGTGACAAAGAGTTACTATGATATGATTCAACTACCTAAATGAAGTTAAGGAAGTGGAACTGAAAAACAAACTCTTTGCAAACCTCCCTCAGGTGCTACAAGACCCCCATGAGCTAATCCACCACTCCAGGTGCCCAACCCCTAAGTTAACCTGGCATATCACTCAACTAAACCCCCAATATTTCCCATGACAACTCGTCTATGTGACTGAAACCCTTTAGCCAGTCCCACAAGCCTGCAAGAGAGAGTCTGTAGTCTTTTTCAGTCAGTTTTGTGCCAGAGACTGTGAGATTCAAGCCACTTTTCCAGGGCTAGTATCTAGACCAATGTCCAGAACTTGAAGAGAATTTCCAAGACAATAAATGACACCAAGAAAATCCTCTATTACGAATCTTGATCAACAACTTGACCTAACTAAGCCTATCCATGATAGACATTTCATCGAATGCATTATGAACATGTAATCTACAGGCTATAAATGCATATATGAAAATAAGTGTCTGATATTTATCTGAAAGTCACCAAGAAGGTCTAGTTTCTTCTCATAAGAGATGAAATAAAATATATTAGGTCATGCATTCAACAAGCATTCATTTACTAATCAAACATGATAAGATCCATAACTAAAATTGTCACGAAACCATGCTTATAATAAGAAGAATAACAACAATATAACGACCATTAAATTCACGTAATAATAAGTACATTTACAGATAGAACATAAAAGGAAAAGATCTATTATTAACATATGGAAAATCCAACCAAGTCAGGGACTTCCACATACCACCTGACTGTAGATTGGGTTGAACCAAGTCTTTCTTCGATCCAATCACGCCTATGCCATATTCCAAGCATGAATGTGGGACCTACAACAAAATCAACTAGGGCTTCCTCAGGCTTTACCATATATCCCACCAAGGGATTCCTAGGAAATGAAACCCTCATTTACACAACTAGGATTTACCGTATCCTCACCAAGGGATTCCTAGGCCACAAAAAGAAACATACACTACTAGGATTTATGCAATCCCACCATAGAGGCATCACTAAACCTATACAAGCTTGGATTCTTCTGGATCTCTCCACCTAAACTGTGAGGAATTTGTCCTTCTCTACCTCTAGGATTTACTGTATATATCACCATTCATTGGTCGAGGATTCCTATGCCCAATGAAGCCCCACACTCTAGGCTTTACTGTATATCCCACCATTCATCGATTGGGGATTCCTATTTCCAAGTAGACTCCACCTTATAGGTTTTACCGTATATCCTGCCATTCATTGGTTGCAGATTCCTAGGCCTAATCAAGGCATACACAATCTAGATTTACTGTAATCCCACCTTCACCAGTCCAAGGATTCCTAGGCCAGGTGTTTCTCCCCTGAGACCACCCCACTCAGTTTCGAAAACCATCCGAAAATCTAGCTCAACCAAAATAAGAGAACCCCATCACACCATGGCTATCCAAAAATGGAAAGGAAAGTCTAAGAACCACTGTCACATCTAGAAAAACCCATGCCAATGATAACAAGATGTCCAAAAACACACATGCATGTACCATGCATGCCAAAAATAACAAGGAAATCATACATGTAACTCGATACTTGCAAGTAATCTCAATGTAGTCACTTGATCCAACTCTTCCTTTCCTAATATTTTCTTTTCTTTTGCTTTATTTTCCTTCCTTTTCCTTCCTTCCTCCAATGCTAGAGTGCTCCAAGAATACTTTGAGTGTCCAAGAGTATGAGAGAGAAAGAATAAAGAGAGATCTCTAAAACTAAACTAACAAAAGTCTGTAAAATGATCCTCAGAAGCCTTTTTATCAATGAGGTCTCTATTTTCTTCATTTTCCATTATTTTTCCTTCATTTTCCTCCTCAAATTCACCTTGTGACCTTTCACCTTCCTTTTCTCCTTATTTCCATTATTTTCATAAATAAAATGCCAATAAATGTCTCATGCCTTTCCAAAGCATTTTTCATTTCCTTGGCCAATTTCCCTTAGCCATAATAAACCAAATGAACACCCACTTGGATGTTTTTCCTGACATTCAACTTGCAATACATGTCCCATTACCTTGCTTATTATTTTTCCTTTATTAACTTTATTAAATGGATTTTCAACCATGGCTATTATCGAACCCTCCAACTTGGTGGAACACTGTCCTCGGAGTTCAATGAAACCTATAAAATAGGAAACTTATGAAAACAAAACATACTTCCTATTCATCTTTATAGCATAGCTTGCTGTAGTATTTACCATGAACCACTGCTGGAAAAAAATGACAAACATACGATTTACTGGAGCTTTATAACACAGATCATTAAAACATTTACAATAACAACCACATATACTTATGCACATTGATGGAGCATTATAAATCTAGCTCTAAATAGTATTTATAATAATATACACATATGCACATTTTCTCAACTGACAAATAAAGAATATGATGCCTGCATCAGCTATGAGGGAATCCAAACTCTCACACCTCCACGCTCAAAAGTAGTACCAAAAATCACCTCCTTCCCAAGAAGTCCAGAATCCACTGCCAAATTCAAAGTTGCATCCAATATCCAATGCTACAATCTTGCGTCACTTTTCATCTCAGTGAATTGTTACTGGCTCATTGTTCTATGGAACACTCCCAATATGCATTTGATTCCATCTGGAAATGCTAATGACCAAAAAAATATACTCCCTAGTCCTCCCTTTCTTTGTTGCATAGTCCTTCAGCCAATCCGGTCTCCCCCTTCCGCGCAGTCACTCACCTTCCAAGTTCCTCAACATCCCCTATCCTAGGTGATCCATCCCTTGGAAAGGCTTCGTCGCATCAGAAGATCCAAAAGCCAAGGGAGATCCATGCCTCAAAAAAAGCATACTAGTCATAGCATGCTCATGGAAATAAATGGAGACTATTGGGTACCAGTGTCCCACAATGGAAGCTTTACCAACATACTACTACTTCTTTCAATTTATTTTTTTGTTGTTGATAATTCTTGTAGTAAGTTTCAAACACCCAAACCGGGTATTTTCATGCTATCCTGTACCAAGAACAAAAATTCCATTAGATTCAAAATGAATTGAAATAAACTCAAATCATACCTCATTGATGGCCTGTCAATAAGGTACACTTGCAATTCTATTCACTTCCTATAATAACAATTCAAACTAGTTGTTTGATCGAATCATCATGAATAAACATATCACATTCGGTTCGCTCAAAACAAAACCATCATAATAAAATTCATAGATCACATGTAACCCTCAAAATCAAAATCATAGATCACATGCATAAAAAAAATGCCAATATTTATCCTTCAATCGGTCTTCTCTACTCTTCGTACACACACTGGATTGATCGTTGCACCTACCAAGCATATGGTTCCCTTTCTTATCTTCAACCACTTACACAAACACACAGTGTAAATCACATGAATATACCCACAAACAACATACAACACCACACAATACATGCATCTAAACCTGACATGAGACAAAACACATACAACTACATCTAGTGTACAATGTAACACCCCCTCCTCCCAGGTCCACCCAAGCAGCCAACCAGTTGGGAAAACATGTGATGAGAGAGGTTACTATAACAAATTCACTCTTCTTGGTGACCTTAAGGAAATGGAATCGATCGAACTCATCGAACAAATCCATCCACGTACCCAATTACACCCTCGAGAGACATCTCAGTCACTCTGACATCTTTTCCCCGGGTTCTCATGATATAGTAAAGATAGCAACCAACAACTCAAATTTTCTCTCATAGGCCTCTGTGACAATGACTGTGGACTTTTCTCAACAGACGAATGCCAATGACCCTGGGATTTGAGCCACTTTTCTGACCCAGAATCTCAGCCTCTACCCAAAACTTGTTACAACCTTAAGAATCCATCAAATACATGATAACAATGTTGATAAATCAAAAATCAACCTCAAGACTAGGCTTGAGCATCCCCAACTAGGACTGACATTCTGTCAAACACTTGACATCAATGCAACCTACATTTCTAGGATACAAGACAGAGCATAAATGACTGAAAGAATTTATGAAACATAACCAAAAGTATCTCCTCCTTCTCCATTGGACTATTATATCATGAATTAGGTCTTGCATCCATCTGTTTAACAATTACAAGTAAATACATGAAATAACCATGACATGAACTACTCACATAAACACTCTTATAACCAACATTAAACCGTATAAATATCAGAGATATGACAACAATTAAACCCACATATAAACAACTATAAAAGTAAGAGAACTTAGGTTATATTAATCATAAGAAAATCCGACTAGGTTCGGGACTTCCACGTACCACCCGACCATAAACATGGTTGAACCAAATCTCTCTTTTAGCTAATCACTCTCGTGCCATATTCCAAGCATGAATGTGGGATCTAATAGAACAACAAATCCAAGAAAAACCAAGGGAATCTAGAGGTTAAACCACCTCCACCCCCACTAAACCGCGATCATAGCAAAACCGGTGCCCCGATCACAACTGAATGGAACTTGGAATGCCATCCAGAATCCATCACTATCCTTAAGTAATTTTTTATCTCCTTGTCTCTTAGGCTTTATTGTGATCCAATCGTGCAGATCACTAAGTGCTAAACCGAGACCAGTTTCTCAAGATTTACTGCAATCCAAACTCGGATCACTAGGCCTAAAGCCAAGACTTCTCCCTCAGGATTTACCATGTATTCCACCAAAAACGGCCAAGGGATTCCTAGGCCTTTGGGAATGAACTTTGAGACCACCTTCGCCCCCGATTCTGAAATCCATTCAAGAAAGCAAAGCTCAAAAACCAAAATAAACATCCCAAAATACCATGGCATTTGGAAAAAGGCAAGGCTAGGATAAAAGGCACTGTCATAACTCGAAAAAACCATGCTAACGATAGCAAGAGAACACTACACCAACATGCAAAGCAATTCATGTCCAAACCAGCTAGGAAATCACACATGTAAAAGATTACCTGCAAGTATTCCTATTGAAGCTACTTGATCATGCTTTCCTTTCCTCAATCCTTGCTTTCCTTACTTTCCTTTTGCTTTCCTTTCCTTCCTTGATCCAAGGCTAGAGTGCTCCAAGAAAACTCTAAGTGACCAAGAGTGAGAGAGAGAGAGATAATAATGAGAGATCTCCAAACTTGAACTAACAAAAGGTTACTAACTGATCCTCAAAAGCCGTTTTATTAATGAGGCCTCTATTTTCTTCATTTTCCATTATTTTCCTTCAATTTTCTCCTCACATGCAACCTATGACCTTTTACCTTCCTTTTCTCCTATTTTCCTTTATTTTCATTAATAAATGTGCCAAAAATTCCCTTTTTCCTTTTAATGCCTTTGCCTTTGCCTTTGCCAATTTTCCTTAGCCAAAACACACATCTAGTGATGCCCACTAGGATACCTTTGCCCAACATTCAGCTTGGAATAAGTATCCCTTAACCATGGTCTTATTTTTCCCTTATTAACTTTTATTACATGAAATTTCCACCAGGGCTATTACAGAACCATCCCCCTCGGGGAACACCATCCTCAGTGTTAAGCTACACCAATACCTTAGAAAACCTGTTGAAAATCAAACATACTTCCCATGGAGCTTTATAACTTAGCTCGTTTCAGTATTTACAATGAAATACCTGCTCAAAAGAAAAACATCATGACAACATGAAAATATAACAACCATAATAATATGCCACCCATACTGCTTACTAGAGATTTATAACTTACCTCATGGCGGTATTTACAATGCATATACATATACATACACCTAAACTTCAGCAAAACATATGCCAAACATATACCAACATCAAACCAAACTTTTTTGCCCCAATCGGCAAGCAATCAAGGATGCAATGGCTGCATGTGGTCTGCCATTTCCCATGTAGCTTCTTCAGGCCCAAAGTGCTTCCACTGCACTTTAACTTTCTCTATGGGTCTATTCCTGAGCATGAGATGTTTCCATTGCAATATGCATTGAGTCTCCGACTGGAACTCTCCTTCTTTCTCCACCTGCAGTATAGACCAATCAATAACCTAATCAACATCCTTTATATACTTTTTAAGAAATTAAATATGGAAAACATCATGGAATTTCAATGTTGGAGGTAGTGAAAGTCAATTTACCACTGGTCTAATCCTCTCAAGGATCTTGAAAGCCCCGCATTATCATGGTGTAAACTTGGCACATGAACCAATACTCAAAGAGCCTTTCTTGTGCTTGATGCGCAAATACACATGCTCCTTGACCTAAAACTCCTTGAACACCTTGTGTTGATCCACATAACTCCTTTTTCTACGATGTACTACTTTTAGATTCTTCTTTATAACCTGCATTTCCTGCTCCATGTATGCCAACATGGCTGGTTCAATAAGTACCATGTTCATTGGATCACTCCTGCTGATGGGAGTGTTACAAATCCATCCATACAATGCCTTGAAATGACTCATCCTCAATGAATCCTTATAACCATTATTGTATGCGAACTCAACCAAGGAAGATATTCCTCCCATTTCTCCTGTTGGTGCATCACGTACACCCTAAACATATCCTCTATGATCATGTTGACCCTCTTTGTTTATCCATCTGTTTATGAATGATAAGTTGTGCTGAAGGCCAACTCTATGCCCAAGCCTATAAATAACTCCTTCCAAAACTTGGAAGTGAATTTTGCATCCCTATCTCACACATTTTCTTTGGAACACCATGCAGTCTCACTATCTCTCTAATGAACACCTATGCTACATCACTAGCTAAATATGTAGTCTTTACTATATTGAAGTGAGCTACCTTGCTCAATTTGTCAACTACGACCATAATAGAGTCATGCTTCTTTACTATCCTCGGTAAACTTGTGATGAAATCCATGGAAATGACCTCACATTTCCATTCCAGAATCACTATAGGCTGTAGTAAACCACCTAGATGCTTACATTCCGCCTTGACCTATTGACAATCTAAACATATAGCCACGAACTTTGCCACTTCCTTCTTCAAATTTGGCTAATAACATAACTTCTTCACCATTAAATTCTTCACCACCGTCAATGTCTTCTGAGATCCTGGATGACCCAAGTATGGCTTGACGTGAAAATCCCTCAAGATAAGCTTCTTGAGCTCACTACAATTCAACACATAGATCCTATCTCTAAATCTCACCAAACCATCTGCCATGAGATGATAGTATACATCTTGATCACCTGTACCTACACCTGTACTTGTACCTGTGCTCTATTGTAACCTATGCATAATCTCCATGTATTTGTCATCCCACTATCCTACCTATAATATCCTATCCTGTAACTTTGTCCCATAAGAGCTCATAGTTGCCATATGATTTACCTGTACCTCCCTACTAAGAGCATCCACAAACGGATTCTCCTTCCCTTTGATGTATCTAACCTCAAAGTTGAACTCACTAATGGTAGCCAAACATCTAGCTTGCCTCGCATTCAGATTCGGCTAATCAAACAAATATCTCAATCCATTGTAATCACTCATCAATGTAAACCTCCTACCAAGAAGATAATACCTCCACATATTCAATGCGGTCTAATTGCTGCTAGCTCAAGATCGTGCATTAGATAGTTTTGTTTGTGCTCATTAAATTTTCATGACTCATAGAACACTACTTGACTTTCTTGCATGAGAAATCCACCAAATCCTCTCTTTCAAGCATCTGTACACACTACAAATGGCTTGTCTTGATCTGCAATCTTTAGCACTGGTGCATGTGTCAACAACTACGTAAGTTGCTAAAAAATAGCCTCACATTCTTCTATCCATTCAAACTTCTTACATTTGCATTACAATGATGTGATAGGTTATGCGATGCGTGAGAAGTTCTTGATGAACCTCTTGTAGCAGCTTGCTAATCCCATAAATGATCTCACCTCATCCACATTCTTAGGAGCTTCCCACTCCATAATAGCCCTTATCTTTTTTGGATCCACTGCTATGCCATCCTTGGAGACAACATGCCCTAAATGATGTACCTCTATATGAAAGAATATTCACTTGCTAAGTTTAACATACAACTGATATTCTCTTAGCAACCTCAACACTGCTGCTAAATGTTCAACATGTTCTTCCTCATTCTTAGAATATACCACTATGTCATAAATGAATACAATAAAAAACTTGTCCAAATAAGGACGCAACACACTATTCACCAAACACATAAATGTAGCTGAAGCATTAGTAAAACCTAATGGAAAAGCAACAAACTCATAATTCCCATACTTGGTCCTAAACGCAATCTTGAAGATATCCTCTTCCTTAAAGCATACCTCATGGTATCATGATCTCAAGTCGATCTTAGAGAACACTGCTGCTCCCTTCAACTGATCAAACAAATCATCAATCCTTGGGAAAGTGTACCTGTTCTTGATCGTTACTTTTCTCAATTGCTTGTAGTTAATGCACAATATAACATTACCTTCTTTCTTCTTTACGAAAAACACTGGTGCACCCCAAGGCGATACACTCGGCTTAATGTACCCCTTGTCCAACATTTCCTTTAACTGCAACTTTAACTCAACCAACTTAGGTGTGCTCATCATGTAAGGTGATTTTGATGCTGGGGCTACCCTTGACACCAACTGCATAGAAAGGTCTACCTCCCTGTGAGGTGGAAAATCTATAACGCCCTCGGGAAATACATCCTGAAACTACTGCAAAATTGGGTATCTTCTTAACACATCTACATCCTCAACCTCCTTACCCTTGGTGCTAGAAATGTGTACTTCAAACATCACACAACCTTTTCTACGACTATGCTTAGCCTCCATAGTGGTAACCATCCTCACTGATGTAGGCTTCTTCTCCCCTTGCAAAGTCCTCTCTTCCGCACTATCATCCACACACTCAATGGCCTTGTCGAATCAATCCACTTTGATTTTATGAAGGGGTAGCCAATCCATACCCAAATGCATACTATACGAACCTAATGGCAATACATTCAAATGTGTTGTTGTTGCCATACCATTTAACTCAAATGCACAAGATCTTACCCAATGGTGATCTTGCTTCTTTGTACATATAGCCAACTGTACCAACCAAGATTTTGCTTGCAATTATTTTCTCAAACCATACTTATCCACCAGGTCAGGATTGATATTAGTGAAAATTTTAGCAACTAATTTTCGTAGGTCGGCTAATTTTCCATGCTTTTTGAAAAAAAAAAGATTCGCAAATTTCTAATTTCATAAAATGATTTGCCCAAAATTTATAGGAAAAAAATATTTTACCTTGATAATAGCCAAAATTTTATAGAGTCTATATAAGATAATTACAAATTTTGGTACTTTTACAAAATTATCTCCAAGAATTTTACAGTTTGCATATTAGAGACTAGTAATATTTTCCAATGTTTATAAACTTTGAGATATATTTCTATCCTTCAAATTTTCCTTGATTAATATAACTATAGTTAGATCCAGGATCAATCAAAATAGAAACAAATTGATCACAAAGCTTACTGTCAATCTCAATGATCGATGCCTGATGATCTTCCTGCCTGTGGTCCGTAGTGGCATAGATCCAAGGAATGCTATGACCAACATCACCAACTATATGCACATCTTGAGCACTGAACATCTGGGGTCTACCACCAGTCTGATACTGTAGACAATCCCTCTTACGATGATCCTTACCACATATCCAACATTGCAATGGTTCCATACCATCACATCTAGCTTGTTTCTCTCCACATCCTTTCTTAGTTGTATTGAATCTCTTGTAAGGAAATGCATTTTATTTCTCACTTTCATCTTTAGGTCTTCCTCTCTTTGGTGGGCATTTTCCTCTAGCTTTCTCATTTCTTTTCAGGTCATGCTTAGGCTCAATTTTTCTCTTCGACTGCTCATAACAATGCTTCAAATTTTAGATGGGCCTCCTCCAATGATCTAGGCTCATTTAACTCAATCTGATCTCTGTATGAAACTGGAAATCCACTGATGAATCTTTGAACCTTGGACTTTTTCTCCCTAAGTTAAGGCACATATCTCAACAACTCCAAAAATCTACTAGTATACTGATCATTTGTCATAGAACCCATCTGCAACTCATCAAACTCCTTAGCTCTATCATCATAGTACTTATCCGATAAGTACTTCTTCTTGAAGAGCCTTGATGTTGGGCATGGAATTCCCCCCCAACATGTTTTGGGCCTCAAAGCTCAAGTTTTGGTCAAATAGTGTTGTAAGACTTCGAGAATTATGGGCACGGAGCGCGAAATGTATGTTGAGTCATAGGGTTGTCTACCCTAAGTTTTGTAAGGTAGTGTCGACCTACCCATGGTCCTCGGACCATAGGAGTGTATAAATAGAGCGAGGCTCTAAGTTGTAAAGGAGATAAGAAATGTATGGAGAAAACAAATGGTTTGAGCATAGAATAAGAGTCTAAGTGCTTTGGGTCGTAGTAATAGGAAGAGGCTTTGCAGTTGAGTGTGCAGAGGCCTAGTAGAGTCCACAACTGAGTGCGCAGACCCCTGCAGCTGAGTGCGTAGGGTGGAGGCAAGTCTGTAACACCGAAAGAAGAATAATAAAGAGAATTTTGATTCCAAATCTTGTGTATCTGTTCTTGTGCTATTTCCTGTTTAATTATATTGTTTTCTTTATCATGCGCACTTATATGAATGTTGAACACTGTTAAACATCACTAGACATACACAGATAAGCTAAGTGATCGACTAATAAGGGGTTAATAATAAGAAATTGGGTAATAATATGGATCATGTCTTGAGCAAGGCTGCACGAAGGCAACATCGCAGGTCGTGAGGCCGCGGACCCCCGAAAATCATCAGACATATCTAGGGTGCAGAAACCTGGTTCAAGCACCCTCCCATACTACTTTGGGTGAGACCTTAGTCTGCACTCCATGGACTATTGCTGAAAGGGCCATTAGTACCAGGATTTGTTTGGCTAAATCACCTCTGAACCTGGGTCAGGCCCCTACAAGCCAACAAATGGCTCCATTGCCAGGACCAGGATCTACATAAGTGATGTCTGATGTCGTGTCACTGGAATCCAACAAAGAAAGAAATTGAAGGGTGGTTGGATAAGAAGATTCACGAGTTCGCGGCATAGGAAAACAGGAATCCACGAGTATCTAAGAGACAGTGTTTGGAGCACTACCTATATATGGAAATCCAAGAAATATTCTTTGCATCCTTTCCTTCTGAGCTGTATGAGTGGATCATGAAGCTAGTAGACAGTTAGGGAAGGTGTAGGCTCGATAAATCAATTGTGTGGACTCTAGAACTAATGCGTAGATTAGAAGCATCAGAAGATAAGATCATGCAGGTTGTGGATCATTGGATCGATCAAATTATAGGAGGATTTATCACTGAGTTCGTGGTAGATACGACTGTCAGCTACAGTGAGGTAGAATGACGCTTCCTCAAAGGACCGCGAGGTATGTATATTAAATCTTTGAACACTTGGATTAAGATGCTATTGTGTGAAAAGCGGGTCATGTGAATAAAATAATTTTTGGGACTACACGAAATGGGAAGATCTATAGAAACGAAAGTAGTGAAGAGATAGAAACTAGTCCCTTGATCTCACCCTCGCGCGAAAGTGAGGAAGAGCTCACGAAAGTTTCTCCAAGAAGCACGATCAGTCTGATAAGGCAGCAAATTCCACACTTACCAGCCCCACCTACACCGCCATTTGTTTCACCATCTTCCCCTCCATCTCCACCCACCCCACCTCCACCATCGCCACAGTTTAGTATGGTGAGTGCGATCAAACTAACACTATTCAGAGGAGTAGGGAATGAAGATCTGGACCAATTCTAGTTCATGGTAAGAGGAGTATGGGAAGCACAAGGAGTTGTGGATGATAACATAAAGAAGGCTACGTTGGTAAGCACATTGTAAGATCGTGCATTAGCATGATACATTAAGCATTCTAATGACCATCCAAACGTGGGAATCATAGTAGCAGGCCGAAATCAGAGACATAATCAATTATCGGGTTTAAGGAGATCATGATGCTCCCGAGCAAGACACCCTGGGATCTAGACTAGAGGTTGAAGAATATAATTCACAAAGCCAACATGATGTTGATAGATGGACAACACCATGCATGGTTTGTAGTGTCATTAACACCGCATCTAAGGATGGTGCTGTCCCAACAAAATCTTTCCACAAAGGTCGAAGCCTTGGAAATAGCAATTAGATTACATGAGACCCCTATACAAGATCCTGGTCTAGGAGTCAAACAAATCCATGCGCAACTACAAAATTTGTGTTTGGAAATGTATTGTTTGAAAGAAGATCGGACACCTCAGTCGGAGGCACGTGAGGGGGTATGGTGTATAAAATGCAAAGGCCAGGAGCATGACAAGGACCACTGTCCAGTATTTACGAATTACTTTGTTGGAGGAGGGCCGATACCATTAAGACCTAAGGAACAAGAAGGACCAAGCGTGGCGCTTGCATTATGGTGTGTGATCTGTCAGATAGAAGGAAAACACAATATGGATAATTGCCATCTATTACAAAAGTATACGCAGACATCTTAACAATCATTTTTTAATTTCTGTAGGTTGGTAGGCCATGATCAACGCATTTTCCGAAGCTACAAACTAATGATGGATCAGACTCCTACCTACAGGGTATAGACTGAAACACAAGCCCTCGACCCAAATGCAAGAATGGCGCACGTTGGATTTCAGGGGTGCAGACAAGGTCAAGGTGGAATGCGACCAGGAAGAGGTTGCGGACAACTAATTTGCTACAATTGCGGAGGGCTTGGACACTATGCCCGCGATTGTATGAATCTGAAAAGAACATCATGTTTGTATTGTAATCACTTTGATCATGAGGTAGAAGACTGCCCTACCTTAATAGCGAGGCTACGTGAAAAATGGGTACTCCAGCCTCCCCCAACTCAGAATTTTCAAATGATGAGGTTTGAGCCACTCGAAGAAGACCCGAATATAAACATAGTGCTCAGAAGCAGTATCACCACTGGAGATGATAAAGGTAAGAAGCCAGAGGAAAGTGCATGGGTTTGCAAGGCTCCTACAAAGAAACCTGAATTTGATTTGAAGCACGTGAAGGAAACTTTCATGGAAGCTAAGAAGAGCTTCACGGAGGTCTCCACCTTAGGTAGTAAGGATCAAATAGAACCATGAATGGATCCTTCAATGCTCACTACCTTTCTGGAGACATGCATGAAACTGCTGCATGCCAATAAGGTAGTGAAAGGACTACAGGAACTTATTACTAGGTGTGCGAGGTGAGAAGAACCGCACGTGGTCCAGAAACTTGGAAAGCATGCATTGCACATAGGAAGGAAAATGAGGTTGACTGTGTAAATTGGCGAGTATGAAATGGATCAGGTAATCCCGAATCTCAGATCATATGTGAATGTAATGCCAAAACAAACATGTGAATTCATGTGTAGACCCACACTACAATGGTCTCCTATTCAATTACGAATGGTGAACTAGCAGAAGATCCTCCCCATGGGGAGATTGCAAGGGGTAATGGTGGATATTGAAGGAGCAAGCGCCTTCCCGGATTTCGAAGTGATAGATATTGTTGACAAAAAATATCCCTATCCCACGCTACTAGGCATAGACTGGGCTACTGATATGAACGGAGTCATCAATCCGAAGAGGCACAAAATGATCTTTGAGAAAAAGTCGTTACGCGTAGTAATATCGCTCGATCCGGCCAAGGGTGCATGATACACTGAATCGGTGTGCGACGATGATAGTGATGACGATCTCAATTGTATCTAGAAGACAACTGCGCATGAACAGGATTGGGTGAATCCGAATGCAGATGGTAGGATTTCATGGGAGCATGAAACTCTTGCACTTCGGATTCAGACGAATAAATAGAGCAATGGCAAAATCGGCTGCACGGTCTACCTAGGTATGACGGGTTGATAGTGGTTGATGACTTTCTAAACAAGTTTGAAAGTGCAGTACCAGAACAAAAGTGGTTTGATGCTCTGAAATGGGCATTTTGCGCAACTCTCACAAGGTGGTGGGGTACACATCAGGGAAGTTTTGAGGATTGGCACGGATGAAAGAAGATGATGCGCCTACTATTCAGGAAAGCACAATTGCGGCTAGTAGACAAGTATGATGGATTGGATGATCCACGTACACACCTCGCAAAATGGACCAAGGTCTGCGGGGAAGAGACACGACCTGAATGGGTACATTTGTTCTGTCATACCGTTGATGTCATACCCATGAATTGGTATACTGAGACGGAGCTCCGCCATGGTACAAGCGAATGGGATATATTGCGTCAGGGATTTCTGTTAACATTCACATTCGAATATCGTTGGTGGGACATTGTTACGATGCGTTGCAGGGAGTAAAAGAAACTATCTTCAAAACACCCCAGGAGCCCATAGAAGTACTCCAGCCAGAATGGCGACATATCGTTGGTGGGACACTGTTACGATGCGTTGCAGGGAGTAAAAGAAACTATCTTCAAAACACCCCAGGAGCCCATAGAAGTACTCCAGCCAGAATGGCGACACAACTGAGCTGCGTGCTAGAGTGTTACAACATAAATGTTGAGGAGGATGATGAGGAGCCACAGAATATCAACATTCCAGAAATGGAAGGTTGTTGCGAGGTTTGAGGACCATCGATTGAGGATCTCGACATCACTGCACTGCTAAAAACAAAGCAGGTCAACATTGGAACGGAGGCGGAGCCAAAGTATGCAATGCTTGGGGACTACTGGGATGATGCCATGGTGGATAAGGTCACTGAGTTACTCCGTGAATACCAAGATTTGTTCCCGACAAAGATTACGAACTTAAAAGGAATCGATGGTGACTTACGAATGATGAAGATAACCCTAAAACCTGAAGTGAATCCGGTTAAGCAACCACCTTACCGCTTGAATCCAAAATATAAGGAGAAGGTCCGCAAAGATTTAGAGAAAATTCTTGCAACTGGAGTTATTGAGCCAGTCAAAGAATCTAACTGGGTGAGTCCTATGGTAGTACAAGAGAAAAATTAGAAAGGCAAAATAAGAATATGTGTAGACCTCAGAAAGCTGAATGATGCCTATGTACACGATCCATTCCCAACACCATTCACAGATGAAGTACTAGAAAATGTTGGCGGCTAGGAAGCATACTCATTCACGGATGGGTTCTCAGGGTACCATCAGATCAAGATCGTGCTAGAAGATAGGAGAAAAACAATTTTCGCGATAGAATGGGGTTGCTTCCAATACACTGTTATGCTGTTTGGACTAAAGAACGTGCCAGCCATCTTTTCGTGCATCGTTGTGGCTGCGTTCAAAGAATACATCCACAAGTTCTTGGAGGTATATTTGGATGATTGGACTGTATTTGGGTTAGTTAAGCACCATGTAGCAAGTCTATGCTTGATGCTAGATACTTGCCGCCGACACCAGATTGCACTGAATCTTAAGAAGTGCACATTCCTCGTCCCCTTTGGAAACCTGCTGGGACATGTGGTCTGGAAACAAGGATTTATGGTGGACCCTACGAATATTGTCATTATTCTAAATTTGGAACCACCACAAAGTGTTAAACAACTGCACGCTACCTTGGGGCATACAGGGTACTATAGAAAGTTCATCAAAAGTTATGCCCAAATAACAATGCCGATGGAAAATCTATTGAAAAAGGATGTTACATATTGCTGGAATGATGATTTCATGAAGAGTTTTGATGTCCTGAAGGGGAAATTGGCCACTAATCAAATCCTGGTCTTCCCAAAATGGGATATGGAGTTTCATGTACATGTTGATGCATCATGTATTGTGTTGGGAGAAATACTCATACAAGAGGGTGCGGAGGGCGTGGATAACTCGATCACCTTTTCATGTCAAAGATTTTCCAAAGAAGAAAATAATTATTCCACAACCAAGCATGAGGGGTTAATGATGGTGTACGCGCTCGAAAAATACTGACACTATTTACTTGGGGGACATTTCAAGATGTATACCGACCATTCCACGTTGAAATAACTGGTGAATAAGCCTGTGTTGCGGGGGCGCATATGCAGGTGGCTGTTATTGTTCCAGGAATATGATTTTGAGGTCATAGTCAAGCCGGGACGCCTGAATGTAGGACCAGATCACTTGTCACCAATTGAGATGGGCAAGGAACCCACTAATTTGGAGGAGGGTCTACCTGATGCACAACTCTTTACAGTGTGGGTCGCAAACAAACACTTCGAAGATATAATCCATTTTCTGACAATAGAGACTGCGCCAAAGGAATACTTAGTCCAACAAAAAAAGGAATTGGTGGTGCGTGCTGCGGAATTTTCTGTCATCGCGAGGCACCTATACAAAATGGGAAATGATGAGATATTGTGAAGATACATACCTAAATTTGAATGAGGTCAGATCCTCGCAGAAGCACATGGGGGCACCACAGGAGGACACTATGCAGGATGCACGACTGCACAGAAGATTCTTCACACAGGATTATGGTGGCCAACCCTACACCAGGATTCGAAAGTGCACTGTAAGGCCTGCGACATATGTCAAAGGAATGGAAAACCCTCGCAGAGGGATGAGATGCCATTAACTCCACAAATGGCACTACAACCATTTGAAAAATGGGCAATAAACTTTGTGGGACTGATTAAACCTCAGGGAAAGATGGGTGCGTGCTACATCATCACCGCGACGGAGTACCTGACATGATGGGCAGAAGCACAACCAGTCAAAGGCTGCACGACCGCTACGGTTGTGAAGTTTTTGTACGATAACGTGCTGACCCGATTTGGCTATCCAAAAATCTTAATGAGTGATCGCGGAACACATTTCATGAATGAAACCATCAGCGGGCTCACAGAAGAGTTCTAGGTGTATCATCAAAAAATTACACCGTACCACCCACAAGCTAATGGCACAGTACAGGCATTCAACAAAATAATGGAGATTGTGTTGACCAAAATGTGCAATGCACAATGAAACGATTGGGACCTATGCGTACTTTCTGTACTATGGGCTTACAGAACAATGTGCAAGAAATTTATGGGACATACACCTTTTCGGTTAGTTTATGGTGTGGAAGCTGTCATGCCAATGGAATACATCGTACCTAGTCTGTGAATAGTAGCGCTCATAGGGATGACTAACCATGAAGCTCTGGAGGAAAGGCTCGTGCAATTGGAAGAACTCAAGGAGGAATGGTTTTTGGCTGGATTTCATCAGCAGGTACAAAAGTAGCGTGAAAAAGCCTAGCACGATTGCCATATCAAGTTGTGCACCTTCAAGGTAAACAAATTAGTGCTACTGTATGACAGTAAGTTTGAAAAATTTCTGGGAAAATTCAAAATGCACCAGCTGGGACCATACGTGGTTAAGGAAATCACAGACAGGGGCATGGTCCAGCTTGTAAAATTAAATGGAGAACCCTTCCCAAGCAAAGAAAATAGCAACCACTTGAAGCCTTACAAAGGTGGGCCGACTATCTGACTAGCCGACAACAGTACAGTCTTCGTGCTTCAAAAAGCTAGACAAGGGTGCGAGACTATAAATACATATCGGTACGAATGTATGGAACAATCTAGTTATAGAGGATTTAGAAGGGAGAAGGTAGCAGGTTCAACATGCAGCAGCTTAGTGCGCTGCCGACATTCAGGCCATTCGGCACCTGCTGGAAGGACTTCGCGCCAAGATCACCGCGCCGATAGAGTGACTCAAGGGCAAGTCACAATGTTTTTGTTGGGGGCCTGTTGAACATGGAATCCCCCCACAGCATGTTTTGGGGCTCAAAGCCCAAGTTTTGGTCAAATAATGTTGTAAGACTCCGTGAATTGTGGGCGCTGAGCGCGAAATGTATGTTGAGTCATAAGGTTGTTTGCCCTAAGTTTTATTAGGTAGTGTCGGCCTACTCATGGTTCGTGAACCATGGGAGTGTATACATAGAGCGAGGCTCTAAGTTGTAAAGGAGATAAGAAATGTATGGAGAAAAAAAATGGTTCGAGCATAGAATAAGAGTCTAAGTTCTTTGGGTCGTAGTAGTAGGAAAGGGTTTTTCAACTGAGTGCACAGAGGGCTAGTAGAGTCTGTAGCTAAGTGCGTAGACCCCTACAGCTAAGTGTGCAGGGCGGAGGCAAGTTTGTAACACCAAAAGAAGAATAATAAAGAGAAGTTTGATTCCAAATCTTGTGTATCTGTTCTTGTGTTGTTTCCTATTTAATTATATTGTTTTCTTTATCATGGGCACTTATATGGATGTTGAACACTGTTAAACATCACTAGACATGTTATCACTGAAAATGCTATTGTCAAAATTTTTTTAGTCTAGCTTAAAGTCAGGGTGTTTTCGCAGCGCCTGAATTCTGTTTAGCAGTTTCGCAGCGCCAGGATTCTTTTTAGCAGTTTCGCAGTGCTACCTGTTTGAGTGGTTTCGTAGCGTGCTACGAAACTGGGGATTTGTTTGAGTTTTCAGTGGAGGCCTGAATCATAGCATGTCTATTGTACACTGACTGCAACTGCTGTGGATGAGGTTGATGTGCTTAAAGGTCTAATGTTGACTAAAGGATATAACTCTGGTGTTGTTGCATATGATACTCTGATCTATGGATTTTTCAAAATGGCCAGAGCAATCTGAAGAGCTATTAGGGTTGATTGTCGATTCTCTCAAGGCACACGGGTTTTAAAAATGACTGATATAAATGAAAATGGCGTGAATGTTATTAAGCACGTTGTTTCATTATTAATGCATGTTATGAAGTTATGAAAACGCTCTTATGAGATGTAGTGGTTAACGCCAAGTGTCAAGTAGCTTTCATAAAGATTTGGTCGCCACAAGGTCGCCATTATTAGTGACACCGGGATAGAAATGTGGCACAAAAGCGGGAATTATGTTAACTGGTGTCATTAACAGATGTGTGCGCAAAACAAAAGAAGGGTGGCGCAATTACTACGAGAGATACTATCAATTCAGGGCTTCTTGATCTGAACACTCCAAATGATCTCTGTTTGGCATTAATTTTTCAAATCATCTTCATAATCAAATGTCGATGGCAGAGAGGAGAAATCGCTGTCGTAGATACAAGGAAGCAAATGGCAAAGAGTTCGTAATAGACAAGTTTCCTCAGTCAATATGGACTGTATCGTTTAGGTGTTGTCTCCTATAAACGTGGTTGCCGTGCCCGTTATATGCTTCAGCTATTAGCTTTGAGAAGGGGGATTGTCATATATCATTAGCGCTCACTTCAAAGCCACGGATTAAGAAAATAACATTACCAGAAGATGTGATATTGGATGGGAAAGTTTAGATAAGTTTAGGTAAGAACTGGAAAGTTCAGCACGGCATCCAGTATCTTATACATCTCGGCTTCTTATGATAAATTTGTAGAACCAGGGTCACATCGCCGGATTAACTTGACATTATACATTGTACAGTCAATCAACGTTGCAAAGGATTTGTTTTAGCTTTGCTCTCAGGATTTCTACATTTCTGTTCATATTTGCCTGATGTGGGAACGTTCTTTTGGTCATTTATTCAAACAGAGACAGTCATTTACACAATTATCTGCTCTGCAACAACCATGTTTAGGCTCAGGTGTATGCAATCAGTGGTTTCGTTGCATAGTGGTACTTTCAAGTATCTGATTGTTGAAAAGGCGCGCACTAGTGGCAAAGCCAGTAGTAGATCATCAAGTCAAATTCAAAAGGAGATTGTAAATATTCCAAGAACCATGGCTCTCAGAAGACTCGCGCTATATTAGATTTCATTTATCACATTTTTGATGAGTATGCTGTTAGTTCTGCACTCTATAGCGGAAGTATTAGGCATCTTACCTTCCATGTTTTGTTGAACTCAAGAAATATGATTGGAGAAGATGATGGACAAAGAAAATGTAAAGAATACTTGCAGCCTCTAATTGAGTAGTTAGAGAAAGAAAAAGGAAAGGATTTTTCAAATCTCGGGATGCAGTTTCAAGTTATCATGTCTGAAAGCTGGGACTCAAATGTTGTAGATGTTTTGTTCTCTTCTTATAAAAAGAGGCCTGTGGGAAACTGGATCTGTCAACTTATTTGTCTTGTACCCATTCAAATAGCCCGGGCTGAAAACAACGGATTACATTCTTGGCTTGATGGACTGTGTTGAGTAAGTGAGATGGTAAAATCATGGTGGTCTCATCAATTGCAGTTGGTTCATCTGATGAAGGTTCATATACATGGAATGTGATTCTGAATCTCAGCATAGCAAGGGTGAAACTGAAGATTGGCAACATCAGCTATTCAATTTTGTGAGAAGTTTAAAGGAGGACTGTGTTTTTAAATCACACAGCAGTTTCGTAGCGCGCTACGAAACTGCTGTAGGTGATGATTTTAAAAGCACAGAGCCGCTAGTGTAATACTGTGAGCAGGAGTTGTGGAAGAGAGACATCTGTCTATGCCACCTACAGTACATTCAAAAACATGGTAGTACTTCATACTTGGGGTTGTTAAATGATTTGGGAACATGTTGCTACACTTTCGGAGAAGGTTGGGAGACATAGACCATTATAATAGGAGCACACCTTCTGATCATTAAATGAGCCATCAGAGCTTTCAAAGCATCCCAAGTCAGCATTCATTGCATCCCTAACTCAGCCATATCAGATTAATTGAAGGAGGACAGCTGTCAAAGCATTCAAGGAAGCATCAAGCATACGAGGAGAGTGAAATTAGTATTTTAGTTTGATTAGGACTTTATGTAATTACAACCCAGCATGATTGTAATTAATGCATTAGTTAGTAGCATGTAGGAATAGTTAATAAGCCACCTTCGAGGCTCCCCTCATGCTGGAGGAGGAAGCTCGAGGTGTTTTAGTTTGCTTGCCTATATATGGGCCAAGGTGAGATGTAGAAGGGGTTGGATACTTTATAGAAAAACAGTGTTGTTTTGGGCCATTGTAAGACCTTTTTGACAGTAATAGTAAAACAGAGTTATTCTCTTCTCAAGATTCTCGAAGGATTGTCATGATCAAATGTAGTGATGATGTGTTGTACTTTATGTTATTTTATGGTTTTGTTGTATGCAATCACTCAGAATTCATAAATATATGCTCTGACTTCCTGTGTATACAGCAAGCTATGTTTTGGTGAAATATGTTTGACATGTAATGCTAAGAGCCTTGATTTCTATGAGGTCACTGTGTTTTCCTTGTTTACTTGATATTATAGACTCCATAGCCCAATGAGAGCTAGTTTGATGTGTTTCCAACCAGTTATGCTTTCATATGTAAATAAAGAGTTAGCCATCTAGTGTTTGAAGGATTTTGTCAAGAGTTGTGAGAGAGCCCTCTCTGATTAGGAAGGCTAATTCCTAATCTAAAGTATGGTCTGAAACAGTTACATGAGACCTTGCTTGGTTGCAGTCCCTAGTACTGGTTTTGTGATAACATTTTGGTGCGTCTGCCGGGAGCTTAAGATTGAATTTCTGAAGGTAGCAGGAGTTCAAATGATTTTCAAGGCTGCAAAACTACCTTGGCGACTCCACACATCAAAGAACAAATTAGAAGGTGACTCCACTGCTAGAAGATCAGTAGCTTGATGAAGTTTCAAGATGGATTCCACTGCAAGAAAGAATGCCAGGTATGCTCCTATGAATCGGTCTCATATCCCTGGTTTTCCAAATCCTATAACAAAGGTTGATTGGTTGGATGATCTTCCAATATTCAAAGATGAAAAGAAGGATGATGCTGCTCTCCATTTGGTTAAGTTTCACATACATGTACGCAGTCTTAAGGTTCATTTCCCTGAAGATTGTCTCATGAGGATGTTTATGGCTACTTTAGAAGGAGAAGCATGGTCTTGGTATAAAAGTTTGGAAAATGGTTCATTATCTTCTCTTGCTGATTTCCATGATGTGTTCTGTGAAATGTTTAAAGAATGTTATCCTTCTTTGTTGCTGCTCAAAGATTGCTGTAGGCATTCTTTGAATCTTATTCAGTGCTTGGAGGATTATTATGGTGATGATGAATTTACAGATGAAGAAATTTTAGAGGCTCTTCATGACAATGTTTTTCAGCACCAAGAAGAAGGTATAACACTCCATGAAGCGCCGCATGAAGAGCAACAAGAGTTTACCTGTGAAAACCATGTTTTATCCTTTGATATTGATGTAGAGATGCAGCAAATTTGTCAGGCTTCAGATCATAATGAAGACGAAATTAATTGCACCCAGCAAGAAGAAATATTGGAGGAAATTTTCTATGACCCTCAGGCAGAGGAAAAGCTTGCTCAATTTTGTAATTCCTTGCAGCAGCTTACCCCAAATAATAATCATAATAGCGAGGAAAATTCCATTGTTTGTTGGAATGATTCAGAAAAGCAACTGGATAGCTTGTCAAATAGAAAAGTGGATAGTACATCAGAGGAGTCTTGTGTGGTTGAGAATCAGGGGCCTGAAAATGAAGAGTGTTATCATGATCATTATTTTCAGCAGCTTTCTATGACAGAACACAAGGAGACTACGCTGGTTCCTTTCTCTTTCACGATTGAGGAACTGAACACGGTGGTTGAAGATCAGTTTGTACAGCTGGAAAGTTTCGAGGAAAGACAAGCTGATCATGTGTTCTGGGATCCTATAGCTGATTACATGGAAGAGTTTTACTCTCCAGTATTTCAGTTGTTCAAAGAAGATCAGAGACAATTTCAGTGGCAGCGGTCTTTACACTATCACATTGGCTCTGAAATCCGATACAGTCAGAGAAGATTTCAGTGGAAGCGGTCATTACACTATCATATTGGATCTGAACTCCAGGACAGTCAAAGAAATCAAATATCAGGTGAGGCAAATGATTGTCTGCATTGGAAATTTCACATTGATTGAGCTGAAGAAGTTGAAATGGTTAGGGTAGGTAGGTAGAGGTAATTGCAAATAAGCTCAAGTTCAACTGAGCATTTTTCAGTAGGTATAGTTCTCATTCTCCTACAGTCATGCTTGTCAAGAAAATTTCAGTTTGTCAAAATGGATAAGGCACTGGAGCTGCATGTTCTTAGTGTACCACAGGGGCACACTATCCCAAGTGGAGCCACTGTTATCACTGAAAATGCTATTGTCAAAATTTTTTTAGTCTAGCTTAAAGTCAGGGTGTTTTCGCAGCGCCTGAATTCTGTTTAGCAGTTTCGCAGCGCCAGGATTCTTTTTAGCAGTTTCGCAGCGCTACCTGTTTGAGTGGTTTCGTAGCGTGCTACGAAACTGGGGATTTGTTTGAGTTTTCAGTGGAGGCCTGAATCATAGCATGTCTATTGTACACTGACTGCAACTGCTGTGGATGAGGTTGATGTGCTTAAAGGTCTAATGTTGACTAAAGGATATAACTCTGGTGTTGTTGCATATGATACTCTGATCTATGGATTTTGCAAAATGGCCAGAGCAATCTGAAGAGCTATTAGGGTTGATTGTCGATTCTCTCAAGGCACACGGGTTTTAAAAATGACTGATATAAATGAAAATGGCGTGAATGTTATTAAGCACGTTGTTTCATTATTAATGCATGTTATGAAGTTATGAAAACGCTCTTATGAGATGTAGTGGTTAACGCCAAGTGTCAAGTAGCTTTCATAAAGATTTGGTCGCCACAAGGTCGCCATTATTGGTGACACCGGGATAGAAATGTGGCACAAAAGCGGGAATTATGTTAACTGGTGTCATTAACAGATGTGTGCGCAAAACAAAAGAAGGGTGGCGCAATTACTACGAGAGATACTATCAATTCAGGGCTTCTTGATCTGAACACTCCAAATGATCTCTGTTTGGCATTAATTTTTCAAATCATCTTCATAATCAAATGTCGATGGCAGAGAGGAGAAATCGCTGTCGTAGATACAAGGAAGCAAATGGCAAAGAGTTCGTAATAGACAAGTTTCCTCAGTCAATATGGACTGTATCGTTTAGGTGTTGTCTCCTATAAACGTGGTTGCCGTGCCCGTTATATGCTTCAGCTGTTAGCTTTGAGAAGGGGGATTGTCATATATCATTAGCGCTCACTTCAAAGCCACGGATTAAGAAAATAACATTACCAGAAGATGTGATATTGGATGGGAAAGTTTAGATAAGTTTAGGTAAGAACTGGAAAGTTCAGCACGGCATCGAGTATCTTATACATCTCGGCTTCTTATGATAAATTTGTAGAACCAGGGTCACATCGCCGGATTAACTTGACATTATACATTGTACAGTCAATCAACGTTGCAAAGGATTTGTTTTAGCTTTGCTCTCAGGATTTCTACATTTCTGTTCATATTTGCCTGATGTGGGAACGTTCTTTTGGTCATTTATTCAAACAGAGACAGTCATTTACACAATTATCTGCTCTGCAACAACCATGTTTAGGCTCAGGTGTATGCAATCAGTGGTTTCGTTGCACAGTGGTACTTTCAAGTATCTGATTGTTGAAAAGGCGCGCACTAGTGGCAAAGCCAGTAGTAGATCATCAAGTCAAATTCAAAAGGAGATTGTAAATATTCCAAGAACCATGGCTCTCAGAAGACTCGCGCTATATTAGATTTCATTTATCACATTTTTGATGAGTATGCTGTTAGTTCTGCACTCTGTAGCGGAAGTATTAGGCATCTTACCTTCCATGTTTTGTTGAACTCAAGAAATATGATTGGAGAAGATGATGGACAAAGAAAATGTAAAGAATACTTGCAGCCTCTGATTGAGCAGTTAGAGAAAGAAAAAGGAAAGGATTTTTCAAATCTCGGGATGCAGTTTCAAGTTATCATGTCTGAAAGCTGGGACTCAAATGTTGTAGATGTTTTGTTCTCTTCTTATAAAAAGAGGCCTGTGGGAAACTGGATCTGTCAACTTATTTGTCTTGTACCCATTCAAATAGCCCGGGCTGAAAACAACGGATTACATTCTTGGCTTGATGGACTGTGTTGAGTAAGTGAGATGGTAAAATCATGGTGGTCTCATCAATTGCAGTTGGTTCATCTGATGAAGGTTCATATACATGGAATGTGATTCTGAATCTCAGCATAGCAAGGGTGAAACTGAAGATTGGCAACATCAGCTATTCAATTTTGTGAGAAGTTTAAAGGAGGACTGTGTTTTTAAATCACACAGCAGTTTCGTAGCGCGCTACGAAACTGCTGTAGGTGATGATTTTAAAAGCACAGAGCCGCTAGTGTAATACTGTGAGCAGGAGTTGTGGAAGAGAGACATATGTCTATGCCACCTATAGTACATTCAAAAACATGGTAGTACTTCATACTTGGGGTTGTTAAATGATTTGGGAACATGTTGCTACACTTTCGGAGAAGGTTGGGAGACATAGACCATTATAATAGGAGCACACCTTCTGATCATTAAATGAGCCATCAGAGCTTTCAAAGCATCCCAAGTCAGCATTCATTGCATCCCTAACTCAGCCATATCAGATTAATTGAAGGAGGACAGCTGTCAAAGCATTCAAGGAAGCATCAAGCATACGAGGAGAGTGAAATTAGTATTTTAGTTTGATTAGGACTTTATGTAATTACAGCCCAGCATGATTGTAATTAATGCATTAGTTAGTAGCATGTAGGAATAGTTAATAAGCCACCTTCGAGGCTCCCCTCATGCTGGAGGAGGAAGCTCGAGGTGTTTTAGTTTGCTTGCCTATATATGGGCCAAGGTGAGATGTAGAAGGGGTTGGATACTTTATAGAAAAACAGTGTTGTTTTGGGCCATTGTAAGACCTTTTTGACAGTAATAGTAAAACAGAGTTATTCTCTTCTCAAGATTCTCGAAGGATTGTCATGATCAAATGTAGTGATGATGTGTTGTACTTTATGTTATTTTATGGTTTTGTTGTATGCAATCACTCAGAATTCATAAATATATGCTCTGACTTCCTGTGTATACAGCAAGCTATGTTTTGGTGAAATATGTTTGACATGTAATGCTAAGAGCCTTGATTTCTATGAGGTCACTGTGTTTTCCTTGTTTACTTGATATTATAGACTCCATAGCCCAATGAGAGCTAGTTTGATGTGTTTCCAACCAGTTATGCTTTCATAAGTAAATAAAGAGTTAGCCATCTAGTGTTTGAAGGATTTTGTCAAGAGTTGTGAGAGAGCCCTCTCTGATTAGGAAGGCTAATTCCTAATCTAAAGTATGGTCTGAAACAGTTACATGAGACCTTGCTTGGTTGCAATCCCTAGTACTGGTTTTGTGATAACAAGACATACACAGATAAGCTAAGTGATTGACTAATAATGTGTTAATAATAAGAAATTGGGTAATAACATGGATCATGCCTCGAGCAGGGTTGCACAAAGGTAGCATCGCAGGTCGCAAGGTACTAATAGATTCGCGTAATGACGTGCACGCAGGATCAAACCACAGACCCCCGAAAATCATTAGACATCTCTAGGGTGTGGAAACTTGGTTCTAGCACCCTCCCATACTACTTCGGGCGAGACCTCAGTCCGTGCTCCACAGACTGTTGCCGAAAGGGCCAGTAGTATTAGGATTTGTTTAGCTAAATCACCTCTGAACCTGGGTCAAGCCCCTACAAGCCAACATTTGCAAATTCATTCCAACTCAAATGATCCTTATGTATAACTTTGACATTCTTCACACCTTCCCACTAAATACCTACTTTACCTTTGAGATTGAAAGTGGCTATCTTTGCTTTCATGTTTTCTAAATAATCATGCAATCAGAATAATTTCTTCTTACCGAGAAACCATGCTTCTACATATTGTGATTTCTTCATCTCTCCATCAAAGGTAGGTGGCTTTGCCTTCTTAAACTCATCTACTAAGTATCCCTTATCAATCCTCCTCTAATGACGATGACGATGATGATCATGATGTCTATAGGAACCAGAACTAGAATAGTACATGTGTTGATGACCTCTCCTATTCTAAGTGTCCATCAACTTGCCATCTCTAATCATGTCATATCTATCTGACCTATGTCTAATAGGAGACCTACTTTCATATGCTTCATTAGTTATTTCCTCATGTCCATGGTTGATCCGAAGTAGTCCCTGTCGCTACAAATCTGACGAACTTTGAATTAGTATCACATTAACCTCTGCTTGTTTCTCTTGTGCCTGCATGATTTTGTCAGTGTCTACTTTGAAACTCCTTATTTCTTCCTTCAAGCTTCTCAATGTGTCTGCCAAGTAAGAAGAATGCCCCACACCACGTTTCCCATCTGATGTATAGGGAGATTATATGTAATCTACCACCTTACTAGCCATTTGATCTCTTTCTTGTAAGGCATACTATGTCAACTAAACCAAATCACAATAAACCAATGTACCTTAGCATAATTTGGGGAGGATACCTTCTCTACAAGATCATCAAATCAACGTGATACATGTATAACATAATCACAAGAACATATATATTTATATCAAATAAGTGTATCAACACATAAACACCATTCTAGCTAGGATCTAGTCATCATTGCAAGGCCATATCAACAATGCATGTTGTGACCTCATGCATGATAACAACCATTACTCCATTGCACACATTGCCACATGAAACTATCACCATGCATAAGTAATTCCTAGTCAACTGCACATACGTATGAACACATGTAGTCGAGCATAAATGATCAATTCTTGTAATCAACCTACAAGAATGATACATGTAATCAAAACATTCAAGAATGCACCTGACATTCAAGGATGTAGTCAAGCGACATATAATCAACATATAAGTGACATATAACCATAAGAAGCCAATCATAAACTTCCGATGATGCATCCCACAAAATCACATCAAGCTCCTCATGACAGCCTTACTAAAGTCATGATCAACATGATGCAATGAAACAAGCACATGGAATGCAAGTGTAAGAGACACACATGCAACTGACATGCATCCATGACCAAGCACCTTCACCCAAGGAGAGTGCAACCATGCTCTGATGCCAATCTGTAATACCCCCTTCTCCCAGGTCCAAGCAAACAGCCAAGCAACCGAGCAAACATGTGATGAGAGAGGTTACTGTAATGGATTCAATCTCCTTGGTGACCTTAAGGAAATGGAATCAACAGAACTCATCAAACAAACCCATCCACATAAGTAATCACACCCCCAGAAGACATGTTAGCCACTCAAACATCTGTACTTGGGTCCCACTGATGTTTTAAGCCTCTTAACCCAAATTTGCTCTGATGTTATAGGCAAGGCAATGACCATAAACTCAAAGTTTCTCTCATAGACCTCTATTCCAGTGTCTGTGGACTTTTCTCAGCAGACTTGTGCTAGTAATGTGGATATTTGAGCCAATTTTCTAGCCCATAATCCCCGCCTCTACCCAGAACTTGCTACAACTTTCAAAATCCATCAAAGACATGATAACAATGTTTATAAATAAAAAATAAACCTCAAGACTAGTCCTGAGCATCCTCGACTGGCACTAACATTCTCTCAAACACTTGGCATCAATGCAACCTATAGGTCTAGGATACAAGACAAAGCATAAGTTACTGAAAGAACTTATGAAACATAACCATAAGGATCACCTACTTGTCCATTGGACTATTATATCATTAATTAGGTATTGCATCCATATGTTTAACAATCAAAAGTATATACAAGAACTAACCATGACACGAATCAATCATATAACCATGCTTATAACTTGCATTAAACCATATAAATGTCATAAATATGAAAGCCATTAAATCCACATATAAAAAAATAGAAAATTAAGAGAACTTAGCTTTTATTAATCATAGGTAAATTTGACGAGGTTCGGTACTTCTACCTAACCATAGACATGGCTAAACCAAATCTCTCTTTCAACCAGTCACCCCCGTGCCATATTCCAAGCATGAATATGGGATATCATAGAACAACCAATCTAAGAAAACCAAGGGATTCCATAGGTTAAACCACAATCACCCACACCAAACTATGATCACACCAAAACTAGTGCTCCGATCACAACTGAACGAAACTTGGAATACCATCCAGAATCCATCACTATCCTTGAGGAATTTATTTTCTCATTGTCTCTCAGGCTTTAACGCAATCCAATCCTATATCACTAGGCCATATACTGAGACCAGTCTCCCAGACTTTACCACAATCCAAACTCAGATCACTAGGACCTAAACTGAGTCTTCTCCCTCACCCTATATTGTGTATCCCGCCAAAACTGTTCAAGGGATTCCTAGGCCTTTGGGAATGAAATTTGAGACCACTTCCGCCGCCGATTCTAAAATCCATCTGGAAAACCAAAGCTCAAAATAAGTAAATAAACATCCCAACATACCATGGCATCTGGAAAAAGGGAAGGCTAGTCTGAAAACCATTGTCATAACCCAACAAAACCATGCCACCAACAACAAGAGAATCATCCACCAACATGCAAAGCAATGCATGGCCAAACTAGGTAGGAAATCACACATGCAAAAGGTTTCCTGCATGTATTCCTGTTGAAGCTGTTAGAAAATTATATTACGGAGCAATGGAACAGATAAAATATTGCAGAAATATAAACACAGAAAATGCATAAAACAAGAGAGACATAGATATACGTGGTCCACCGAGTTTGGGCTACGTCCACGGAGAAACTACCAGTCCTTCCTTTTATATTATCCAGCAAACTGAAGAGATACAACCTACAACCGATCTGCTGCAACACCCTCTTCGCTTGCAATCTCCTCTCTCTTTCTCACTCAGAATACAAATCTACATAGATGCAATACAATTCCCTCATATATAGTGAGGGGTTTCCTTATAGGGCAAAAAACCTAAATTAAACATAACTTCTACCGTCAGATCTCCGCCTAATGAACAGCCTAGATTGACTAGAAATTACTGTACTTTTACAAGGCAATTTTACATCTATTCTTAGGTTCGGGGGCGCTACCCCCGAAACCACCCACCAGGGGGGGCTCCCTAAAGGTCGCAGCCGCCCCCCCTGGACCCCCCTTGTAGCAAATATTTTACAGGCGGCATTGCCACCCAATTTCGAATCGGGGTCCAATGTGGCCATACCTTTGAATATAGAAGATAATCAGGCTCCACACCCAATAGAATCTGCTTGATCCTGCTTTCCTTTCCTTGATCCTTGCTTTCCTTCCTTTCCCTTTACTTGAATTTCCTTCCTTAATCCAAGCCTAGAGTGCTCCAAGAAAACTCTAAGTGACCAAGAGTGAGAAAGAGAGAGAGAACAATGAGAAAGCTCGAAACTTGAACTGACAAAAGGTTACCAATTGATCCCGAGAAGACTTTTTATTAATGAGGCCTCTATTTTCTTCATTTTCCATTATTCTCCTTCAATTTTCTCCTCACATGCAACCTGTGACATTTTACCTTCCTTTTCTCCTATTTTCCTTTATTTTCATTAATAAATGTGCCCAAAATGCCTTTTTTCCTTTTAATTCTTTTTCCTTAGCATTTTCCAATTTTCCTTAGCCAAAACACACATCTAGTGATGTCCACTAGGATATCTTTGGAATAAGTGTCCTTTAACCATGGTCTTATTTTGTCTTTATTAACTTTTATTACATGAAATTTTCACCAGGGTTGTTACATGCAACACAAGACATATACATACACAAAATACAACACAATGAATACACTTGTCGCAATGCCACAAATACATAATGCACATACGTATTACCACATGTACACAACATAGTATGTACAAGATACACAAAATACCACATTTAAGCCAATACCACATGTACAACATGTACACAGCAGCACCTATACAAAACACCACCTGCACAATGTGTACACATCATCACATGTACATGGCACCACCTGCACAACATGTACATGACACTAACTTCATAACATGTACACCACACCACCTGTAAAAAATTTACACATCACCACATGTAAAAAGCACCACATGCATGACATATACATGATACCACATGTACACAACACCACATGCGTGACATTTACACAACACCACCTGCACACAACTCCAGATGTACAACATGTACAAAACACCACATACACACAACACCAGATGTACAATCATGCACACAACACCGTATGCACATAGCACCACATATCCTACATGCACACAACACCATATGAACATAACATTTCATATACAACATGTAAATAGTACCATATGTACACAACACCGCATATTTAACATGCGCACAACACCATATGCACACAACAAAAATATCCAACATGTGCACAGTACGATATGTACATGTCAGTGCATATCTAACATGTAGATAACACAATCTATAGCCAACGCTACATATGCAATATACACACAACACCATATATACAATAGGCACACATCATATGTACACAATACTAGATATGCTACATGTACGCAACACTAGTATTGCACATCCTAAGACCATACTATCCTTACCAAATGACCTTGCTTCTAGTTTCTTATCCATGCTTGTCCCGGCATGCTGCAAAGAACATCACTTTCATTCCGATGATGTATCCCTCAACATAGCTTTTCCATAACATAGACATAATATAATCACACAATATCAATTCATAACCACATGATACTCACCTCGTATGACATAATATCACAACATATGAACTCATACCTAAATGTCATAAACATAATCATTTACATAGGTCAATCCAAATTAGTAGAAAACATACTAACATCAAAAGCTCAGTTGCAATGACCATAATCATCACGCATATGACCACAATGCATACAATAATAGGTTACTATTATTCATGACTATCTGAGACATGTGCATATGACTACACTGATCAACTAGCATCTATCATGCATTTAACCAAAACAACAATAGAATGACAAACATGTATATAACCCTAATGCATATAACAATCTAGTAACTAACATATCTGCATGCCAAACATATAATAATGTATGATGATATGCTCTTACCCTAAAGTCTAGTGTCATAACCTCACTCTAATGGTCTTCATATCCTTCTCTATCTCAACCAACACATCAAATCATGATGACATAAGCTGCAACAATGACTCTCAAAATTCATCTTTGACCTACTATGCATGCATAACCATAACCATAACCATAACCATAAAATTACATGCATAAAAACATATAGAAACTTGCATGCATAACAAACACATATATAACTGACATTTATGCATGACAAACACATCCAAACAACAACATCATCAACTTTTGCATGACAACATAAATGTAACAATGATCACTGCCATGCATACACAACAAGCACATAAACCACAAGCATAAAGAACACATTTTCAACTAACATGTATGCATGAAAAACACATTCTGCCCATCTAGTCCAAGTGTTGAACCATGCTCTGATACCACTCTGTAACACCATCCTCCCACATTTACCTAAGCTAACCAGTCCAGTGGGGTAAACATGTGATGAAGAGTTACAATGATATGATTCAACTCCCTAATTGTAGTTAAGGAAGTGGAATTGACTAACAAACACTTTCCATATCTCCCTCAAGTGCAATAGGAGCACTAGGAACTAATCCACCACTTCAGGTGCCCAACCCTTGAGTTAACCTAACATATCAGCCAAATAAACCCCCAGTCTCTCCCATGACAAGGTCTCCATGTGACTGAAACCCTCTAATCGCTCTCACAAGCCTAAAAGGGAGACACTCTAGTCTTTTTCAGTCAGTGCTATGCTAGAGACTATGAGATTTAAGCCACTTTTTCAGGGTTAGTCTTGAGACCAATGCCAAGAACTTGATGAGACTTTCCAATACATCAAATGACACCAAGACAAAGCCTCTAGTACAAATCTTGATCAAGGACTTCACCTAACCAATCCTAACCATGATAGACATTTCATCGAACACATTATGAACCTGTAGTCTATAGGCTATAAATGCATATCCGAACATAAGAGTCTAATACTTATTTGAAAGTAACCAAGAAGGTCTAGTGTCTTCTCATAATAATTGCAATAACATCTATTAGGTCATGCATTCAATGGAGCCATAACTAAAATATGTCATGAAACCATGCTTATAACCATCATATAACGAACAAAATAACAATGATAGAACAACCATTAAAGCCACACAATAACAAGTACATTTACACATAGAAATCAAGAGGAAAAGATCTCTTATTAACATATGCAAAATCCAACCAATTCAGAGACTTCCATGTACCACCCGACCATATATTGGGCTGAACCAAATATTTCTTTCAGCCAATCACCCCCATTCCATATTCCAAGCATGAATGTGGAAATTACAACAAAACCAATAAGGGATTCCTCAGGCTTTACCGTATATCCCACCAAGGGATTCCTAGGCCCAAAACCCTCATATATACTACTAGGCTTTACTGTAATCCCGCCAAGGGATTCCTAGACCCAAAAAAGAAACATACACTACCAGGCTCTACCGCTATCCCACTATCTAGGGATCACTAGGCCTATATAAGAATGGATGCCTCCAGATCTCTCCACCTAAACCGTGAGGAATTTGTCTGTCTCCACCTCTATGCTTTACCACATATCCCTCCATTCACTGGTTGAGGATTCCTAGGCCCAACGAGGCT